>SWKW01000013.1:0-353539 GCA_011058865.1 Didymella keratinophila | reverse complement strand
ATAAATAGAATAATAAGAGTCTTTAAGCAGTGTAAAATACCTTTATTTTAGATAAGATATACTTTTATGTAGTGTAAAATACACCCCTGACGCAGTGTAAACGACGGACTTTCTTCTGTGTTATTTACACGATAAGAGTGCGGTGTTTTTTACCTGCTCTGGTACCCCAGTGATGGCTTGTAGCGTCGAGGGGTGTTCTTCTCCAAGTTGTTCTCTCATCTGCCGTAGAGTCCTCTGAATCTCTTCCTCGACTTGCACTGTACTGTTGTCGAAGACGAGGAGCCAAGTACGAAGACTCGCAGCATCGAGAGTGACGAAGTGCTTTGGACCCAGCCATTTCTGCAAGTCAGTAAGTACCTTCTGACTTCCTAGGGAAGCTTCTCGAAATTTCCCCAACTTCTGTCGATATGCGGGCATGCTTGAGCAGACAGAACCGGTAGTCTGACGTCATGGTGTCGTGATTCTTTGATGGTTGTAGTGAGTCTGATAGCTTCCAAAGTAATTCGGCATCCGCTGCAGCCTGCTTACTCAGCTTCCACGCTCGCTTGAAAGCCCCAGCAGACGCAAGGACGAGCGCTAGTGTACTCATAAGAGTTGGAGGCTCAATCGGAGGCTCAGTCGGAGGTTCAGTCGAAGGCTCAATGCTGCTCTTAATCCTCTTACGACATTCTTCGATGGTTGTTTTTGCTTGGTCGTAGTCGCTTTGTTTCCACTGCGTTAATGCGAGCCATCGGGCGGTATCATACGTCCATTTGGGGCTTTGGACGGAGATCGATATGAGGGGCGGACTTGTATGATAGAACAAACCACGGAGTCGCTGTTCTGCCGCATGGTATTTCCCATTGAACCATGATATCTGCGCCAAGTGGAGCATAATCAAGAGATAGCCCTCGTCTTGTTCTTGCAAAGGGTCGTTCACGACGAACTCGTAGATATGCTGGGCTTTGTCGAGGTCGCCTTTTTGGTAGTACCATGAAGCTAACTTCTTGTTATAGATCAGTTCCTCCGGGCCCGATATAAGGATCTTACGAATCCTGTGCATTTGCTGCTCGACAAAACCGTCGCCCATAATCGGTGCTATCTCGGTGCTTGTTTGAGTTCCCTCACTCTGAGCAGCGACCGGCATAGGCGGAATTTCTGCATAGTCTTGATGCCGAGTGTGCATCTCCTTCACTTCTAGAGCAGACGTGAGAGGATCATTGCGGTGACGATTGCTCTGACTGTGCTCAGCCAGTCTGCCTCCGGAAGACGATGGCCGACCTGTCTCGTGCCGCGAGATGTCTTGTTTGAGACTGGGACTGATAGGGGAAGTGAAGAGAGTGACAGGCTTCATGCTCAATGTCTCGCGCATCACCTTCATTATCTCAGTCTCGCCTGATTCGTGAAGCCCCCACGTATCCAGTCGGTACGTTTCCGTTCGAACCGGTAGATGAAGTGCTGTTATTGGAAAGCGTTGAGAAGACGCGACGAAGTCCAACAATCTGTTACAGTTGCAGTCAGAGCTTTGCCGTCGTTAAAATGATATTCGCGTACCTTGGGAAGGGGCTCGTCTTTGTGATTGGCATGTATAATGTCCGCTGTAAGTATAATAAAACAAGACTCTTTGATCTTATTTTGAAACTCTCCGTATCGTCTCATCAATGCTTCCACGTAGTCAAGCTGGAGCACAGTCTCCTCTACATCTGCATCGAGGTGCTTCAAGTGCTCCTTTTTGAATACTTCCCAATCTCTGATTGTCCAAGAGTTGCCCGCCAATGGGGTGACGCGGCCGCAAGATACAAAGGCAAGAGGCATCGATCACAGATTATGGCGATGCCATTGTAGCAGAGCCTCTTGCACAATCCAGTTACCAGTGCTGTGGGCAATGAACGCAAATGTTTCCTTTGTCGGAGCGGACGATCTTTCGCGAACTGCCTTGATTTTGCGGATAAGGCGGTCGCAGAGCTCGTACAATCTTGCTCTGTCGCTGCGGAACAATTTAACAGCATTGTAGCTGAAGACATATGTTTGATATGCCGATGACGACAGTTCACGACCGACCTTCTCCACGCTTTTCAGTAAATTCTTGGCCAACCGCGACTTGAAGTCTGAGCAACCATGTACGAAGATCACATTTCGAAGCGTCAGACAGAGACCAGGAATGTCGTTGTGTATATACTTACTTCAAGTAGTGCGGACTTGCACTGTTCCTTTCGCGTTGTTGTAGAAGTTGGAAGGTGCTGACTGACTTACTGCCAGTAAGCGAGACACGTGGATCCATGACCCGAGCCGCACAGAGTCGAAAGTTAGGACAAAGGACTTCAGGACACCACAGGTGCGGTGCTTCAGCTTTAGCAGGGTGCGATCGTCAATGCGCCCGCCTCAGTCTGCTCACGCATCAGACAGCCGCCTAGCCCCAGCCCTCGACTTCGCCCCCTGGCATTGCCCTCCATCTCTCGTTTGATGCCCCTTTCACGGACTCCGGCATCAAGGCTGCTCATTCAAGCTGTCCCTCAATTTAGTTGCCCAGGACCATTCGAACGAGGTGCTGACGTCTTGAGCTCAGAAACGGCCCTTGCGCAAGGGCGCGGACGATTATCAGCTCGGCTGAGGTGGGGGCTTCGACCCACGTCACTGTGGATGGCGATTTCTCATGGAATGCAGCTTGCAGCCACCAATACTACTTCGCCCAATCACATTCATAATTCCAATACCCTATCACGAAATGGCGATCTTGAGAGAAAGCACGGGTCCAACTTCAGCGGCTCTGCAATTGCTGGAAAGGTGCAGCAAGGCTGAACCTCGAGCATACAATATGCCGCGCAAAGTGCAGCTCAAATGTATGCGCGCGATCCCATCCCCTTACTTTGCTTGTCGTCTTTTCCGGGCCTGATACACACTGCACGATGGAACATCTTGAGTTTGCGGCTCTCGGCAACACTTTCAAAGTCCACAACCGTGGCAACGTATACTCGACGTCAAATCCTCATTTCTGGACATTTCCTGAAACCATGGGCTGGAAGGTTGATACAACCTCCGGCGAGGTGACCAAAATCCTTGGCGAGCCCCCAAAACTAGATTTCAATAGTTTGATGCAATCCTGGCTCTTCTTCGGGTTAATTGCAGCCGTTGTCTACGATGACAACAGAATCCCAGATCGACGTTTCATCGCTTCACGGTTCATAGTGGGCTATCACATCTCTACTGCGGGTTTGCCGGTAGTACTTGACGCCTGGCAGAAATGGGAAGAGCGACAGAAGAAAGAGAACGATCCAACGCAAAGGATACGACTGATACGTGCTCAACTGGCTCTGGATCTTGCACAGAGAGTAGTGCATAAGCACTGCACCATTGAAGAGGACGAGTGGAAGGGGGTCCCGGTACAAGGCGAAACCTACGTCGAAGACAATCTCGCGTTGTCATTGATGGTCATTGGAGAGACACTCAGTAACGCCAAGGTGCGCATCTTGAAAAGAGTTGGATTGGATGTACATGGCTGGCGTGGTGACTCGAGTTCGGGCTGGGGCACCTCGAAGGCCGTCATTCGTGAGATGAATGGGTCGGGGTGGTGTCCTCAAACAACTAGAATGTTGAAGTCGCAATTATACCGCAATGCGACCGCTCTTCTGTCAGCCTATGCTTCCCATGGACACAACCATTTCACCGAACACGGAAAAGCAAAATGCACGGAGGACGAATGTAAAGCCATTTCCCAGCATCCGGGACAGCCGGGCGAATATGCGACTAAACATCATCCAACCTGTTACCATCTTTAAGAGCCAGAGCCCTGTTGGGCTATCACTGGCTCTCACCTGAAGGCACGGACTGTCATAGGATGATCTGTCGTCGTAAGATGCGTGAACATCAGAGATTCAAAGCAGCAGAAGAGCATAATAAGGGGAGAGGCAGATCTGCGATGATTACCTGCTACACTCCATGTGATGCTATGCTAGGGCCAAGAATGGACCAAGTCATAAGCATCATTGGTGACGGGCAGATACCGCTCCTCAAATTCCTCGAGAACCCAGATATGGAGAATGATTTTACTCTCGAAGTCACCGACAGCTCGGAAGAACCTGAGTATGCCACACTATCGCACGTGTGGTCCGATGGATATGGCAATCCGAACGTCAATGAGCTATATCGGTATCAACTCGATTACATCCACCGTCTTCTCAAGGAGGCTCAGGCAAATCGCGTCCGAAACCGTTCTGGGGTTCCACCAAACCAGACCGTACCTTTCTGGATGGACACCTTGCTCATTCCTGTAGGCAAGGATCAAACTCACAAGGCAGCAAGGAAGAAAGCGATACACAAGATCTATGACGTCTTTGCTGATGCCAAATATACTGTTGTCATCGATAACGGTCTCAACAAAATGGATTGGGACCCCAATGACTATACGACAACGGCTATGAAGATTCTGGCAAGTGGATGGATGCGTCGACTCTGGACGTTACAAGAAGCCTTCCTGAGCCGCAGGATCATGTTTGCATTCAAGAATTCAAATAACAGACTACCTCTGGTGGACCTTGGAGAGATCGAAGAATTGTACGACGACGCAGATGAAGGGCTTAAATCGAACTTACCAGAAGTTGCTCGAAGCTATCACGACCACATGCTCGGCTCTGACCGGCGAGCCAGACTTGAGAAGATAGTTCCCATAAGCCACACCAGCCTCATAGCTAGCGTCTGGAGAGCTGCACAATGGAGAGTTAGTGTGCCTTTTGTTGCCCTTATCTCGCTAACGAGTCGGTCAGACCACCGCACACCTGGAGCACGAGACGCTTGCTCTTGACACTCTGCTGAATCTGGAGATGAAGCAGGAAACGTCCTTTGCAACAACCGAACTGCTTCCGAAAAACGTGGATCAAATCAAGCAACGAGACGCCATGATGAGAGACTTTTGGACCCTTCTAGTCGACAGTTCACCGAAGGCCATACCGGCAGGTATCATCTTCCTGGCGGGAGATCGCATTGCTATACCAGGCTTCGGTTGGGTGCCCAGGACGTGGATGTCTGCAAACGGAGCTGATTGTCCGAATCTTATCGCCATGGATACTAAGCCTGCCAAACTGCTGGCGAATAATGAGGGACTGGAAGTAGCATATCCAGGGTTCTTCCTTCACTATCAAGATCGAGTCACTATCATGCCACGAACGGATGGCAGGGGCTTCTGGTTTCCTAGTGACAGCTCGCTCACTGAAGTATATCATGTCAAGAAAGCTGATGACAAGACGTATACCGATCAGAGAGGCATCATAAGCCAGAACCAGGAACTGGCTATCATCCTCTGCCGACCAAGACCAGGCCCGAGATATGAGGTTGGTCTTCTTGTCAAGATCGTAAGGACCAAGCACGAGAAGCCTTTAGGACATGGAAACATACGCAAAGTCTTTGTCGCACACATACTCTACAGAGTCAAAATCAGGCGCAAGGCCAATGCCGACGAGATCGCCAAGGTCAAGCATGCGTTACAAAACTACGATCCCAGCCGCAAGTGTCTTACGGTATGTGGAGAAGTACTAGACGCAGATTAGAAGTGGTACGTAGGTTGTCGTACTGGCGATAGCGAGGAGCAGAGCAGGCCTACTGTGCAGCAACCGCCTCCGGTTTCTCAGATGAATGCAGCCCCCATCACGTCTCCTCTGATTGTAGGAACGGAAATAGAGGCACACGACGCAGATGATCAAGCCACGTCATATGCAGCTACTGAGGTTGGAGAAGAAGATCATCTGGAGCCTATGGCAGTCAGCCGAAAATTCACCCAAAGTTTGTATGAAACATTGTCGCAGGCTGGGAGATCGAGCACAAAAGATCTCAGTCGCCAGAACGGCTTTTCTGTCCACGAGAGAGTGCGCCGAAGCACTACTTTCGAGAACAACACTGAGCAGTGGGCTGAGCTCGGCAACAAAGTAAAGGGCTTTCTGAAGTTCTCATAATGAGGCCTGAATCCGAAAGTGTCGACACACAGTCCATCGAGCAATTCCAAATGAATGATATACTGCTTTGCCATCACTCTCAATAGAAAAAAAAAAGGAAATGGAAACCTGTCCCTGCGAGCTTAGTATTTGCCAATCAAGACGTTGGCATAGCTCCAATTTGCTTCGTAGTAGACTACCTATCGAGCTGCCTAAGCAGACAAATGAAGCGAACAAGGCAAACGATGCGAGAACATCCCACGTGTAGCTTTCGTATTTGTCAATCATGCTAGCCTAATGCGAGAAACGTGGTCCCTCTAAGCGCTCAGGCTGCACGAGGCGTCAGGTTGAGACTTCAGCCTGTCCGCTCGCCGACATGAGGATTTCGCGACCGTGCCCGCATGCCGGTGTCATCACGAACCTCAGCGCGGCGAAATGAATATTCTCTCTCCTCTCACACGATATGTCAGGTAACGACAACTCGACAACTTCCCAACTCGCCGCACAATGGACTAATCCCAGCGATGTTCTGTCCATCCTTCTGATCATAAGAGGGGGGGGGGGATATCGTCCAGACCGCTCTCGCTCAGACCGCTGGGGATTCAGCACTTTCGTCCGTGTACTCGGAGACGGGCGACTGTTGCCACCTCCTGATTTCCCCACCAAAGTCTTCAATCTCGAATCGACCTATGTGCGAGAGAACAAGGACTGGGTCTTGGGTCGTATCCTCCGCGACAACGAGCTGTTTGCCAACAAGCGTGAACAACATGCCGGAAGTGGGCTGCGGATATCGATCTATTGCGCCACAGCCCGCAAAAAGGGCTACTTTGTACGAGAAACCCGCAGCATGAGAGCTCCGGGCGTGTGGGGCATGGTCACGGCGCTACAACTGCTCATTGCAATATTGTCTCTGGCGCTTGACCGAGAATGGGGCGTTCTTGTGGTGACTGTGAGCGGGATAGTTGCCTCATTACTGGCAGGTGCTCTGCCACAATGGCGTCTCGAAAAGATTCCTCTGAAGAAGAAGAGCAAAAAACTCATAGCTCTTACTAGTGGTAATGGATCTCGGGATATCATGATCATTTACGGAGGAGGTGTGGCTTTGGACATTGAAGAGATGGCCGCCGGCGAAAGTCCACGCTCTGATCGAGTGTGGCAAGCATCAAAGTGGTTCTCGACTCCAATACTAGATGAGACAGGAAACCGGGACAAGTACAAGAATGGCATCGAAAAGCGTAGAATGAAGATGTTGAACGGGCTCCCAACTGGAGTGTGGATGACGAGGGTCGCATCGTTCGGCTTGCTGATCTTCTGGCTTGCCCTTCTGATTATAGTTGCGGGTCTCAAATCTCACAGCTGGTATCTGGTCATGGTTGGCTCGGTAGGCATGCTACAGAATGCTGCACTTGCAGCTACTGCTCGTAGGCCCGAGATGCGAGGGCTATCTTTGAGTTTGGTTGACACTATCGTCACCCAGAATGTGATGGATGGACTGATGGATCTCGAAGCTACCATCAAGGGTGCAGGAGTGGTATTGCGCAAATAATTCTTTCCAGGCACATTGCGTGACGACGAGGGCAGTTGGTGGAGCGGCTCGAGGCTCACTTATGACATCAGACGACAAGAAGAAGGCAGAAGAGAACCACGTTCTCAGTGGAATGAGTCCAAACCATTGGGGATCCCAGACATAGACACTACAGGCAGAGGTTTTTTTCCAACAGCGAGTGTCAACATGGGGATCGGGGATGACTGCGGAAACACAAGAAGTCGGGCAAGGACCCGGTGGTCCTCCTTCACCTGTTATAGCGTCAGAAGGACGACAGGGGCAGGCAACAGTCAAGTTTGCAGTGCCAACACCAACACCAACTCCGGAGATAGCAGAAAGAGCACGGCCTTTGAGCCCAAATCTGCATATGACGATCTCAAGGTCGCCTACATCAAGATCCGTCGTGTCGCCTACATACTTGTAGCTGAAGCCAGCCGGAACGTCGCAAGGTTCGACTTGAATATTAGTATTCGGTCACGTGATTTGCGTATTTAGTTTGGTATTTTCAACCAGAACCTCAGTGAGAACCTTAAAACACACGCCTCCCACATTTCCTAACGCAGCTCGACTGCGACAATCCTTCCTCCAGCTTTCACACTTCCGTCGGCGTTGAAACCGCCCATAGAGCTCAGATACACGACATCTTTGTCCTTCTCTGTCCTGCCCATAGCAGCTCCAGTGACGCCTTCCATCTTCGCAATGACTTCCACCTTCGCATCAGGCCCGACCTTCATCAACTCGTCGCTTAAAGGTCTTCCCAGGATCACCCTTCCATCTTCCAGAACTGCAAAGTCGTCAGGTACAGCAACCGTATCGCCCTGCGCCAACGTCTCCACATCTCCGAGCACACCACTGATTGCTCGGTCGAGACGAACACGACTAAGCGAGCTGTGAACCGTGTTGGTGAAGTACATCCAGTCTCGATGCACCTTGATCCCATTGACCCCTAGTGGCAGTCCCGGCGCAGAGAAGTTGCTCGCTGTGCTCTTGTCCTCAAACCAAATACCCGTCTTTCCGTTTGTCATATCGAGTGAGGCGATATTTCCCTTCCATGAGTCTGCAAGTAAGAGAGAATGCTTGTCGAGCGCAGCAAGACTGTTAATCATGCCCACACCGGGTACATCGGCGATCTTGTCTACTTTCGCAGCGCCACGTTTGTGACCAAGGTCGACGGACCAGACGCTGAACGAGCCAGGAACAGGCGCATTGTCAGTCGTGTAGTTGCCAGCAGCCACAGCAAAGACATCGTTCGAGAGTTCTGTGATGCCAAAGACAGCGTTGACGTCAGGTATGGTGGCAATGAGTGCTGCGGTAGCGGGCGTAACGAGAGGGTGGACGATGTGTACTTCCGGTCTGCCAATGACGGTAACGAGTAGTGAGCCGTTGCGCATGGCAGCGATGTTCTCCAACCATGTTGGGTTTGAGAATTGGTGGATAGTACGAGGAGTACTCGCGTGAGTCGAAGCGAAGAAGGACGCTGTGGCGGCTAGAAGGCTGGTAAGGAGGGCGTTCATGTTGCAGACGACAACAGCACAGTCAAGATTCGGTGATAAGGTCTGCGGGCGGTTTGGAGGCTTGTCGAGTCTGCTGTAGTAGGAAAGTGGATGTACTTGACCGCAAGGGCCTCTTTGTACTTCATGCGAGCCTCGAGCATAACGTTATGCCTGTGTATACTGGTGTGATCATCTGCTCGACGTGACAACTTATTCGTCCGCTGAACAATTCAAAGACGGCTTCGTTGAAGCATCTAAGGCAGGCGACGATAAGAAGGATCGAAGTAGGCTTAGTTTCTCCCATCAGTCATGACAGTTGGGTTAGTCCGATTTGACATGCTTACCAAAACGCGAACTTTAGCAAACGATTTGACGAACTACGTAAGGGTCAGGCATACTGTTGCCGCCTCGATGTTTCTGCAGGTATCTCGGAATACTGGTTTAAGCATCGTGGTGTGGGTCTGTGTGGTCTTGGCTGACAAATGTTCGATTGTTGGTAAGACGGAACGCCTGAGCAGGTACGTGCTCGCGCCTCAAGATTCTCCCCCCTCGCAAATTTCAAGATCATGCATAACGCCGAATGCGCGACGCGATATCGCATGCAGTATGTAGAAACAGTATGCAAGGTTTTGTACAAAGTGGGTAAAGAAAGGAGCGTACTCAGAAGCCGGAAGCAAGCATGAGCCCGTAGCCTAGGGTGATGATGACGATGAAAGTGATGATGGATGCAGGCACACCGCGAGTGAGGAAGTGCTTGACATCGAGATAACGTTGTCCCGTTCGCTGATCTTCCATCATGATGGCAGCTGCGGGACGTTAGCACTGAGATCGCAGAAACATAATTAAGGAAGACCTACTCATGTTGGGGAAGCCGCTAGTGGGCAAGCCCATAGCACCGCTTGCCATGAGAACAGCACCCATGACAAGCAGGTTGGGGTGCGGCTCCGGCATGTTCTGGCCTACTTGCTGTACGAGCGGGAGTACGATAAGCGCCGCGACAGTGTGGCTGATGAAGGTAGCAATGACGAGGATCAGGCCACAGAAAACAACGAGAACGCCGTACAGACTCATGCCATCCACACCGCTGGTAATCGATTCGGCGATGGTGTGAAGGAGACCGGAAGAATTGACAGACTTGCCAAGGGCCAAGCCACCGGCAGCGAGAATGATGATGGTCCAGAGGAAGTTGTTGAAATCCTCCTTGGTGAGGATGCCAGTTCCAAAGAACAGCACAAGGGGAATGATAGCCACGACACCCATATCGCCGAACACTTCCTCGAGCTGGTGACTGACGCACCACAACGCGATAGTGACAATAGTGACGATGCTAATGAACCACTGTACACCGGTGAACTTGTCCTTCATGGGGCGAATAGGCACAATAGTCGTGCCCTTGCCTGGCTGGAAGGTCAGGACCAGAAGACCCCAAATCAATAAGATAGACACGATGCACACAGGCAGGGCAATGAAGAACCAGACACCCCACGACGGCTCAGGGTTCATATTCTGGAGTGCAATGAGGTTCTGGGGCGAGGCGATAGGCGAGGCGGCCCCACCAATGTTGGAAGCCAGGGCGATACCGAGGAGCAAAGCCTTGGTCATGTTCGAATCAGCGGGCAGGTTGCGAAGGATGGGCTGTATCTGTTAGCACGAGATGACGGATTCAGCTAGCTGTGTACGTACCTGTATGATGGAGAAGCACAGAACCGGCGCGGCGACATTGCTGATCCACATACTGGCGAACATGGCGACGAACATGTTGGTAAGAAGAACAGTTCTCGGCTTCGTACCGGCCTTACTCAGAACGAAGGTAGCCATCATCTTGGCAATGTTGTACTTAGACAGCGCTGCGGCGATCGTAAAGCCTCCGAGAAGCAGCATAATGACTGGCGTCCACATGGCGGCGAACACATAGCCGGCAGCCTGTTTCGATCCCAGTCTCTTCCCTGTAACATCGCTGCGCACGACGTCGAGAGTGACAGCAAGGAAAGGTACGAGAAGCGAGGTAACGAAGAGCGGGATAGCCTACGACTGTTAGCACATTGTACATAGTTGAGAAGAACCGCGCGTACCTCAGTTGCCCACAGAGCGCTGACAAAGACAACCATAGCTAAGCAGTTTTGCTGTTCGGGCTTCTCCATGATAGGCACCACCAGCAGGACAACGAATACTGCTATGCAAGCAACAAGCGTCCAGAATGTCTTGCTTACGAGCCATTGTGGGCACCTGTATCTTCCAATGGGCGTGACGACCTCTTTGATCTCTGGCTCGTTCTCGTCTCCCTGTCGTCGTACACGTCCTGCGTTGACGTCGCGGCCGAGCAGAGTCTGTGTGATACCAATGTTCGCGGCTTGCGCTTTCCTCTCAATACCAATCATCTCCCTCCAGACTGTATTTCGCTCCCACACAACGTGCTCGCGCAGGTGCAGTCTCAGTTCGCGCTTGGCCTCTGCAATATCGCCCTTGGTGCAGATCTTAGAGTAGGCGCGCTCGATCTGATCCAGCTTCTGTGTGAGCTTGTCCATAGTGCTCTGCTGGAAGGGGTATGCCGGGTAGACGTATTTGTTGAGATACTGGTTCTTGAGCTTGCGATCCAGAATCTTGTCGAACTTCTTCAAGACCTTCTCGAAACCAGTCTTGTTAAGCTGGATGAATGATCGCAATTCGCACAGCGAGACATACACGCTGACTGTTCGCTTCTTAAGGGAGACACCCTCGTCATAAAGCGCGGAGAACGCCATGTCGTTGTAGTCGTCAAAGGCCACGCTTGTTCTGCGCTTCGAAGACAGCCCATCTGAGTTGTTGTTCTCGTCGGTGGTGCGACGCCGTTTTCGCTGGCCGTCTGGGCTTCTTTGGCGCAGTCTCGATGTCTCGTTGGCGTCAACATCCGAGTCGTCGTCTTCGTCATCTTGGCCGTCGCCGGTGGATCGTCCGCTGACTGTGCTTGTCGCCCGCGGGCGGTTGAAGCCAATCTGCTTGAAGATGCTGGTGCTGCGCGTCTGCTTCCCAGGCGGTGCGTTTTGCTGCTCTTGATCGAACTCCTCTTGCTCGCGCTCGTAGTCTGCCTCGTCGTTGATCAGAGCATCCAGCTCGCTGTAGATCTCGACTTCCTTCAGTTGGTAGAAAGATGTAACTTTCTCCAGTTCAGCATCGAGCAGGTTGGTGAAGGCCTTGTCTAGGTCGTCTGCAGCGACATTTAGCAGCGGCGATGATTCGGCGTCGGCGGTCGCGCTGTTCTTCTGGTTGATTTGTGTCTCGAGACTGTAGATTCTACATGGCGCATCGCTGGTCAGCTTTTCCGTCTTGCATCAATGCGCCCTACCGCTCCATGATCTGCGGCACGTACTGCTTCTTCAAATTGCTGTAGGCGACATAGTGGTTGCTCCAGTCTGGCACTGCATTGAACTGCAGGCTGTGGGAGAACTTCATCTCTTCGGCTTCGCGAAGCTGCTCGAGCTTCTCCCGTCTTTTGCGCTCTCTCTTGGTCTCTGGCGCCCGTACTGGGTTGCTACTCTCCGCTGTGGGATATTCGTGGAGCTCGAAAGCTTGTTCGGACGGGTTGTCGCGGTAGGCTGCAAAGCGGTCCAGGGTGGCAGCTGGTTGCAGATAGGAAGAAAAGAACGTCAATGCGGAGCACAGGTGCGGGAAGACTAGGGCATTCGTGCAGATGGAGATCTAGGTCAGGTGCGAGAACGGCCCTCGGAGTGCAGCCAGAAATAATTCAGGTCGCCAGCGATTGGTGGGTCATGGAGTGGTGCAAATCGTGGCTCTCTGGTGCCCATCTGAACCAGGTTGTGACGTGTGTGCTTGAAGCCAAGGGAATCTGCCCGTGCTAAGACGATTGGCTCTCTGGGCGCACCACGCTGCCACACCCCAAGGCAGGCCACACCTCAGCATTAGGTTCAATGTGTCAGGCCTCACTGGGTCTCCAAGACTGCAATACATCTGCTGCTATGGTTCACGGCGTTCTTGGAAGGTATTCGCGGTGAGCGGTACACTGCCTGAGCATCTGCAGTGGGGCCGCTAAGGAGATCATCCCACTGAGGTTAGAAGCAACGCACAACAAACGTCATGCATCGTGGCCAGCCTCAATTTTGCACTTCAACCAAGTTTTAGGTACCAACAACTGTGGAGAAGAGATGAGAGAATTTGTTGCGGCTTCGTAGGCGGCCCCAGTCGTTGTGCCGCGTTAGTGGAGACAAGCCAGACTTCCCAATGGCAATGATGAAGCGTTGCACGAGGCAGGTACCCTTGAAAACCAGAAAATTGGCTCGCCGGGTGACAAACGTCGATAGCTCCCTTGGGACGCATGAAGCAATCTCCTCGGTTTGAACGACAAGTAGTCAGCATGAGGATACAAGGGGAAGTGGAAGTGGAAGTGGTGGTATTGCTATCTGTCGCCAGACGCTGCAACCATATCGTTGCATGTGATCGAAATGTAAAAGCAGACCGCAGTCCTGTGTTCTTCCTGTAGCCCAATTGCCATTGGGTATATAACGCCGTGCAATGCTGCAACCCAGAATGCTCATGCATAATCGTAGATATCGTCCAACCAGAACGTCATAAATCATTTTTCGTAAGCCCGCCTTTCCTTCACCGCGGCATATACAGGCCGGTCGTCATCATTGCAGATCCATATCGGTCATGCGCCTTGAGCATGTAGCGCAGGAAGGTGAGAGCCTTGAGGTAGACCTTGAGAGCCTTGCGGCGGCGGACCTTATCGGCTTCGAGGACCTTGCGGAGCACGCGTCGAACAGAAGTAACTTTGGTCGTAGTCATGCGCGCGAACTGGATGATACTGCCTTTGGCAGTCATGGTCGCAAGTTCTGGTCGGCCGATTGAGATATCAGGGATGAAGGCCTCCGGCACATCGTGGGACGCTGAGTCGACCTTGGTGAGGGATGGTCGCGTAGGCTTGACCTCAATCTCGACGTCTGATTCATCATCGATCTCGGCGGCCTCAGTAATGCTGCCCAAGATAGGCTCAAACGCGGGTGACCTCGGGCTGCACTGGTAGTAATCGTAGTCGAAAGACATTTTGTCAGAAAGGGAGGTTCGTCGATTTTTGTTGTTCTCTAGTGGGGTTGATTGTGGGGAAGTCTGTGGGTGAGTGTTGCGTCGGGAGGCAGGCGCGTCTGCGGATTGGCGAGTACGGGGTGAGGACGATGTAGATAGAGAGTCCACGAGCCAAGAGAACACAGATGGAGCTGGAGAAATGAAGGCAGCAGGAACTGTTTGTCGTCCAGATGCGGAAGGTACGCGAAAGTCGCACCTTGGCGGTGAAAAGAGCATCATCGTGCACACGTACTACCCTAGGTATCAGCCAACGGTCCACAACCACATGAACGGTTGTTAGAGAACAAAGGGGAAGAAGGGAACAGCAAAAGAAAATACCGAACGCGGAATGTCAGTGGGTATATACTTGCGGCCACCCCGCATACAAGGGCGGGTAGCGGGCGAAAGACCCTTCTTTTAGCATAATCATGACTGTGATCGTGTGGTCTAGCGACGTTTGCATTGAGACAACACACAGCCGCACGCGACGTCCGCATTCCTCAGTCGTCCACGCGTCTTAGCCACGTTGGCTGGACGTGACCAACGGCGCTAATGGAGTGACTTGACAACAACAAACGCGCCTGCAGCTGTCTGCAACAGTTCAATTGTAGAGGTTGGGACTCGAAAAAGAGCGCGATTGGAATGCCCCATGACGTCGCTTTGGAGAGTTCGATCGAGAGATCCAGGCATTTTTGACAAGACCGGTGCGCCGTGCTAAAACGGCGCGCTAGGGAGGAGCCAACCAGATGGCGGGCTTCGCTTCCTTCTCGCGGCCGAGCAGCAGTTCACACCACTTCAGTCAGCCCTCGGGCTGAACGTCCATCAAGGAGGCTACGGCACTTCACGCTTCTAACCACGTCTTAGCAGACGCGCAGCAGCCCAAAATTCATTACAATTGCATCGGCGAAGGATCCAGCTGATCACAAGGCTTCTCTCGCTTTTCAGCTTACAAGCAGGGGTGTCTGCGCTGCCTCCTTCACTTGCCGCCTCACCGATCGAGCCGGCACGCGACTCCTCGGCCTGCATACGCTCTGCACATGTCAGGGGAGGTGCATAAGAAGTACTCACGGTATTTCCTATGTATCGTGCTACGCGCTGGGGATCTCCGAACACATGCGCATAGGTACCTGCTGAGCTACATCGATTCCCCGCACGAGCGTCTCAGTCGCCTTGCCAGAAGGCGGAGTAGTCGCACGAGACAATACTCGGCCTTGATCAAAACACTGACACTGACGCTGCCACTGACATTGACGTCGTTTGGTTTGCATCTCGCTCTCTTTCACCTCTTATCTTGTCACCGTAGTGTCTTCTTTTGCACCTGCCGTACCCTGTGTTCTTTGTTCGATCAACAACGCGTACCCCGCAATCGCTGGCAACAATAGCCAAGATGGCGCGCTACACCAGAAAACAGATTGTCACGTTCATCAGCATCGTGTACCTCGTCTTCACAACTGCCATAGCAGGGTAAGCTCGTCGTGGCACTGCGGCGTCTTGGGCTGACTCTTTCAGTTACGCAGCGTCCCGCGCCAACCGCCTCTCGGTCCCAATATCTGACACTCTTACCGGCCTCACGACCGCTCTTCCTGTCATCTCTGGAATCCTCCTCGAGTGTGGTTACGACCTGACACGCCGCAAGGAGCGCCGCAATCGCTTGGAACGTGGCGAAATTCAACGCCCACCCTTCGTCATAGTCGCCAACTTCATCATCTTCATCTACTCGACTGTAGTCATCACACTGCTTGGCACGCACGCGGCTCCACCTTCCGAGCTGGACTGTGGTCTGCGACGACAATGGCAGTCATTGTTCAGGGCTAAGGACTCGAACTCGATCAGGGCGATCCAGGGCCAGTACAATTGCTGCGGTCTCACCAATTCACATGATATGGCTTGGCCCTTTCCTGGTAAAGGCGTAGATCCGAACGCATGCTCGAACCTGTCTGGAAGCACAAAGGGATGTCTTGGACCCTGGAAGGCAGAAGAGCAGCACATTGCAGGGCTGTTGATGGGCGTCGTGGGCATGGTCACGATCTGGGCGGTACGGTATCCAAACCCGACTCGGGAGCTTTTACTGACGTCCTTACAGTTCCTTATCATTGCAATCCCTACGCGCCGCGAGTCCTGGCTCCACCAGATCGCCCCGGAACAGATCTCGGACTTCATCGCACGCGAAGAGCATGGCAACACCGGCGAACGACGCCGTATCAACTATCTGCCAGATACAAACCGGTACTCAGACCGCGTGCAAGAGGCAGAGGACGATGAAGCCGCGCCGCTCAGCCCAGAGACTCGACGTGCTCTCGAGGAGGGTCGTGCTAGGGTAGGTACAGGTTTGCCCGGAAACATCGCGTTGGATGCACCCGCAACCGAGGAGTGGGCGAGGGGCTAGGTGAAGATAGGCCGTGGCGGATTCTCGATGAAAGGACTTCATCGAGGAAGCTGACCACGCACAACTTTCAGCAAAATTGCATAATTAGCATGGTGTTTGGTGGCACTTCTTCTAATCAGCATGTCTCATAGCAGAAGTCAATGGTAGGTGATTGGGCCCAGAAATTCAACCTTCGTTTCTCTTCTTCATGTATATATTTCAACCATCTTCTGCTCAATCATCGTACATTATCAAACCAGACCTCGTCGCCACCCCACTTATTCTTCGCGTCATCATCCTTGACTCTATCCTGGAGCCAGTTCATCATTTTGGCAAGACCTGTCTTCGACTTTTCCTTATACAGCTTCGCCATCTTGGCTTCACCCTCCTTGCCCTGTGCTGACATTGGCTTCATCTTGTCTATCTTGGAATCAGTCATTGAGTTCACAACAGCATATCCAAGTAGCGTACGGTGCAGCTCGGAGGCCTTCAGCGACGTGCTTGAGCTCTTCTTGGATATGGGAGCCGCTCGGGGGTGGGCGTGGCGCCAAAGGAGACGCGTCGCGCCATGGTGGTGGCTACAGGTCGTAGCGAGAAGGTCTTTTCAGCAGGAGTGGTGGTCGCAGGGGAAGTCATAGTGTTTTAGCTGGCGCTTCTAAGGTGATATGAGAGTGTGTGTGAGGCTAAAGAGTTACGAAGGTTCGCAAGAACATGTTATAGATTCTATGCCGACTACCTCCACGCCGTGGTGGAAAGGGCGATAACGGCCACTCAC
Organism: Didymella keratinophila; assembly: GCA_011058865.1. Taxonomy (NCBI): domain Eukaryota; kingdom Fungi; phylum Ascomycota; class Dothideomycetes; order Pleosporales; family Didymellaceae; genus Didymella; species Didymella keratinophila. Next base: position 336,405 of record SWKW01000013.1, on the reverse strand, counting down.
AGTGCCCACGTGGGGTGTATGGAGACGAGGTGAAAGGCATTTCGTGATGCCAGAGAACACGTGGGATGGTTGTGGGAAGGAGCGTTCTTATCACCATGGCAAGAGGCAATAACGAACAACAACAAGCCATCTTAACACGGCATGCGGTGACTAGTAAACATTGGTCTGAGCATTCGCTATGCTGCAAGACCAACAAGAGATTCTGATGACGCGGAAATGCTACTTCCTCGTCATGGTGGAGGTGAGCTTCTCCGGAAAGTGTGCTTCGCACCTTCTGCACTCTTACCTTGCAGAGCATTTGTCTCAAAGTTTGCACCTGAGTGCTCCACTACGCTGACAGTGTCACAGTCATGCTCCTTAAACTTTAAGAGCAACTGCTTGTGCGGTGACTGATCAGTCCTCTCATGAGGCAACGGAGGCAGTGGCTTGTACTTTCAAGATGGCGCCTGGCCGAAGATTGACTTACCCGCGGCGCCGGTATCTCTCCTTTATCAACGCAGGTCGCGGTCTGATGCGACATCAGACGAGTGCCTGATGCGGTCACAGACTTTCTGCTCTTCGTCTTGTATTCTAGGGGTATATAGCTATATCTCGGCATTGTGGGTCAGTGCTAACGTCTTTGTGAGATGGTAGGAAAAGTCCAGGGTCTGCAGATTTCTGCGTCTCGCAGTACACAGTGCTCATACACAACGAGCGCTACAACAACAACAACCAGATGAGGCATCCACACGATGCATTGCGTAGCGGAGCTTCGGGCTCATACCTTGAGAACACACTAGTGGGACTCGATACTTACAATGATAGTGAGTGCCGCCAACATCCAAAGCTCTTTTTGTTCATGTATCAAACCCCTCCCCTTCTTATCCGTGTTATCGCAGCATATTGCTCTTGTTGTCTCATACGCACTGCTGCTATAGGTTGGTTGTGAAATATGCGGACCCCTCTTGATCTGTTGAACTACGTTCAGGGCGGCTTCTGATTGGCTGTATTTGATCTTCAGCCAATTAGATACACATATCGTCCTAGTCTACCAGGTTTAGTGGGGTCCATACATCTCACCAACGATTATAGATCTTGGAGGCTCGATCTTGTGCCTACTAATATTGTGAGTCTCTCAGAACAGCGATACAACAATATTGAGCGTTCTCCTCTGCGTTGCCATTTCCAGATTTGAGCTCTCAACGGTACGCACTTGATGGAGACGCGTGTAAGGAGGCTCAAAATGCCAACGACCGGGTCGACAATGGTCCAATGATATGTGGTAATCTCGATATGGGCATTGGACAATTCGCATAACTCAAGTGGCAAGCCATTGGCGGGGACGGCGAATGAGAGGAGGAGAAACGAGACACATGGCATTAACGTTTACTCGATGGGGAAGGCCGGCGAGTATTGTGATATTGCTCGTGATGTTGACTCGGCGACTTGGTCAATCTCCTGGTCGAAGCTAGGTGTACATGTAGGCCGATGTGCTGTTGCGAACTTCATTGCCGACAACGCTTACGTGGATCAAGAGCTTTCTACGATTTATCAGCCGCTGCTGCAGTCTAGCGGGGTGCTTGGGTTTCCCCGTGGAGACACGCTCTGTTGCAGTCGTGCCATCAAATTCGGGTTTGGTGCGTCGAGAGACGTGTCGGGCTTGCTGTATCCACTTCTGAGTAGTGATTCATACCATTTCTGAACTGCCTAGCGTAGCTGCAGCTGTCACTCAAATCGCTGCAATACCGCATAAGCTTGTCTATACTTGACACAAAACCAAAAATTGCTGATACTCAAACAGACAACAAGACGGTCAAGGCGGAGCGCCGGGAACTCATGCAGTTGGCCTCTTTCCAACTTAGGGCAAAACGCTGTCTAGACGAACGGATGACTGCGGTTCCCGCTGTTCCGACGATTCCGAGGTCGACCCGGCAGAGCTGATTATGAGTGAGTTGCGAAATGTGTGTACAACTTCTGATCTGATACGCTAAGTTGAGACCGTTTCTCATCGGGTGTACAGTGGCTCCAGCTAATCAGAAGCGGCACTCAAGCGAATATACCGGATAAGAGGTCATTCACACATCTCGCATACCATTACACACCGTACGAAGTCCAAAACGACAAATATTTAAGACCAGAATAGGCTAGAACAGCCTCAAAACCATCGAGCTCGGAATGTACAATAGCTAGGTAGAGGAAGCTGCGGGGCAGGGGCCGCTCGAGAGCCCAGCGTTCAGAATGGCTTGCGAAAATCTTCTTCGTACGACCGTGCACAATGAATCTGGAACTCAGATTTCCTGATGGTATGATCAGCATATTTCACAGCATTGAATGGGCATTTGGATCCCTGATCCCAATAATTCATGGCCGCATTCAGTAGAGGTCAGAAGGATCCTCGCTCAGAACCTGCGGGCAGAAAGTCTCTCGCGCACAACAGACGAAGTAGATGGATCATAATACACACTTGCTTCGCATATTGAGCTAGTACTGCGTGCTTATGAGTGCAACTGAAATTACAATGAGAAAGAGAATGTGTCCCGACTCAAGCCCAATCTTAGTCGCGACAAAAAGCTGCGAATGTAGGTTGCAAGGCCACTGACTTGGAGGACATAACTAGCAAAATCTCACAATGCGAGAGAATATTTCAAATTCGAGACCGATTTGGTACAGCATCTAGATGGTGGTCACTGTTTGGGTCAGGGTTTGGATGCGACAGAAACCAGAGTCCGCTCCCGCTGTTGTTTCCCGAGCACGGCAATTTTTCTTTCTCCTACCCCATCTGGAACACTGTATTGTGATACAGGCACTGTATGTGTATGATAGCTTTTATGCCCGTTCAAAGGCGTCCGCGACTGCTGGCATTCAAAGACTTTTCACTTGTTGAGGCCATCGCGCGCAATCATAGTTCCATGAGATCAACGTGATCGAGATAATATCGCGTAAACAGCGCCAGAGTAGCGCAAACAAATTGTTGACCCTGCTGTAGTTCCAGGTCATCCAACACGTGACTTCAGATCTGGGAAGAAATCAATCCGTAGGTTCTCGAACCTGGTATTCCCTGATATACGTTGTCTCTTGACATCAATTACAAGATGACCACTACTGGTGCATTGATTTATAGCTAGCACAGTCCTCTCGTGCCACTCAACACCCCATGAACTCGATCGAAGAAACAACAAAGGCAGCAAACAACACCTCAAGACCATCCAATACCTTGTATCTGTCCAAGTCCAATTCGCAAGTACGACGGCGTAAAGTCACGGCTATGTTTCGTCAACAGCATGAACACGGCATTGATCCAAGCCAACCGTCAGCTTTTCCATTCGAGTTCCAGCCTCGAGCCATCGAGCTACTTCCAAATACCTCCTACAGCGAATTTGATACGACACATGGCGATATGAGCTCTGAAATACAGGACTATCACTCAGCATTCTCTGCCACAGCGCCTGAGCCATTGGATCCGACAACTCGGCTGAAATACCCGCAACCCACCAATCAGCAAATGCCATACCGTAACATGCCTGAATCGCACAACGTTCAAACCAGGAATTTCTACGCGCTGCCCGAGTACCGGTTTCCGCTGGAGAGTACCTTTGAGATACACTCACGACCTGAGCACAGGCTCACCACCACCTGACCCGCCGAAGCTATGAGTTTGTGCAGCACTCAACCTACGGATCTCTATTGAGACGAAGAAGCTACCACTCTGCTACCGAGCATCTCCTTTCAGCCGGCTAGCAATGCCTTGTCAGAGTTCCTGGGACACGTCCCACAGGAACCAGCCTTGGAGCGGCCCATCAACGCTGGAACAGATTGCATCGCAAAGCCTGTTCCACACCGTCATGATTCGGGCCTATCATGTGATATAGATAATAATCACAGCTCAGTACAGGATGTCTACAGCTCAGGTCCATCCACACCGGGGGAGACTATATATTCAGCTATCTTCGACGTTGAGTATCTCGCTTTCGATTCCGGTGCAACCTCAATTCAGCATCAACAGCAAAATTTCGAATATTGTACGTTCCGTCAAGAAGGTAGCATGCCACATCAAGACGATTCAGAGAATTTGTGGTCACCCTACAGACTGTTGTTAGAATAATAGCAATGCGCGTCAGCTTATGATACTGGTCCGATAACTTAGGGAATATCCATGCATCATTGAAGCGACAACATTACACACCGTCAGCCCCTTGTTGCGCACGGATGATCGATTTCGAGATACCCAGTCTAAGTCACCGCAAGCTGCTAGGCTCCAACAGGACATGACGCTGATCATATGTGTACGCGAAAGTAAAGCTCTGTGACTTCGTTCTATTGGGGTACCGAGAGCTAGTTATAGCCAAGGAACATGGGCTCAGTCAGGAACAGATCATTCGTCTCGCTGCTCAGCCAGGGTTTGTGTCGCAGCCAGAAGAGGCTGCTGCTCGCCCTCCGGTGTATCCGCACTGCCTGTCCCAGACTCCGTACCTGTCGCCTGACTCATTCCATACCAGGCGATAGCCGCGACCATCACCAGACCATTCACTACACTGACCACTAGCGCAAAAATGCCCTTAGTAGTGAACCCCTCCGGCAACGGTCCCGGTGGCGCGGGTTCTCCCGTGAGATCAAGGAAATCTACGTCATTCCCCGCGGCATTGCCGCTTGTCCGGATCGGCGGATGGTTCCGCTCGCACAATTCAAAGTGCTCTTGGGGTACCTTACCAGATAACGCTGCCTGGATCTCAAGTGGAGCTTCGATGAAGGTCGCGATCAGCCCCGAGGCAACGTGCCACTCGATGTGGCAGTGGAACACCCAGACTCCGGGATTATCGGTGCGGAAGCGCAGGACGACGTGGCCGTTGGGCGCGACGAGGATGGTATCGCGGCGCATTGGGGCTACTGGTATCCCAGCAGTATCAATGTTGGATGTGTAGCTTCCAGCATCTGCTTCAGAGCGCGCTATGACTTGGAAGGCGTGGCCGTGGAGATGGAAGGGATGTTTCTGTGACTGTTAGCTGGAAGCGAATGGGACGCGGAGGTTGCATACCCCGTCGTCGTTGTTGTTCAAGATGATCTCGACTGTCTTGTTGCCCGCCAGTACGAAGGAGTTGGTGTGGCTACCGTAGATGACGGGGTTGATGGCGTGGGAACCGGAAGACATCACGGTGTATAACGTCGGAACCCAGGGTTCGACGTAGGTGTTGTTGTTGAAGAAGGCACTGAGAGGATGAATCAGTATGCTGATCATTGGATGATGGCAGGTACTCACTAATTCGCGCCATCTCCTAAGTTGTCCATCTTAAGATCTAGTGTGACTGTCCGGTCGACCTTTTCAAGTGCGACTAGTCTATCCAGAGGCTTCAGTGTGAAGTCGTCCAACGGCTCGAAACTCTCAACTTCCGATGGTGGCGGTAAGTTTTGCGTGTTGTCCAACACGAGCCATCCAGTCACGTTAGAATTTAGATCATCCGGGATCGTATCGAATAGTTCCTGTGCAGGTGTCAAACAGATTTATATCTCTCAGGATGTGACGACAGACCTCATCCATGCTGGCAACGAATGGGATGTTGGTCGTACTGTCGCTATCAACAGCGAGAAGCACAGCATAGCGCTGACCAGCTGTCAGATACAGCATGCTTGCTTCAGCTGGCTCTGTGTAAATTCCGTCGACTTCGACAACTCTCATCGAGCAACCCTGGAACCAAACGTACATGCCGGCAAAGGCAGCCATGTTCACCTGTTTGTATCAGCTCAAGCCACTAGCATTTTGTAATAGAATGTACCATTCGAATCATGTACGTTTTCCCTAGCTTAACAGCAACGGTAACATTCTGCGAATCGTTCATCAACGCCGATTTGGGCACAGGCTCGGCGCCCGTGGGATTCGTAACGCTGACAAAGGACTTAAGAAGCGGCCTCATCAGATCGTGATACCAGTCTGAGAACGACAGCACGATCTCTTCATCGAACTCATTTTCGAAAGGGTTCCCCGGATCGTGCACGATGAGCGGAGCACGCAGGCCATCAGGATACTGGCCCCGTGTGTGCGAGTGGAACCAGTACGTTCCGATCTGATCCACTGTGTAGTCGTAGACTATGTAGTCGTCATGCGGAATCTCGCACTGCGTGATCCCCGGCGGACCATCCATATGCGCGGTCCCGTTTTGATACAAGCCATGCCAGTGCAAGCTCGTTGTCTCATTGCCAAGCTGGTTCCGTACGGTGACGATTAGTCGTTCTCCTTTTGTGACATGGAGAGCTGGGATCGGCCATTGCCCGTTTATGCCCATGACAGGCCTGCTGTGTCTGCCATCAGGATTGCGGTTCACCCATGTAACGTTGAACTCGAGGTGTGTGGTTTTTGCGCATATTGCGCTGCAGATGAAGAGCAGCAGCGACCATAGCACGCTGATCATCGTGCTAGATGACCTGGTCGGGACGTTTGGAATGTACGTAGATTGAAGGTAGACGCGTGAAGCTGGGCGGCGCGTCCTGCCTCGAGCTCACAGCAGCGACGTTCGGCTGTGGGGCACAAGAAACGCCCAGAGCTCTTCCAGTCAGACCCACAACGCAACAAATCCCTGAAATTCGTGACTCACGCCATGTGGATGTTCCGCCAGTGATCTTTTGTGCGCAAAATGGAGTGGTGTGCAGCGGTGCGGCATTACGTTTCGCGCCCGTTATCTGATCCGAAATTGATCCGGCTTGCCCGTTCTCGGCGCATGCCCCACTCAAGCATCAGATTTCTTCTGCGCTAACATCTAATCTGATGGAGTGACCCACTTCTCCAACCTCGTCGCATGATGCACCGGCTTGGTATGATCCACGCGAGAGCGGATGTAGACATTGTCTCGTGCGCAGAGACGTCCACCATATCGTCTTGACCTACCTATCTTCTAACTTTTGGGTGTTTTGGCCAGCTATCCGCCATGGTTCAGATCTTCGCGGCGCAGGGTCCGTCAGCCCTGCAAGCCTTCCAACAACCAGCACGCTAATCATCGACACAGTGTTCTTCATCTGCCTGCGCGAATCGCTAGAGACTAGCATCATCGTCTCCGTACTTCTCACTTTCCTCAAGCAAACCCTGACCTCGGAGCAAGAAGCGCCTATCTACCGCAAGCTCGTGCGGCAAGTCTGGCTAGGAACCCTCTCTGGCGTCGCAATATGCACCATCCTGGGCGGCGCGGTCATCACGCTCTTCCACGTCTTCGAGTCCGACGTCTTCTCTCAGTATGAGTATATCTGGGAAGGTGTGTTTGGATTGATTGCGTGCTGGATCATTACTATCATGGGCGCGGCGCTGCTGCGTATCTCGAAGATGCGCGATAAGTGGCGCATCAAGATCGCTGCTGCTCTTGAGGCTAATGATGATGCCTCGGGGTCTAAGGGCCTTCAAGTGCTGGCGGAGAAGTATGCGATGTTTCTGCTGCCTCTTGTAACGGTGTTGCGTGAGGGATTTGAGGGCGTGGTGTTTATTATAGGTGCTGGGCTGGGGCTGCCGGCAAGCTCCTTCCCACTGGCTGTGTTTGGGGGATTTGGCGTTGGTGCCTTGGTCGGATATCTGCTTTATAGGTAAGATTTGTCTCGACGGGAGATTGTGCTCGAGCTGACTCAGAACAGAGGCGGTAATAAGGGCTCTCTTCAGGCATTCCTGGTCGCATCGACTTGCTTCCTGTACCTGATAGCTGCTGGGCTGTTGAGTCGATCTGTCTGGTTCTTTGAAAACTACCTGGTGAGTGGTCCAGCGTGGGGTACAGTATTGACTCCGGCTGACATTGTGCAGTGGAACGTCGCCATTGGAGGCGACGCAGCGGAAACAGGCGTAGGGCCTGGATCATACGATATCCGTCAAAGTGTCTGGCATGTGAACGTAAGTCGCGGGTCTATCGACCTCCTCTGATGGTTTCGCTGATGCTACGATCGCAGTGCTGCAGCCCCGAGATTGATGGAGGCGGATGGTGGGGCGTCTTCAACTCGATCTTCGGTTGGCAGAACTCTGCTACCTACGGTAGCGTCATCTCCTACAACCTGTACTGTGTCGCGGTCGCAGCGGCGTTCTTTGCGATGCACTTTCGCGAGAAACATGGGAGCTGGGCTGAGTACAAGGACAAGAGCAATGCGCGCGCTACCAAGTGAACTAGAGCGACTACGCCCTCCAGTGATCGCTGATCAGTGGCTTTGGTATTGCTCACACTGGCGGTGTAATTTCCAAATCACTTTCCTTTTAGATATTTGAAGTAAATCGTTAGCTCGGCGACAATCAGATCTCAAATGTTGTTAATGAGCTACACTGTGTGCAAAAACTTTAACGCGTGGTGACCACCTCATCTCATTTCGAAAGTGCAAACTAATCTTCCACGTCTTCTACCGATCCCCATGTTTTCCAACGAGCTCTCTATCGCCGACCCTCTCACGCCGAGTATACGTCCCCAAACGTCGTCCGCATTAGCATAGACTCGCCATGACCCTCCCAAGCCGCGCGCAAACAGGCTGAATCGGCCAATCACACCCATGCACCTCATCTTCACCATACTGGCCCGAAGCACAATGAACTGCGAGGCAGTCCACGGACATGACGGAGAGCTTGCGGTCGACGTCCTGGATTGAAGCACCATCCTCGGCGGACAGGTTGTACCAGACCCTGCGGTTGCGGCGGTCGACTGAGTACTCAACTTGGTAGACTCGCAGGTCGCCGATATTGTGAGAGACCTTGACTGGAAGCACGTTAGGGTGAACGAAGTAGTGAGGGTGAGGGAAGACTTACGGGAAGTGCTGCAGCCATCAAAGTAGGTAGGGCGCTCGGAGATGTGAAATTGGCCAGGCTGGACGAGCAGATCTTTGGTTTCGCCGAAACCCTCACACCTCCCGCCCGTGACACCAGAGAATTCTGCGCCGGCTTGACGGACATAGATGGGGTTGGGACAGTTGTTCTTGACTTGGCCGTTGATGTGGCCTTCACCAGGCAGTGGGCCCGCGAAAGCTATGGATGTATGGTCGGAGGAAGGGAGGTACTGCGAGAAGAAGTCGCCGGTGGGGTTCTTGGAGGTGTTGGGTGTCGGGGAAGCATGGGCGAAGTCGATAAGGTTGACTGCGATTGCTTGAGCTGTCAACAGCACCCTTCACATATTGAAGCCAGTACTCACCAGCGATGAGAAAACTGAGAAACAACATTATACGCTTGGTGACAGTCAATAATGGGAACAATGAAAGCACACTAGGGTCGGAGGTGAAGAACTGGCGACTGGGTTGGGGAGAAGAGAGAAGACTGGCGTCCAGGTCGTGGCCTTTATGCGTCGTGGGTTGTGGCCGAGGTAAGTCCAGCAACCACGATCTGATCGTTGTAAGTGAAGCAAGCTTATAGGCGCACGCTGCTCCAATGCAGAGTGGTAATTTTTGGACACAGGCCGCCAGCAGACGCCCAGCAACAAGCGGCTATAAGGGAACGGAGGGGCACAAAGGATCGAGAAGCAGGTCCATCGAGAAGCGATGGGAGCATCCCTAGGATGTTACCGCATCATCAAACGGTCAGCTTTTTTATCATGCCTTCAAGCTCGCAAACCACATCGGTGTACACGGCAGCTTGTAACCCTACGCTGCTCAATTGTGTACCTGAACCAAAGTTGCATTGAAGGCACTTTTTCGGCAATCTTCTGGTATTGTGGACCAAGCGGCGCACGACCAGCGGCAAGCCGACACGCCGCAAAGATCTCATTGTTCTGATCTCGAGCTGTCATCTGCGCTTCGATCGGCTTCCAGTGCGCAATTTCAAGAAGAGCGACACCCAGGAAAAACAGTGTAGTATTATTGATACCATAGCGGATCTGATCGCTGATTGCACCCGTACCTCGCTCAATTCCATCCATCGGTATAGTGGATGCAGTGATGACTCTTGGCGCTGAGATTTGAGAGCTGAGATGCAGAGTCTTCAGGGCTGCTGCGTCCAACGCATCATGCGATCCAAAGTAGCTCAAGTCGCTGAGTCGCCATCGCTCCGACATCCATGGAGCAGTCCTGTGGGCTAGCTTCAACTGGTCCTCAACCGCTAGTGCACCATTGGGGTCGTGCTGCATAACGTCGAATAGGGAGCAAGGTTGGCCTCTGTGAGATCCAGTCGGTCTGGTAGAAGCAGCACTGGTCTCTTCCGGCAAGTAGAAAATATGTTTGTACAGCCGTGGGCTTTCCAGGTACCCAATGCAGCGCTTGTCGGTAGTGGGCGTGGTGGATAGATAAGTACGCCGTAAATACTCACACATGTTCTTGGTCTGACATAATTCGAGGTCAGGCGTGAGAGTTTGAACGATTCGTGTGGATACTGCGGGTATCGGCTGGGCCATCGCACACGCATTGACGACGTGCTTCTGCTTGGATTTCTTGCAGCTTGAGAGTGATTGTTGCGCGTCTAAGAGGTCTTTTCCCTTCAAGACTTCCACACCACGCGATGCCAAAGATGAGAGAGGCTATAATGTAGTCGGACTATTCGGTAAGGCTGCGATGCTTGCACGCTGCCCATTCAGGCCTGTTGATGTGCTCATGGACTGCACGTAAAGCCAGATTGGTGGTTTTGACAACGACCGGGGCCTGATTAGTATGCTAGCGCCGCCTCATTGTCATTCGCTTACTCAAATGTCCCCTTGGAAGGCGGATCGTGGTAGGATATAGCGAGGTCCAGTTGCACCCCTTTCCTTACCTGAGCTTCGACACAAAGCTTGGCATAATGCCCTGGGTGCGTTGCGTCATCGCAGCACCATGCTTTGCAGAGTGCCTCATGAAGCTTCTGAGAGGCCTGTTGAATAGACTTCACTTCGCTTGGCAAAGGCTTACGCCGAATACATGTATTGGACCCATGTAAGCCATGATGTTGGAAGACGCCGATCTGAGATCGCAGAGCGTTCAGATCGCCGTTGGTCTCGCGAAGTCTTGCAAGACCGTCGTCGTACTGGGTCTTGTCAAAGGCAATCCTTATCGCTCCGCCCAGGCGTCGAAGGGTCTTCTTGATGGATTCGCCCTGTGGACAGTGAGCTTCCGACAGATTGACGCCAGCGCGGACGCTAGCGTCAGCACGGACCACCAACCTTTTTCTTCTGTTCGAGCAAGACATTGAACTTCTCGAGTTCCTTTCCCATTGACCCAATGGTCCCCTGGGACTCCTCGATGATGCCGTGGCACACGTTGAAATTTTCTCGGAGGACAGTCTTCAAGCTCTCGTCGAGGCGCGGATCCATCCAGCGTGAATCAGTCGCGTTCTCCAACATTGTTTCCACCTCTTCCTCCACCTCGACTAATCGCAGCAGCAGTCGCACTTCGTTGAGAAAGATGCCATGTCGCACTTTCAGTCGTTCGTCAATACATTTCAGCTCTTTCGAGTAATGCCGCAATGTGTGCACTTTCGTTGAGATCGTAGAGTATGATTTTACCACTTCAATGAGTAGAGGTAGGACGATGCCGACGGCGAGACCGGCCGCTTCCATGCTACACAGCGAGGAACAATAAGCACAATTCTTTTCGCAGGTAAATGGGAGGGTGTGCGAAGACACGGGTGGCAGGCATGTGTTAAATGGCGGTCGAAGGCACTCGCTTCGCCCACCTCAGCTGCATGCACAGCCCCGCCACACCTTTCAGCCCCGGCCTCGACACATCGAACCCGTCTTCTGCTTTGCCTCAAACACATTCCTCGATCTTCGAAGAACTGGCCTTCTTGTATCTATTTCCACTTCCAACGGGCCCCACTGTCTTCGCTAAGGCAACAAACGCAGCGTGTGAGCCTGACAGCTGGCCTCGGCTGCCGCGACAAGGCTGAGAGGATAGGCCGATCACTTCAGCTTCCCAATCATCTGCTACCATAATTCATGAGAGAGTCATGCCCTCTGCTAGCCGATCATCAGATTTGGATCCAGCGTTGGCAGGAGCGAGCGACATCAAACACTGGCGCGGAAGAGCATGGCCTCGTCGCACGACTTAGCGCCAACTGTCAGCAGTCTCTCCAATGTCTCGTACGAAAGCTCAATCCTAGTTCAATCTCCAAGATCGAACGCAACATCCTTCGTCGCTCTCTGGCGTCGCTGCGACTGTGGTCAGATGGTCATGGCGCCACTACTGGCCACTAGATACGGTACTTAAGCGGTCCACGAACTTATACGTTACTACTTTGTCCATTCTTAGTCCAATGTGCAGAGTGCTTGCACAAGGTAATTCTCAAGAGTATCTGAGTTTCTACAAGCTAAAATTTCTAGGACTCAGAAAACATGTCCAGTTCCAGGGCGACGACGGGACAGTAGACATCTTATGTACTATTGCCGATGAGCTCTCCAGTCAGACACGCTGGATACTCGTGCACTCTCACACTGTAACCAGCGATGGTGATGACGATTCTAGCAGCTCCAGCGAGGAAGATACGACTAACGAACTACGCGAACTAGTCGACAGGGTCAAAATGTACATCAATTCACTCGTCGATCTCGGTGCTGCATTAAAGAATCCAGCTCTTGAACGTGAGCCCAACGACAAGCCATTTCGGGTTAGACTTGATGAGCGTTACGCACACGACTATCATACGGATCTTATCAGGGCTAAATTCTCGAAGGCAGCAGCCAATCTGCTGCAGAGCCTGGGTCAAATCAACTGGGACCGATATCAACGTATGCAGAAAGAAAGAGACTCACACGAGTACACTCAAGTCGCGACCGTATCCTCTGCAAGGTCACAGACAGCAGAGTCAAAGTTCCAGGATTCAGGCGTCGGTACGTCGAGATCTCGCCTGACCTCGATATACGCGGCAACTATCGCGTCCTTTGCAGCAAGCGTTCCGGATGGTAAACAAGCGAGTACCCCTCCCTTACCTACCGGGGCCAAGGACGGCCAGGTATTCGAGTGTATCGCCTGCGGTAAGGAGATCAAAGCAACGAACAACAGAGACTGGAGGTAAGATGCAACAAGCGCTGTATGTCCTCTGTACCACATGACTGACGATGGAGTAGGAAACATCTATTTACGGACTTACGCCCATATACGTGCTTCTTCGCCGATTGCGTCTCGTCCGGAAAGTTCTTTACAAATCCAAAGTTGTGGGGAGATCATTTGGAATCTGCGCATGGCTTCAGCACCGCTTGGACGCAAATAGAATGTCCTCTGTGTCTCGACGTTGCGGGGACTGGTAAAAGTGTTGTTCTAACCCACTTCGCACGACACCTGGAAGACATCGCTCTGACTTCCCTTCCTCGCGATGTTGAGTCTGATGCTGAGACCGAATCGGTGACAGAGCATGGATCCGAACAGGTCGACGGGCATGACCTCCCTAGGCCCGAGGATAACAACAAAGTCGAACATGCCACTATGGTCTCTTCTGTTGAGGCTCAGCAGATGCCTCGAGTGTGCGACTCGTCACAGGCACTTGAGTCGACGGTCAAGCCCGATTTGAGCGAATCTAGTCCTGAGCCCTCGAACATCGGTCAATCAGTGACGCAGAGGCCATCAGTGCGATTCCAATCCCCTGACGATTTTTCAGCGACGCCTTACACAAGAGGTTTTGGATTTCATGGACAATCCGCCGATCAAGCCTATCACTGTTCAAGCGCACGTTGACGACACATAGTTGCCTGGCTATCGCCAACCCGCGTCAACAGCAGAGTCAGAGATCAACCGCCGCGCAGCGCCACGCAAGAATGGTTTTGCCTGCACTGTCGAAGGCTGTGAAAAGACTTTCGATCGCAACTGTGAACTAAAGTAAGTTAACACTCTCACCTTAAGATCTCCGTGGACTTCAGCTAATCTGCCCAGTCGTCACCTCAGGGTGCACCTCGGCCGTAACGACGGACCCCATATGTGTACATGTGGAGAAAGCTTCCATTATCCCAGAGATCTTGTTCGTCATCAATGCAAACATGTCAAGAAAGCTGCTGCAAAGACCATATATTATTGCCACATCCCAAGATGCGCCAATACTGAAGGGTTTTCTCGTCGTGACAACCTCCTCCGTCATCATCGCAGGCAACATGAAGGCGTTGCCGCGCCACCGGCTTAGATTTTGGTTGCGGAATTTCTTGAGCGTTACCGTTGATCGAGAGATTGACAAGAGTAGGGAATGGTGGCTAGAATAAGCGCAAGTGGTTCACAGATCCCATTCTATAGCGCCTGCATGCCTAATCTTATTGTAGCATAAGCACACCAACTGTGCCTTTATAATGTAAATTTTTATAGTGCTACTTCCATCATCCTTTAGCGTAATCAACTCTCAAGAAGCAGCACGAATGACATTCAGTATCATGGTCCACTTCACATTACAGTCCAAACATCGTACGGCCGTCAGCGTCAAGGTACTTGTTGGACTCAGCATGTGCAATTCTGCGAGAATCGCGTTTCAATCCGAAGGCGATGTCTCGCAAGCGGGTCACGAGTTTAGTGAAAGTGCACATTCGTAGAGAGTCGTGGAAAATGGCCAGGTGAGGCGAATAGCCTGCGCGTCATCCCACATTTGCGTCTTGTTTGCTGGAGAGATCGAACGATTGACAGATATACCATCAACTTACTCTTCATCTGGATCCTCAGACCATGAAGTCGGATCACACCTACTACTCCAATGCCCATCGTCGCCACACCTACTGCAAACAGCGCCAAGCGTAATATACTTGTCTGGCAGCGGTTCCTTACCTTCTTCATCTCGAAGGACAGCCGACTTCCAACACAGCCACTCTTCTACAGTGCACTGCTCAGTACACCTCGTCCACTTGGTGATCTGTTGGCTCTTTGCGTATTCGATGTCGGCAAGCCGTGCGGGTAGTAGATTGCCCAGGTAAACGTGCCTATTCGGATTCGGACCTACCTTGTGCAAGAACCGTGAATAAAGAGTGCTCGATGAGCTGTGCTTATTGGAGCCTGACTCATCGGTGCTAACCGTGCGTTCTTGTTCCCAGAACAAGAGGCCCAGATTCCAGAACATGTGCCGCTCGTAATTAGGATCCGTGTAGGCTGGGCTTTTTTTCACTTGAGCTTCGTGAAGTCTCCAAACGTGATTCTTGAGTTGTTCAGCCACGGCTGAGATCCTCAGGTCGCGTGTAGAATCTTTGGACGTGTGCCAAGCGGAGTTGTCGTCGTTCCGGTCGCTTTGTACGCTGCTTGCTGCTCTGCTGAAGTGAGGAATGAACTTATTGGCGGGAGTCTTGTCGTCGAACAGACTGTAAAACCTGCGGAAGTAATTCGAATCTGCAAGGCGCTGTAGTGACGAGGGACCGAGGTTTGCGAGGCAGTGGATAGAGCTCGACCAATCGCAGCAGTAAGCCCTTACGAAGTGGTCAATGCACCGGCCTTGTTCGACTTGCCATGGTTTCAATTTCCTGAAAAACGCCTCAGGAAAGCTACAGGACATCTCAGCCGAATAGGGAGCGATCTGGATCCTCATCTGGTAATAGATCTGAATCATCCACAGGCCGCTGGCAATTCTCACATGTTCGGTGTCTGAGAGCGCCGCTGGGTCAGGCTGTGCGTATGGGTCCAGGAACGTCTCAATTCCCGCAGCCCAGCACTCACCTATGGCTCTGGCAGCCTCATCCACCTCCTCAAACAGGTCGATCATCGTCGATAACACACCTAAGGGATCACCTACCAAGTTGTGCGGACTCGGCTGGAGTAAATGCCAATCAAACAGACTGTGTCGATGGAGAAAGCCCATGATTGGGATGGGATCAAAGTTCTCGTCGGCCAGAGTGAAGAGGTCCAACGACAGACGTGCAAGGGCCGCGACCGGCTCCGGGACATTCGACAAGATCGTGCAGAAAGCTTGCTCCGGGTATCGAGCATACAGACCTTTCAACGGGGGATTCACCTTGAGTAGCTTTCCAGCGGTGATCGGATCACACTCACCTAAGATCTGTCAGATGTTAGCCATGTCCAGCCATGGGTTTGGGATGACGAACAAGCAATTGCAGCTCACCTGAAAGCTTTGTGAATGGAAACTTAGCCATGTCGCCCATCGTCTCAATTAGACGTCCTGCCTTTTGGGCGGTGCTCTGTTCGGCGTGTTCTTTGCAGCTGGTGACGGTGGTGTCGAAGAGTCGTGGTTGCCTGGCCTGTGAGTGCTCTCGCGGCTGAATCTCGGCCCGCCATGCAGGGCAACAGCTGGGGAGCAACATGAGCTACGTCGTCACAACACAACCTCGCATCCACAGTCACGCGCCATGCTGGTCTCACTCACAGTCGGCAAGGTCGACGCCGGTGTCGCCGTGCTTCTGACCGAAGACAAACGCCTCGTACGCGCCCCAATGCCGCCCTGCAGCGCAGGACTGCCAGGCGCATCCCTGCTATTCACCCGTACAATGGCTGACCCCGGCGCAGATCGAGTTCCCCTCCATTCTCTTACCGCCAGACATTTCCTCGGGAAGCATCGTAGACATCGATGTTGCGCGCAATGTCAAGGCCGAGAACGACGCCGCGACTGCTTTCTATGAGCTCCAGTCTGAGATCTTCCGCACATTTGGCCAGAGCACGCCCTCAGCGCCCGCCCTCCGCTGTCGCAATGCCACCCAGACCTCCGTCGTGCTTGAGTGGGACCCCATAGATGTCGCGACCGCAGAGCTCCGCAGCCTGACCCTCTACCGCAATGGCAACAAGGCCGGCACCATCCCCAACCCCAAGGAGGTTCACAGCACGAAGCTCAGCGGACTGGGCGTCGACACCGAATACACCTTCCATCTGGTGCTCAAGACGAGTGCAGGAACATTCAGCAGCGAGAAGCTCACCGTCCAGACACACAAGATGACGGACCTGTCTGGTATCACAATCACACCCGGCCACATGCCTTCTGCCCTCCGCGAATCGCTGCAGCGATCTGTTGAGAGGATCGGCGCCAAGATCGCAGACACTGTCCGTATCGACACCACACATTTCGTTTGCACAGAAGGGCGAGGGCCGGCATGGGAGAAGGCTGTGGAGAACAACATTCCCGTTGTGGTGCCAGACTGGGTGATTGGCTGCGAGAGGGACGGCAGGATTGTTGGAGTTAGGGGCTACTATCTGAACGCTGATCCGCGATTACGACAAGTTGGTCAAGCCCCCGCACCACAGCAGCCACAGCCACAGCCACAGCAACAGCAACAGCCGCCGCAGCCAGCCCCTCAACAAGCACAGCAACAACCACCACAGGTCAGGAGTCCAGTCCTGAGCCCGCGCACGGAAGTCACACCACCTACGCCCGAGCAATCAACACGAGAACGTGAATCAGATAGCCCGGCGCCTCCGCCTCCGCCAAAGGACGACGCTAGCGAGAGGAGCGCATCACCTGCGCTTGAGCAGAAGACACAAGCCGAGCACGACGAGCAGAAGGCCAAGCCTGAAGATCTGAAGCTGCAAGCAGGCAAAGCACCCGAAGAAGAGGTAGATACAGAGGACGAAGAGCCGCCAGAGGGTGACGTGAAGAGGATCGAGGCAAACCTGCCAAGCAGGCCACAGCCCACCGTTGAGGACGACGAAGACGGAGATGACGGTGCCAGCTTCCAGGAGGTGGCATTGTGAGACACGGCATTTACACGAATAGGCGTATGTAGACGAAGCTTTGCATGCGTGCAGCAGATCATGACTTTCAGCGAGGCATTAATGCAACAAAGGTCCAGCAGCCGATTAATGGAGTTTGCTTTTTTTATCTCTCTCCAGCTAGTAAGATCAATAGTGCCAACCGCCCTCATCACTTCGGTCCCAGCCCGAAGAAGTCATTCTCTCTATCATGCACCCACAGGCCATGACCTAGCGACCTGCTCGTCCAACTCTGCAGGCTCGTCCCGATCGCAAGCGCAGTCCACGCATAACCCGCGACCCGCCAGCCCATCGAGTCTCTGAACCCCATCTTCTTCCCGAGCTTGATTGCATGGTCCTCCACAAAAATCAGCGTCGCCTGGTACAAGAACACCCTCATCGCGTAATCATCCACAAGAGAAGCATGACAAAGCATCGCCGCGCCAGCATGTATAGCTCCCGAGACAGCGAAGCCCATGAAGAGCTGCGTGTACTTGCTCGCGAAGGACCCGCGCGGCAAGTTCAACACATCCCTCGCGAGAAAAACTCCAGGCGCACTGCATAGCCGGCGGATCTGCTGGTGCCACACAACACTCCACGCCTGCCGCACACCCCAACAGTATCTCAGATCATTGAACATGCGCGGGCACGAATGAGGTGTCGCGAGATACGTGGCCACGCTGACGAGCGAGTACAAAGTCGTCATCAGCTCGAGCGAGACGTACGTCAGAGCGATGTACACCCACGTATAATACAAGCGGTACGTGAACGAATACCCTGCAAAGCCGATGACGGGAGAGGAAGGGAAGAGGTCTAGCCATGTTCCGTGCGGCGAGGATGCGGTGTAGGAGTATACCGCGTCTTTGAGCAGGAAGAAGAGGCCGAAGCGTAGCATCTTGCGGATCAGAAATTTCCTAGCTTGTCAGCGTATTATGGGGAGTTGGGGAGACGAGACCAACCAGCGTGGGTATGTAGGTGAGACGGAGCGCGGTGCGTTTTTGACTTCGCTGGTCCAGCTGATGTACCGCGTCGTCGTTGCCAGGCAGGCTGCCCACCGGAGTCTATGGAGGAATGGCGGCGGCGCATTGGTCTGGGGATTTTGGATCGAGCGGTTGCGAGGAGCGCTCTGCACCACGGCGCCGTCGTTGCGAGGAAGTTCAGGACTCTCCGCGGCTGTGTGAATCTTTTCAACGCCAGGTCTTTCTGTGCCTTTGCGCTGCTTCTGTTTCGTCCACCCTTCTTTGTAAGGGCTGTTCAGGAGTATCCAGTCTACCCATGTGACCAGCAATGTCACGACGAAGCAGTTCAGTCCATAGTGCAGGCCCCATCCGTGGTTCCACTCTCGGTACAGACTCTGAGCAGCGAGAATGAACAGGACAGGCACGCTGAAGGCGAATTGTAGGAAGCGGTGCTGCGGGCCAATAGCAAGGGTCAGGATGTTTGTGAGCAGGATGAGTGGCGGTTGGAGGGTTGTGAAGATCGGGGGGAGTTGGAGCGCCATCTCTTCGCAAAGGTGACGAGGACTAGGACGATACAGGGTTCTTGTTTTAGGAGAACGTCAGATCTAATATGAAAATTGGTAGGGTCGAAGGTCAAGAAATGGTATGTATCAAGGAAGTGGTGTATTAGGTACATCACGGCAGATGAGAGGTACTTATCGCGTGTATAGGAGACAACCCATGCTTCAGGGCTTGCCATGTTTTCTCGAAACCAACGCGGGTGTTACCAGCGGAAGGTACAACGGACGCGGCTCTGACCCACTTTTCATACCGAAGGAACGTCCTTGCGCACTATCAGCCAATTAGAATCCGTCTAGTACGTTAGTGGACCACGTTCGGTAGTCAGGTCTGGAGCGCTCGTTGGTTTTGCGCAAGGAGTCGCCCTAGAATGGTGTGAGGGCCTGCTAGTACTCCGTGGCTAGGATCGTACACGGCTTGACGTGAGCGTTCGTCAGAGTCAAGTAGTACGGCACTGAGGTCTTTATGTGTCGGACGACGTATACGGGTCAGGCCCTACCGATGGCAGTGCTACCTGTCTCTAGACTTTTCTTTGCTTGGCTTTGTCGGACTGGAATCTTCGTATTTTGAGCTTTTGGTCCATCAAAATCCTCGTTACCGCATCGTAGGGACCTTAACATTATTCTTGTTCCGTTGTAAGTTCTGTTGTAAGCAGAAGTCAACAATTTATCATTGTTCGTCTTGTTCTCTTATCGTATCTGTTCCTCGCCCATCTTCCGCGCGATCAAGGCTTTCTTACACACCTTCCGCGCATACGCCTGCTGCTTCTTCATCTCCCGCTCCTCATCCTTGACATTGTGGAATCCGATATGGTCCAAAGTATCGCGGTATGCCAGTTGACGCGCAACCGCCTGGGGCTTGGTGTCTTCGACGTCCCTGGTATGAACATTGAGCAAAGTGGGCATTTCGATAAATCGGTGGAGTGGTAGGAGCATGACTTTGGAAATGAAACGAGGTGAGATACCTAGAGTTTAAGAGGTATATGGAGTTAGAGATGATGATACCGTGTATCAGTGATGCGCGAGTGTAGCATTGTGAGTAGACATTGCGCTTGCTGGCCACTTGCATGACCAGGCTGTCTTATTTGCGTTGAGAAGATTGAGACTCAGTGTCTGATGAGCATTCGGTACTTTGTGGACTATTTGACAGATACGCATTCATCTTCAGAACCACCGGGTGAATGCGCCTAGTGCTTCTGCTCATTCTCAGCTCTCACGGCGCCTCTCTTCGAAGAACTCGGTGCTTGGATGAATCCGATGCTTTGCAGTACTTTCTTGTACTGCTCATGTCTGCGGTTCCTGACTACAGACTTGAGCATCAGCGCGCCGGTGGAGAGCTTAGTGCGTTTACCGGACCCTCGAAGTTTAGGCATGTCGGTGGTGTCCCTTGGGTTGATATGGGGGATTCTTACTTGAGGTGGTGAAATTCGATGCGTGCAGTGTTGGGGAACAAGGGGTGAAGTGCATGAGTACGTACTCGCGGTAGCTCGTGCACAGTGCTCAGCCATAAGTATAGCCGCATTTCGATTCCACTATGCTGGTGCGGATCTCCTGACTTACGATTATGTTGGGACCTGGAGGACGTCGACGCATTTCAAATTCTGGTTGATAGCTGACCCTGACTTTTGTCCTTCGCATCTCTGATTCATAAATCGAACTTCCCACCCATGGTTCTCACATTGGCGCACATCACGAACCATAATTGAGGAGGTATGCACCGAATTATTGTGTGCTTCAACGTATATTATGTCGTTCGTTGTTCCTCACGCACTCTTCACACCAAACCCAACAGCTTCTCGTCAAGAACACTACAGCTACAACACCGTCAAAATTCAAAATCAGCAACAAACAAACCCAAAAGGCACCTGAAGATTTCCACACTTCACAATGACCCTCAAAGATTTCCTCTCTTTTGGCCTTGCCGCCGCCAACGAAGACTTCAAAGAGTCATTTCTCGACGCTAGAGACCGCGACCTCACCCGCTCCTTCACCCGTCGCGCCGAGAGAAAAGCAGCAGATCCCAGCAAATTCGTCAACTACGGCGGCACGCTTGCGTCAAGCATGCGCCTTCAGATGCGTGGCGAAAATGCTGTGTATATCTCCGAGACACACACTGTCGACCGCTACAACAACAGCATGAGAGTCGTCAAGCAAGCTGTAGTCGCGACGGCTAAGAAGGCAGTAAAGGCCTCCACACCCAACACATCAGCCCAGGAGGAGTTGGAGGCCTCCACGCCGGACATCGCGATTATCGAGGCACGAAAGCCCTCCAGCCTACGCTCATGTCTGAAAGAGAAGAGGGATAGTGTGTTGGGTACGTCCAGCATTGGCTCCAGCATTGGCTCCAGCATTGGCTCCAGCGTTGCGTCCAACATTGCCTCCGGCACCGCGTCGGAGGAAATGTCACTAGTCGAGCAGTCCATCGCTAGTCTTCGGTCGAGGTGAGAGGTTGTCCGTCGACGAGCTCGACATCCTGTGCCGTGAGAGGGAGGAAGATATGGGCGTCGCGATGGCGAAGTGTTCCAAGGATCGTTCGTTGCTTGTTACGGGTTAATGCCAATCCGATCCGCGCTTTCGGCGTCGAAGTGACAATAGTCTAGCAATGAGCGCGTGTCACTGGCAGTCAGTGGGTGCGGTTTAGGATCGGATATGGTCAAGCGAACTATGTTGAGATAATTGAAGGGTTGGCGGGTTATTCGTATTTCCTACTAACGAATATCGACATGTTTATGTCGACATGTTCATCGTTCCCATCAACGTAGGATACACCGCCTATACATGCCGATTATGCACCGTGAGTTTTCCCATAAATCTCTCGGAACATATCGCTCTACCCCGGCCTCCAACCCTCGCAGCTTTCTCATCATGTGCGACTGTGAAGAGAACCACAGATCAAGAAGTATCCACGCGCCCTCGCGTTTCGCGATCTAACCTTTCCGCCTCCTGACGATCGTCTTCGCATCCGTTCGAGTCGCCCGGAGCCGTGAAGAGATCTTTGACACGTAGAAAAGGTCCGAGACAAGAGGAATGAGGAGCCCGTCATAGCAGTCTAGGAAATTGCTATCAAGGTCGTCACCACCGCCATGGGATCAGTCAAGCGTATCCACGGACTCGGTGGCGGATTCACCTTGCGTTCGACGAGTGCGTAATATCGACAGGTCGTAGTGATCTCGCGAAAGGAATCTTGCGGAAGTGGTGCTCTGTGTTGCGGCGCCTTCGACAGGAAGCGCGAGGCAGACTCGCCTTCGTGTGTCTCGGTGTCCTCGAGCCTGACGCGCGGCAGATGACGAGGCTCAAGTCGAGGTACGATATAGTACGAAAGCAATCCGCCAAAGCGGGATACAATATATACCCAGGATCTCTGCATCCTTCTTGTCTTCTGTGCATAACGCCGGGAAATGCAACGACCGAACTCACGAACGAAATGTCCAAACCCGCTAACAAAGGAGTGTCCCAAAACAGAACGAGAAAGCCACCTATGCGTACCGCACACTGCTCCTATGCTGCAACGGCGGCGGTTGCGGTATCCCCCCGCTCCCCTGCCACCCATACGGCGGAGGCGGCGCCTGCTGGCTCATCTGAGGCCCGTAACCCTGCTGTCCGTATTGCCCAGCGGGAGGTACACCCCCCGGCGGTGGCGGCGGCGGCGGCGGCGCCCGTCGCCTCCCTCCACCTCTCTGGTTGGGCTGCGGTCCCCTTCCATAAGCCGCCGCTTGAGCCGCATACTTCGCCTTGGACCTCCTGCGGCGGTAGCTGCGCCAGCAGCAGCACAGGATGCAGAGAATGAATGCGCCGCCCAGACCGGCGGCGAGTCCGATGACGAGACCGAGGTGGTCGTCGATCCAGGATTTGATTTCTGTGCCGACGTTGCCGTCGCATCGACCCTGGAGACAAAGGTTAGTATGTGACTGTGGAAGGAGACCTCTCGAGAAAGCCCTAGACTACTGTCGTAGTGCACTCGCTGACTTACGTTGACGCAATGACCACCAGCGCACACAGTGCCGTCCAAGAAATTCTGCTGCAATCCATAACACACGCCCCTGCCAAACTCCGGGCTCCCACAGCTGAGCGTACAACTCCGCGTATCACACGCATACGTCTCATTGCCCTGCGTATAACTCCCCATCAGCGTCTTACACTGCTGATCCCTTGACGTACACTGCCCACTCGCGCACTGCAAACCATCGCCACAGCTCTTCCCCGCTTCTTCCCACTTATCCTCTGGACAGTACGGGCTCGTGCCGTTGCACGTTTCTTGCGGGTCACAGGGCCCGACGCTCGCTCTGCACACAGTAGTAGAGGAGGCGAACTGGCAGTCCTTGCAGCAGTCTTCGTTTGAGTCGTCGCAGACGGCGTTGTTTTTGAACTTGCATGTGGATGCATCGCAGCAGTTATTGTTTCCGCATTGCGAGGTGCCGCCGCAGTCGCAGTCTTCGCCGGACTCGACGATGCCGTTGCCGCATACGGGCTCGCCGATGGTGGTGATGCCGCGGTTATTCGTAAGACAAGAACTCTCGACGCTGTTGCGCTGTAAAGCGCTACAGATATTGCCGATGCTGCAGGGCGAGAACTTGGTGATGCCCTGCGCGGTGGACGGGTTCATGATGTACTGCTCGCCCGCATCACACGTCTGGGAGCTGAGCGGGCAGCATTGCTGGGAGTTGACTGTGTTTGCGTTGGCGCAGGCGGAGGAGGTGCAGTCGTGCACGGCGCCGTACGTGTGCCCCGTTTCGTGGGCGATGACTTGCCATTCGGTGCTGGTGCGGACGACGACGTTGGCGCCCGCGACCGTCTCGCTGCTGCTGCCGCTGTTTTGCTGCGAGCCTTGCACGCAGGCTTGGCCCAGCCAGGCGAGGCCCACGGCGGAACCCGTGTTGCAGGTGGACAGCAGGGTCCAGTGGGAGTAGTTGTCCTGCTGCTGGCCGCGCCAGGTGGAGAAGAGGTTCAGACGAGCCTGGATGTCAACGCTGTCGCTGCAGCCCTGGTTCCAGGGCGTGGTGGACTGGGCGGAAGCCGGGCAGTCGGGGTCGGTGATGACGACGTTGGCGAGGCCCAGGGAGATCTGGAAGGTGCTCTCGAACAGCTCCGAGGCCGAGTTGATCTGCTCGATGATGTTCTGCTGCGTCTGGTTGCGGTCGCGGTTGAACGACTGGATGTACGTGCAGTCCGCGGCGACGCCCACAAGCGCAACCTTGCGCGTCGTCGGACAGCCCTGCGTGCTGCCAATGGTGCTGACCAGATTGACTCCCGCGCCGCCGCTGCCCGGCTGGCCGTCGATCTGCCTGCCGAACAGCCGTTCAATGGGCATGGAGGCGCGGCTCGTCATGTCGCGGGCGCGCATGCCCGCATACACAGGGTGGTCGGGCTGCGAGTTGAAGCCGAGCGCATCGCTGCCGCACGCCTGGCCATGCACGCCGGCCCTCTTGCGCAGCTCAGCGTGGTCCTGGTGCGGCGCCATGCCCATGTCGCTGTCCCGGAACACGACCATACGCTCCGCGCCGTCGCCGCCCAGCGCCACCTCCGGGTCTCCGTCCAGCCGCGTCGCCGTGTAGCTGCTCGCTAGCTTGATGTGGTGGTGGTCGTGGTTCAGCGTGAAGGTGCCCTCGAACAGCGGCGCCGCCCCGTCCCGTCGGATCCCGACGCGCGCCCATCCGACCTTGTCCCAGCGGCTCCCCCTCTTCGCCCACGCCGTGCCCTTGAACACCTTGTGCTGGTGGCGGTCGATCGGCTTCTGATGACTAACACTCCCGTCGGCGCGGAGATGCGTGATGCGGCCGCCGTCGACGAAGATGTCGTGGTTGGGCTCGAGGCTGAGGCGGATGCGCTGAGCGCCGACATCGAAGGCGACGTCGAAGGTGCTGACGGCCGTCACGCGGTGGTTGGGCGTCAGGATGTCTGCATTCTGGGCGTACTGGATGGAGCGCAGCGGCGCGCGATGTGAGCTCGATGCCGATACGCCTGCAATGTGCGGTGTGGCGAGTGCGAGGACCGAGGCGAGGGCGCTGAGGATGTGCATCCTCTGGAGTCGGAGTGGTCCTCTTGTGAGGCTGTGGCGCTGGCGCTGTCTATGAAGTGTAGGGGGCTGACAACACACGGACTGCGATATTCAAAACAACTGTATGTTCTCAATAAACTCGAGTGAACGACATAGGTGGGGTATAAACAAGAAGAGAGAAGCAAACTAAGCAAAGAGAGTCGCGCGATGGCGGCTGTCAGTCGTCAGCGTGCGAAGGGGCGGTGCAGCCGTGCAGCACTTGGCAGCATCAATGGCGGAGTTAAGACACTAAGAGTTTCGGGTGTGAAGGGCCTCTCACCGGCCTGCATATGGGGCAATACGAGCAGCAACTCTTTTGCCTTGCGGAAGTCGGCATGCAGATAGGAGGCCGTCTGTTGTGCACGAAATATTAAGAAATGTTCATCAATGGTATCTGCGTCGACAAGGTAACCACAACACAGCTGCATAAGCGCGCTGTCTCACATCTCCAGCGCCTACCAAACACGCTCTCCGCCGAGGTATCCTCAGTGTCATCCTCCCGTCCAATCATCCGCGACCGCGCCAAGCCTCTATTTCTTCTTGGACTGGTGGACGATGTCGATGATCTTGTCGACTACCGACGGATCCGAGAGCTGTGCCGAAACCCGTTAGCCCGTGTCCTTAACTCACGCGAACGCGTCATCTACACCACTCGCGTCTTGGAGAAAAACATCTCGAACGCTATGCAAAACTGCAATGGCAAACTCGGGGAAAACTCACCGTTGTAATGTCGCCCAGCTGGTCCTCCTCTCCCGCCAAGATCTTGCGCATGATGCGGCGCATGATCTTGCCAGACCGTGTCTTGGGCAGATCTGGAACCACAAATATCGCCTTTGGTGCGGCGAAGGGGCCGATCGACTTGCGTACTTGCAGGATCAGGTCCTTCTTGATCTGGTCGGTGGCCTCGTTGCCGTCCTTGAGCGCGACGAATGCGTTGACGGCTTGGCCGGTGAGTTCGTCGTTGATGCCGACGACTGCGGCCTCGGCGACGGAGTCTGTGTTTGTCAGCATATGTTCAGCATTCATCCTGACAGTACGTACGGTGCTCGATGAGTGCAGCCTCGATCTCAGCGGTTGACAGTCTGTGGCCGGAGACGTTCACGACATCGTCAACACGACCTCGGATCCAGTAGTAACCCTCGTGGTCGCGGCCAGCGCCGTCTCCAGTGAACTATCAGAGTCAGTATGCTTCTTGCGAGCGTTTTTGTAGCACTCACGTAGTAGCCCTTGTACACGTTCAGGTATGTATCCATGTAGCGCTTGTGTGCTCCCCAGACTGTGCGGGCCATGCTAGGCCACGGCTGCTTGAAGGCCAAGACACCCTCGACATCGTTGCCGTGGATCTCTTCGCCAGACACAGGGTCGATGATTGCCGGCTCGATACCGAAGAAGGGGAGAGAGGCGGAGCCGGGCTTAGTAGGCGTAACACCACCGAGCGGTGTGATGACGTGAGAGCCAGTCTCGGTCTGCCAGTAAGTCTGATGTCTATTAGTATATCACATAGTCTTGAGTCCTTGGGCATACGTACGTCTACAACGTGGGCCTCCTCCTTTCCGACGACCTCAAAGTACCACTTCCACACCTCGGCGGCGATAGGCTCACCGACGGAACCTAGCACACGGAGGTGCTTCATCTGGTGCTTGACGTGCTCGTCACCCGCGCGCTTCAGCAGACGCAGGGCAGTGGGCGCAACGTAGAACTGGCTGACGTTGTACTTGTCGACAATGTCCCAGTAGCGCGAGAAGTTGGGGTAGGCTGGTGTACCCTCAAAGACAACAGTGGCAACACCGAGCAGCAGCGGCGCGTAGACGACGTATGTGTGGCCAGTGATCCAACCGACATCACCACCGCAGAAGAACGTATCGCCGTCGTGGATGTCGAAGACGTACTTTCCAGTCGCTGCTGCGCCGAGCAGGTAACCTCCGGTGGTGTGCATGACACCCTTGGGCTTGCCAGTGGATCCAGAAGTGTAGAGCAAAAAGAGAGGATCCTCGGAGCTCATCGACTCGGGCGCGATGTAGTTGGGGTACTTCTCGACCTCCTCGTGCCACCACCAGTCTCGGCCCTTGGTCCATGGAATCTCAGCACCGGTGCGCTTGTAGACGAGGCAGTGGCTGATGCCGGGACACTGCTTGAGAGCCTCATCGACAATCTTCTTAGTCGCAATGACCTTACCTCCGCGCTTGCCCTCGTCGGTGGTGATGACGACCTTGCACTCGGCGTCGATGATACGGTCACGAAGGGAGTCGGACGAGAAACCAGCGAAGATGACCGAGTGAACAGCACCAATACGCGTGCAGGCTAGGAACGAAATGACAGCCTCGGGAATCATGGGCAGGTAGAGAGCAACAGCGTCGCCCTTCTTGACACCCATCTCCTTGAGGGTGTATGCGAGCTTCGAGACCTCGCGGAGGAGCTCGCCGTATGTGATGATGCGGCCATCGCCCTCATCGTCGGCCTCATAGATGATAGCGGGCTTGTTGGGGTCCTTGAAGGCATGGCGGTCGACGCAGTTGTATGATGCATTCAGCTTGCCCTCGACGAACCAGGCGTTGTCACCGTTCTCGAAGCTGCCGGCGTGGACTGTCTGGAAGTCGCGTTCCCACGTGAGCAGCTCGCGCGCTAGACGGCCCCAAAACTGCTTGGGTTCTGTGATGGACTCCTTGTACAGCTTCTGGTACTCCTCGAGGTTCGCAAGGTGTGGCTTGGTATGCGGGTGCTTGCTGCGAGGCTGTTAGCCATTTACAAATCCCATAACTTTTTTCCCTGGTGATAGCGACGCGTGAGGCCCAACTCGGCTCGGCGGGGTGACCCCGCTTCGCCGATGAAGCTTGGGAGTGCCGCAGCTGTCACGCTGGGCATGATGTCAAGCAACCACACAAAGGCGCACTCACTCGTAGAACGCTTTGGGGACGTGGAAAGTGTCGACCTGGTGGGCCTCGGCCACGACAGGGTTCTGGGGCTTGACGTCGCCTTCAGACATGATGCTGCGCTGTCGCAATGTCTCTGGAGTACAGGAAAGCTCAGAGAGCGCGCAATTGACGAGGGGAAAGGGCGAGAGCTTTCAGAGGGCCAGAGGTCGGCGAGACGGGTCTCTGGGGCAGTTATATGTCTCAATGCCGGGTAAAGGGCTCGGTGGGACGCTTGCTTGCCGCAGGGGCCCAAATTGAGGCTGCTGGGGACAACTCGGAGAACAAGTCTCTGTCAAAGTGGAGCTGCGTCGCGTAATAGGGGTTTTGTCTACCGCGGACAGTGTACTGAGCAGACTTTACAGCTGAGCGAGGTAGTCAGGGTCAAGTAGCAATAAGTTCGCAGCTTGCATACAAGGGCGAGCGGCTTCTTAAGCAGCTGCTCGTCGCAGGCCGATCACAGCCCATCGCAGCGCAACCGGGGCCCTAGACTACCACCTGAGCACCTTACCCCTCGTGAGCGAAGGCGCGCTGCGGGCTGCGGGGACATGGAATATGACGAGCAGTCTCTGGCTATTGTCTGGGCCCACAGCTCGTTGGTCGAACCGCCGACCACTACCAACACGGATAGACCAGGCAAGCTCCATTCCTCCGGATTACATGTTAGCCATAGCCGCGGCCGTGGCCTGATGTTAATTTCGTTCCGCTTAGGTTTACGACTTCATCAATTGGAATGCTGTGCATGCCGAACAAGAGCGAAGCAATGAAGTCTCATGGTCGCGTTGAATCAAGCTCCAGCTGTTCCTGATGGTGGGGTCCTTCTCGAAGATGAGCAGTGGGTCACAGAGCCAGGCGCGCGATGTGCCCCAGCCACAAACAATCGGAAACAGCATGGCTGCGTTTGGCCAGGGTCTCGCAAGGCTACGCTGTTTCAGTGAGCTCGCTTCGAGGAGGTTGCGTTGTGCCGTAAGGCGTGCTGTAGCAATTTTCGTATGCATGTGTCTTTGCTGAAGCTCGTAACAGTTTGCGCGCCTGGTGGAGCTTAACGGGAGCTCGCTGAAGCTGTGCTTTACCTGTCAATTTCATCCGATAATTGACTAGATGGATCTTGAGCTGCTCAGGCGCGTGGCCCAAGTTACACAGCCTGTGTGGAGGGCGCAGCTACCACGCGACAGCTGCAAGCATCCTCCAGGGTCCGGACCTGGGGAAGTATGCAATGATAGCCCGAGGCACCGGCAACGGCAAAACAAGCTCCACAAAACCGCACCGTGTTCCGAGTCGAATCGAAGACGAGGCCCAAGGTACAAGCAGAACGTGGTCTTGCTTCTCCTGCGAACTCGGCGCTGTAATCAAGGTAGATCTAGACATGTATGTATTTGACATGCGGCTCTTGAGGCTCTTTGTCACTTGCACTTTGGCGGGTGCTTAGTGCTAGCCGGAGTGTGGTGTGGTTGCGCTAAGCTTTTCTGATGGCTGGTGGCTAATGATATTACTGTATCCGGAGATGGGGCAATTCTCAAATCCAGAGTTGCAATTGATCTCTCGGACTGAGTTTTCCTGGACGCTTGTGTCGTTCGTTCTCCTTTCGCGGGTTGTCCTACCCGTGCTTCGCTCCAGGAGAGCTTTGCTGACTTCTCAAAGATTGGAAACGCGAATGCTCAGCTCTCGGGCAAAGCGTGAGTCGTACTTGGCCACCGTCATATCGATGTGATGTCCACACTGGGCTGACGTTCGCGCAGTCTAGGCGTAGTGTTTTCGGTTCTCCTTTGCCTCCTATTGGTCGAGTTCCATGGTAGTGTAGGCTAAGGGGTGGGTGCCAGTGTAGCGTTGCGGGGCCCCGCTGTCTTGGATTTGGAACGTCTGTCAAAGATCGAGATGGTCATGGCACGTGCTGCCTCAAAGGAGGATAGGTACGAGTTGCTTCAGGTACCTGGTCATGTAACAGGGAGGGCCCAGGAGTGTCAGTTTGGTGAAACCTGCACGTACCTGGCCAGGAGATGAACATCACCCTCGAGCGGAAAGTTGTCACCTGATGTGTGAAGTCGGGCACGACCGATGTTGCACTGTAGGTACGAAGCGCGAGTAGGACCCTGGAATCGTGGGCTTGTAAGTGTCCCTTGTACAGTATCGATGGGCAGAAGCTGGGGAGTTGAGCAAGAGCAACCATCTTTCAATGTGCCGGCTAGAGGGTCAACGAAGGATACCAGGTTTCCGACGACGTGTTGAAGGGTCCAATTGCGATTGCTGAAGGTACTTCACGAATAGACTGACTCCGAGGTGCCATCAATGATATCAATCCATAAAATCTGGTAGCGTGAGTGTGATGTGAAGCGGAGGTGTGAAGTGGATGTGTGGAAGGTGTGACAAGTGACAACAGCCTTGAGGGCTCATGCGTCGTTATTGGTGCTCTTACCGTAACTGCGGCGCGAGGTGGTAACTGCCGCGTTGGTCCATGAGGCTGCACGTGGTGATAGAAAACCAGAAAGGGCGGAATGTCCTACGACAGCGAGGACTGAAGACTACGATTAAGTATATACACTAGAAAATGCTGGAAGACGAGAGCTCTCGACGATAAGACGCCTCATGCTAACCAAAGCATTCCTATCCAAACGCCTTATCATGAACCATCGTGCGTGGTACCACTTCATCTTTCCGAAGCTTCAGCTACCGTCCCAGAAGACGCTGACGTCGCCGTCCGCGTAAGACTCTCCTTAGACTCTTCATCCCCACCAGCGACAGTATCCTTGTCCTGGTCCAGCGGACTAGGCGACCGTCTATAGTCCGCCGGCGACCTCAGCGGCGTCGAAAGCGCCGCATCGCTATCCTGGCGCGTCCGCAGTGCCATGCTGGCAGCAATGCGTTCGTCAAGAATGTTGACAAGGCGCTCAGAGTACTGATCCAGAAACTTGGTCATCGCCGTCTCGTCGAAGTCTGTGCCCCTAGCTTTTTCGCCGATGGCTCGGGCGGTTGTTGCAAGCTCGCGTTGGACCTCTTTGACAAGATCCTGGTCGAGAGTTTCGGTGCTGTTTGCGAGGCGTTTGCGGTACGCTTTTAGTTGTCTGCACAAGCTTTCGCTTGCTGTTGTGAGACTGCCGTAGTCGCTCGGAGGTGCTTTGAGGTTACTCCTGGACCTGACGTCTATTGAAGCACGCCTTGTTGTGACGCGCGCCTTTGGTGAGGCTGGTGGCGAGGGTGATGTGTTGTTCTTTCGACGGAGGAATGTGTGGTTGGTCGTGACCCCATTCCTCCTCTCGCGTACGCTGCTAGGTAATGGCGAGGGGTCAAGCTTCGGTGTTTGGGACTTTTGCAAGGAGTACTTGGACAACTTCTTTTTGAGCGTAGGCGACTTGTTTCCGGTAGGAGTTGCGCTGCCGCTGTCTTCGGGAGAGCGCTGGAACTTAGCGAGCTCGGATTGTGACAAGACGCGCCGTATCGGAGGCTTGCTCGCTAGTAGGTTTGGTGTTGACTGCGATGATGTGTCAAGTATCTCCATGGACTTCGACATCTCCGGTCGATACGGTGACTGCAAAGTCAAACCCCAAACGAAGATCGTGCCATCCACGGCAACTGTGACGAGGGACTTTTCATGCGTGTCTTCCTCAACCGAGTTCGAGGGCTGCACAAATGCGATATCGGTAACCCCTTCAGTGTGGCCCCAGTCTCGAGCCAGAAGAGTGCCGCTTTCATCATAAATGCGTATTGACTTGTCCGTACTTGACACGCCTGCAATCAGTGGCGAGCCCCAGTCGCGTGACACATGAGCCAGAGAATGCATGACAACAGCATCCCCGCCATCGTTGTCTGAAGCCTTGAAATTACTGAGGTACTGCCCGCTTTGTAGGTCGTGCTTGTGCACCTGGCGGTCGATTGTCGATGTAATCAGCACGTCATCTTGATCAACATCCCATGTCATGGAGACTGGTGTCGACTTGAAAGCTATGCACCGGAGGAAGTTGAAGATGCGAATGGTTTCGCCATCTTCTTCCCGAGATAGCATCTCGCGCACAACGATGCTGCGGTCGCTGGACGAAGAGACGAGGCGTGTACCGTTGCGCGAGAACTGTACACCCATGACTGCTCCGGCATGCTCGTCCATGGTTTGTAACAATGTCCACTTGCCCCTCTCTCGACCGAAGATCTGTACTGTCCGGTCTCGGCTCGCGGAGGCAACAAGGGTGGAGCTTTCATCTTCGAAGATTGCGATGCTGGTGATCTCGTTAGAGTGCGCCCTCGACTCAAAGATCACGGCCTCCAATCGACAGTCGATGATCCTCAAAACGCCAAGCTTATCTCCTGTGACCAGAAAGCTAGCATCGGACGATGCGCGTACCGTGCGAAGTTCGTTCGGCAAGTCTGCTTCTGGCGACGCTTCGAGCATAACTTGTATATATCGCTGAGTACTACCAGTCTGACTCCAGAAGATGACAGTGCCATCAGCAGCCCAGGTGTAATACGCGGCATCGAGGTTGTTCGGCCGAGATAGGACCCTTACTCCAAGCACAGAGTCACCTTGGGCAGGAAGTGTATGTATGACATCGCCGATATTCGCTTCGTCGTCTGTTGAACTTGCACCTGAGCTGGGATCTTGAGGTGTCGCACACAAGTGAGACAGCCGAATGGCGCGTTGCGAATCAACCGTCACGATATGATCCGTCAAACATCCTACTGCGTTGATTGGATTGCTGCAATCTGTGATCGAGATACTGGGCGAGTCGCCTCGAGAGCCTTGGGTGGACGGTGACGGCGGTGGAGTTAACTTGCTGGTAAGACTGGCAACGGCGAGTGTTTTCAGCCCTCCCTGGCTGCCTGCAAGATGAAGTCGCCCCTTACTGTCGACAGCCATGGAGCTAACTGAGAATCCTGCATGTGTCACTCGGGAGAAGGTTTGCTCGCGGTCAGTCTCCTCAATAAGACACAGATCACCGCGTTCGCTTGCCACAATAGCCTTGTTAGGTGCAATCTGGCACACGCTCGTAAAGATGGCGTCTTGAAGATCTCCAAGCACGCAGTTCCTGCCGGATAGTGGTTTGTTTGTGCTTCCGATGAACATATCGCTCTGGCGGGGCTTCGAAGACACCCGCTGGACAGGACTGCGTTCTTCGAGCGACCAGACCTTGACATGCCTCGTGCCCACTGTGATGAGCTTGGTGCCCATCCAGGTCATGCGATTGATGTTGCTGACGCACTTGTTGCTGGAGTGCAACGTAGCGGCCCCCGTGCGAGGATGGATGCTCCACACATACAGGAACCCATCTTGAGCCGTTCCAATGCTTGCGAGGTATCGAGAGTCGGGGCTGAAGGCGACGCAGTTGACACCATATTGATGCTCGATCAAAGAAGTGAGGGGCGTGTCCGAGGGCGAATCGGATGAGTTGGAGAAGATGAGTACGCGAGGTTTGTACCCAGTCTGTGCATGGATTAGCCAATGCAGTGTGACTATAGACAGCCAAATGTCAACGCACCTCGCCCACGGCCAGGAACTTCCCGTCTGGACTGAAGCTCACACATGTCGCTGCTTTGATCTTCTCCCGTGCAGTCCATGCTCTGTTGTTCGGCGAGTCATTCCAGTCATTCAGTGCTGGCGATGCAAGAGGCGATGCGCCGATGCTGACCTCCCGTAATGACGCAGCTGCTCTATTGCGGCTCTCATTCTGTGTGGGTGTCGAAGGTCCGCCGTATATGGATGACGAGGGATTGATAGGGTTCGTGGTAGGCCTGGCGCGGTAGAAGCGCTGTGAGATGTTGTGCTGGGCGTCGACGGTGGCTACGACAGCCGCGGTGCCGGCCGTGTATGCGAAGCAGCGCGCGGAGGGGAGGCTATCGAAGGCGTTGGCGGTGCGAGTCGTGGTTCCTATTACGGTGCGCAGAGTCAGGGTCGCCTCGGCGCGGGCCGTCTTGACAGGAGAGCGGAGGTTGGCCCTGGGGTTTGTGAACGGTGAGGGCGTGGGTGTGAGCTTGACGCCTGCTCCAAGGGTCGTCGCATCCCTCATGCGGGTATTGGATGGAGTAAGCGACATCGCTTCCTCCAAGTCAATCGAGGCGAAGGAGAGCGATGGCTAATAACAGACATCTCAAATACACGTCATGACACGATCCGGGGTCTGCTTGCGGGAGCGGTGATGTTCGAATTGCGGTTTGCTTGCAGCTGCGCGGTCTGCTTGTGGATCGTTGGCGAGGAGACGCAGGCTCGCGAAAGCTGAACGTGCGTCACCACTCACTTCACCGTGGAGCTGTTCGAGTAGTGAAGCGCGCCGAATTGAGTTGCAGCCGAGGGGTGAGAGTGAAAAGAAGGCGCCTGCTGCAACTCCAGGGATCCATGCGGCGGTGCGGGCGGTCTTTCTCCAGGCTAACACAGACGGTGGAGATGCTTGAGACCGTGCCTCTTCAGCCTCAGGTACCGTCCAGTAAGGGGGGTTCGGTAAGCCTCATCACATCAATCACGCCGCAAGCTTTCCAGCCTTACTCCATGAGGCATCGTGAGTTGGAGCCTCGAGGTTCTTTGACTCGTGCTGCATCCTGACGCTGTTAGAGCCGTTGCTGTGAAGCGTTGCAGTTGCAGCATGGTGAGGTGGGCAGCTGCAAATCCCAGCATCGATCATGCAGGTACCCGTCTGCCGTGCGACAGATGGAGCCACGGCACGAGCGCGCATCGAGCCTTGTTCGCGATGACTAGGCTGTAGTCTTGTGCAGAGTTTATGCACGAGATCTACTCTCGGGCTATATGTTTGTGAACCTCCTCAAGACTGGTGCACGAAGCAAGCGGAGCTGTAATGAGGATTGGCACTGCAGCGGCTCACTAAGAGGCGACTGACAGAAGCTGCGCACAAGAACGTCAAAAAGCCGAAGCGATCAGGAGACATCATTTCTATACCAGCGTCTTAGTCCTTCGTGCTCGAGGGCTGAAAAGTAAGCAGCTGCCTGTTGTGGGGACGGCTTCTAAGCATACGTGCCATAAAGAACTCATGGGGAGAGGATTCTCGTCTCCTCACAGGCCATGAGCATGTACTTCCACAAGGCACTGAGTATCAGCATCGCAGTCATCTTGGATCTGTCCAGCCAGAGCTGCGCCGTTGGATTGCGGCGTTGCTGCATTGTGATTCGCCGTCTAGACGCGTCAAGCGCGCCGTTTGCCGCCGGGATCGAACGTCAGAACTTTTGACAAGACAACGCGCCGCGACTCGCTTACCAACCCTCTTCCCTGCCATCTCCTCTCGAGGCGCAATCCCTTCCTCACCTAGGGACCGCCCCCGACGCCCGTATGCATGTGATACGATCCGTACTGCGAGCATCGACAGGACGAGCTCCAGCACGATTCATCCGCGGCCGCCGCTACCCATCGATACCACGCATACGCTCACTGCACACCACACGCGCCCTCGCGTCCGCGTCGACACCGCCGTCCGGGCCCGACAGCACACCCATTGGCGACAATGGCGCCGATAACGCCGACCGCGAGAAGGCGGCAGCAGGCGAGCAGCCAGAAGCCGAGATAGCAAACGAGGACCCCGAACTTCTGGCGCAGAAGGTCCAGCGGTCGCGGGAGACAACAAGACGCTACTTGGCTGCCCAGCGACGACAACAGAGGGGGAGGAAGGCGCAAGGGCTGCCGCCTGTGAACGTGCCGGACTGGTTCCTTAAGAGACGCGTGCTGCGCCGCGAAGATGTGCCGAAGGAGCTGCAGGAGAAGATCACACCGAAAGCGCTGTCGGTTTCCATCACACACACAGAGGCAGGGGAGAGCGCGACATGCTCGATTCCGGCTTCCAAGGACCTGGATGCGGTAAAGGTGCTTGCACGCTTGGTCCGTGGCTTGTGGGGGCGGCGCTTGGATGACCAGGAGAAGCTCAAGATCGAACGATACCTGGAGGACAGGCTTGCTGCAGCGCCTGAGATCTTCTCGGAAACCGACCTGTTAGGTCCCATTGACAACAAGGCACACTCCATGGGCGAGGAGGAGCTGCGAATGAGACTGGAGCTGCGTGAGCAGCTTTTCAGCGCTACACAAGAGATGAAGTCAGATCCTAGCAAGTCGCTTGCTGAGCGAGTGAATGAGCTGAACAGCAAGACACAGCGGTACATGCTCAAGCGGGAGAACGCCAAGTCGAGATCGTCTCGAGGCTCGAAACGCCTGTCTCCTGTGGTACTCGCCGAAGTTCGTGCCAATATCGCTGCAGCCCTGTCTTCGCTGCGCCCGTCCATTAGCAACACTTTTCCCGCCACGAAAACGAACGTCATCCTCCATTCGCCTCTACCCGGCCATGAGCTCTTGATAGACCGAGCTGTGGAAGCTATCGCACTGGAAATGGACGCAGAACTAGTTGTTCTGCGGGCAAACGATCTTGCGCAGCTGGCTGGAGATTATCTCGGCGAAGGTGCTGAGCCATCACCGCGGTCAATACGATCTCTGGGATACGAGACCTACCGACTGAGCTCTGAACTGTCAAATGCATTTGAGGATATGGAAAAAGATGACGCGGCAGAAGACGACATGGAATCCCACCAATCATCGTCCATGGATCCCTTAGAGAAGCCCAAGATGGGCGCTTTTCCTCTGATTTTGCCCCTTTCTGCGCTCTCGTCCATCAAGGAACTATCGAACAAGTTCAAAGCTGGGCAACCGTTGTCGTCAAGTCCGTTCGAAACATCAACCAATGCACTTGCCGACGAGCCAAGCCGTGTGCAGAGCCAAAGCGAGATACAGCTCGAGGATTTGAAGCTTGCCACTCTTCTTGAGGCTCTGATCGACGCCAGTGAGCTTAAGCAGAGCCGCAATATCGTTGGTAACGAAGGCTTCGAGCTACGGACCGCTCCGAAGGAGGGATCAAAAAAGCGCAGAGGAAGCGATCCCAACTTTTTCGACTATTCTGTCACGTCTGACGGGATACCGCTGGAACTGAATTCTGCAATGCCCGCAGCTGCAAGACCCGATATGAGTATGGCTGTCAACGTGGGTTCTGTTCCTGCCCTTACGCAAATACCGAAGAAGTCGAAGATTGTCTACGTTCGAGACTTCAAGGAACTCAACGCTACACATTACGGAGGTCGCATCATACAGAAACTTGAAGAACTCGTACGCAAAAGACGAAGCGCCGGCGAGAGCATAATGATCGTGGGCAGCACTTGCTCTCTTGAACTCACGCCTGACCTATCGGCTGGTGGTGTACAAGGTCTGCAGTCAGAAGGCGAGAGCACCTTCTTTAGGACTATTGTTGTTGCCGCAGACTCAGACAAAACATCCCTGTTGGATGAATCCACTGCAATGTCGAAAGGCGAGGTTGGTTCAGCCATCCTGTCGCCAGCGGAGCGAGGCAAGTTCTGCGGCATCAACATGATCCACACCCAAGACATGCTCCGATCATTGGATCCCGTGGCAGCTGCACGCATCTCGGACATGGAACTGACCATTCAACATCATCGAAATTTTGCCGCCATTATACCAGAAGCTTACCTCAACCGCGTCCTGACTTACGATGAGGTACACCGAATAGCGTTGACAGCGCTGGGGCTGCATGTCACCAACCCTACCGGCACAACACAGACTGATGTAGAACAAGGTCAAGTGAACTGGGCCCATGTCGCGCTAGCTATGGGGCTGCTGAAGGCCAGTGACACTGTCAAATACCTCTCTTTCGACAAGACATTGCAAAGGCAACAACCTCGGCAAGACCTAGGCCCGGAGGCTGAAGCTCACGTCAAAGCCAAGAAGAGACACAACGAAGTCGACTTGCAACGTCAGCGCGATCTTCAGCGTATCACTGCAAGTGCGACAAAGCATGAGAAGCGTCTCATCTCTGGCATCGCGAACCCTGACCAGATCAAAACAACCTTCGACCAAGTACACGTACCAAAAGAGACAGTCGACTCGATACGCACGATAACCTCGCTCTCGCTTCTCCGACCAGATGCATTCAACTATGGTATCCTTGCCACCGAGAAAATATCTGGCGCGCTCTTGTACGGTCCTCCAGGTACAGGCAAGACGCTGCTTGCCAAAGCTGTAGCAAAGGAGTCTGGCAGCACCGTGCTCGAAGTGTCCGGCTCTCAGATTATGGACAAGTATGTCGGCGAAGGCGAGAAGAACGTCGCAGCCATCTTCTCCCTAGCCCGCAAGCTCTCGCCCTGCATCGTGTTCCTGGACGAAGCCGACGCCGTCTTCGCAAGCAGAGACGCCATGCGCGAGCGCACCAGCCACCGCGACGTCCTCAACCAATTCCTGAAAGAATGGGACGGCCTGAACGACCTCAGCGTCTTCGTCATGGTCGCAACGAACCGACCCTTCGATCTCGACGATGCCGTCATCCGCCGTCTCCCGCGCCGCCTCCTCGTTGACCTCCCCACGCAAGCAGACCGCAAGGAAATCCTGCGCATCCACCTCAACGGCGAGCAACTCGACGCTGCCGTCGACCTTGATGACCTGGCTAAACGCACGCCGTTCTACAGCGGCAGCGACTTGAAAAACGTCGCCGTCTCCGCAGCCCTTGCATGCGTCAAGGAAGAAAACGAAGTCGCCGCGAGAGCCGCAGCGGAAGCCACACTCTCAACGCCGCCGGACACTGAGGCAAGCGTCGATGGAACTCCTAGCGACGCGGACGCAGCATCCACACCCGCTTTCGCGCACCACACAGACAGCCCTGGCTCCGCTCCTACCACCTCGGAGCCCATCGCCTCGAGCGCAGCAGTGCCAACAAACCATCTGGTGCGGGGCGTCAATTACAACTTCCCTCCCGTGCGCACGCTGATGCCCCGACACTTTGATGCAGCACTACAAGAGATTAGCGCCTCGATATCTGAAGATATGAGCAGTCTATCCGCCATCAAGAAGTTCGACGAGCAGTTTGGCGATAAGAAGGGAAGGAAGGGCAAGAAGGGATTCGGCTTCGGAGAAAATATGGGGAAGAGGGATGAGAACGCTGCGCGTGTCAGAGGGTAGCGTGATGGGATGAGATATGAGGAAATAAGTAGTGAAGTAATGTTGCAACTGGGACTGCGGTGTATAGGTAGTGTATCATAGGTTGATGGAATGATGAGCATCTTTTCGTTGATTATTCATCGACATGAATAGATTGGGAGGCCCCTAATCATCTCAGCACATGATGGTGTTCATTACTCCTGGTTCCCCCAACACTATGAGGCGTGTTGAAGACATGGCCTCACACGCACAGGACGACAGTGCAAGGAGTGACTAAGATGAGATTTTTGTTCGAAATTCCAGTACAAATCCACCCGTACAATTTAGTTCTACGCGGCAAGCACTTTTCGTCTCAGCGACTTGAGAGAGTTGAATCCTCAAGTCCAGCACACAAAGCCAGTCGATGGCTCTGGCTTTACATCCCTCTCTTTGCACGTCTTCAAGCCTTCTCCTTGGTCGAACCCTGCGTCATCGAGGTGTCGGTGGTGTAGTAGCGGCCGAACACACGATCCTCGATCTCCAAATACTTGTGGTCCGCACCCAGCGATCCCCGCGCCTTGCGGCGGAAGAAGATGCGCTTGCCCCATTTCCAGCTCTCGACGCCAGCAAAGAACAGCCCAGCTTCCACAAACACAATGCCCCACTCCCAATCAATGGGTGCGTGCTTGAAGACCACGGTATTGATGACAGGGATATAGATGAGCGGGAATAGGGTCACGAAACCCGCCACAATCGCCCAGAAAAGGAACTGGTTCCTCCAGACATCGAAGATCCACTGCGTGAAGTACTTCTTCGACCCGGGCTGCATGCGGAAGAACGAGCGCCTCATATCGATCATCTCCCACGCGAGGAAGAGCGCAAACCACGTCAAGCACGCAAACGTGGTCGCACGCGCGCGGAACACAAGCTCACAGGACTCGTTGTAGCTCTCGTTGCATCCGTTGCCGAGATTGCCGTCGCCGAAGCCGAAGACAACGAGCATGAAGCTTGCTAGACAGAGCGCTGTGATCCAGAGTCCGTACACCACCATGTCAACCAGGAACTCCATGGTGAAGATGCCTGTCTTGAGAGACTGCGGTGGCCTCTGAAGGATATCGGGGACCGCGCGCTCGAAGCCAAGGCCCATGTCCGGCATGCCGGATGTGGCCATGATAATCCAGACGACTTGGACGGGTGCGAGAGGGAAGACGGAGAGGCCAGTGCTGTCCTTGAAAGCCAGACCGACCAGGAGGGTTCCGGCTTGCGCGACGTTCTCGGCGAGGACGTGCAGGACGAACTTCTGGATGTTGTCGAAAATACGGCGGCCTTCCTCGATCGCGGCCAGGATCGAGGCAAAGTTGTCGTCTGTTAGAACAATGTCTGATGCTTCCTGTGAAATTGTCAGCGGTTGTCTGAGAAAGGTTAGAAGCAGGACATACCTTGGCAACATCAGATCCGGCTTGGCCCATGGCGATACCGACGTCGGCACGCTTGAGGGAAGGCGAGTCGTTGACACCGTCACCAGTCATGGCGCAGAAGCGGCCTCGACGGTGGAGGGCTTCGATCATACGGACCTTTGTGGAAGGTGCACATCGAGCGACAACCAGCGGCAGGACAGGTAGCTCATCGACCTGATCATCGCTGAGGCTATCAAACTCGGAGGCTGTCATGATCAGAGCCTTTGCGACGTCTGCGGAAATGCGCTTCATGCGGTCCGCGGAGGGAAGGATGCCAACTTCGATTGCGATAGCCTTTGCCGTCTCAGGGTGATCCCCAGTGAGCATGTGCACCTCAATGCCTGCCTCATGGCATTGACGCACAGCTGGGGCAGACTCGGGGCGAGGGGGATCGTACAATCCAATGAGACCGCGGAAGACAAGGTCGCTTTCGACAGAGGAGCGCTCTACCTCAGCGCTCTTCTCGACCTCGCGATCATATGGCTTGCTGGCCAATGCCAGGACACGAAGTCCGAGACTGGCGAGCGCTTCCATGTTGCGAAGAACTCCCTCGCGGAACTCCTCGGTAATGCTGCCGAACTCATCGGGACCAGTGGCAACCGATGTACAACTCTGGATGACTCGCTCGACGGCGCCCTTGGTAAAGGCATGGGCCTTACCGTCAGAGGCTCGCATGATGACCGACATACGCTTGACATCCGAGTCGAAGGGAAGCTCTACAAGGTCCTCCCAAATAGCTGCATCTCCCTTTGTCATTCGGGAGCGATCAAATCCGAATCGCGCTGCGAATACCTGGATGGCAATTTCCGTAGGGTCGCCGTGAGCTTCCCAGTTGCCGTCCTCCTTCTTCTTGACAGCAGCCAGATTGGCGAGCGAAGCGACGTTGAGGAACTCCTCAAGACCCTGGGAGGTTGA
The DNA here is from genome assembly GCA_011058865.1 of Didymella keratinophila. Taxonomy (NCBI): domain Eukaryota; kingdom Fungi; phylum Ascomycota; class Dothideomycetes; order Pleosporales; family Didymellaceae; genus Didymella; species Didymella keratinophila. Next base: position 295,226 of record SWKW01000013.1, on the reverse strand, counting down.
TGGTTGGAGTTTCTCAGAGTTCACAAGTTCGCCGCATTTGTCACCACCAGCCTTCAGGTCAATCTCGCTGGGCGAATTTGGGTGGAAGCGGACATCGCCGATCGTTGGATCCTGCGGAGCCGTCGAGTTCTCGATAGTGTACGTGCCAACGGCAGGCAGCCAAGCACCGCGAGCGATCATCTTACCCTGTGTCAAGGTTCCAGTCTTGTCAGAACAGATGTCCGTCACGCCTCCAAGGGCTTCCAAAGACTTGAGGTTCCTGACGACTACATTACGCTTGACCATGCTCTTGGTTCCAGCAGCCATTGTGATCGTGAGTACAACGACGAGACTGGCTGGAATCATAGACAAGCCAGTGGCGACCGCGTAGATAATGACCTCCTGCGTGGCGTTGAAAGTGTTTGCTGCAAGGACAATGATGGCACAGAGCACAGCAATGCCGAACAGCAGCATCGCAAGTTTTGACAGCTTCTTCTGCAAGGGTGTCCCGACATTGAGACCCAAGAATCGACCAATGGCGTCGGTAGTCGTGAGGGTGTACGCTTCGAGATATCGATGGGGTTTGGCGCGTCCATTTGGTCCACGCTTCTTGACCGGTCGAACCTTGGACTCTGACTCTCGCAGCTGAGAAGCTATGGCACCAATCTCGGTATAGACGCCGGTCGCGAAAACAACGCCTTTGGCACGACCTTTGGTCACGTTTGATGAGCTGTAGGCGACATTCAGACGGTCTCCAGGGCCTGTCTTCTCCTCGAAGGTCGCTTCCTCGTTCTTGCGAACAGGTAAAGACTCTCCTGTAAGCAGTGCCTCGTCTGTCTCAAAATTGACCGCTTCGAATACTCTGATATCGGCGGGCAGAGTGTCACCAGTCTTGATCTCGATGATGTCGCCTGGAACGATCTCGGCGGAGGGTATAGTTGACTGCCGTCCACCGCGAATGACGCGCGCGGTAGGAGAGCTCAGTGAACGAAGCGAGTCCATTGTCTTCTCAGCGGACCACTCCTGGAAGAAGCCGACTACGATGTTCAGCAAGATGACGAAGGTGACAACTCCTCCCTCAATCCAGGATTGAATGCCGAAACTGACAGCCATAGCCAGTATCAGGACCATGGTCATTGCGTTAGCAACCTGAGCGATCAAGATCTTGACTGGAGATACTCCCGCGGTCTCTCCCAGATCGTTGGCGCCGTATTTCTCGAGGCGACGTTTTGCCTCGGCGTCATCCAGTCCAGACCAGGTATCGGTGCTCAATTCGTCCACCACTTGGGCAAGAATAAGACTGTGAGGAGGCAGGCTCAGAGGCTTGTTCGCTTGCCCACTGACATGCCCCTCGTCGGGCGATTTGGCTTTGTTGCCCATGATGTTGATTGCTGGTTATTTCTTCGATAGATGTGTGTGTTCGGTGTTCTTTCTTAGGTGATTCTTCTTCTGATTCTCGTCCCAGTGTGGACGAATTGAGCAATGTTGTTGAATGTAAACTCCATAGATGACTTCAGCACAGGTTCTGGGACAGACTCCTCCGTGTGTACGCCGTGACTGGCGACGAGTGGGTTAGCGACGGGTGTGTGAAGGGAAGCGCGGCAGGTGCAAAGTGTTGCGAGAGGCTCTGATTAGAGGCGAATTGGTGTTCGAAAAGCAATGTGACGAATTCGGTTGACAGACGAAGGCAATGGTCAGTATACAAAATATGTTTGCCTTGAGACTTTGCACGGCACACGTGGGCGGTGGACACGGGTGTTCGGCATGTTGCCAAGCTGTATTGCAAACTTTTGTGAGCATCATCGAGTTAGTGAGCGTTTGAGGCCTTGGCCTTAAGGTTGTAGACTCGGCGTCTGTAAGGTGGAACTGGGATCGTAGCCGTGGTGTAGCCGCGAGAAGTTGCCGTCAATCGCTTGAGGTCGGCCATGACACCAGTGCTGTAGTAACTCTCCCCGTGCACCTAAGTTCGAGCCACCCTATTGCCTTGGTCAGTCGCGTCGGCGACTCAAAGGTGAGGTTGTCCATCTCAGCCCGCCAAGACGCCAAGTGATGTTTGCCGATCTCTTCATTCAACGGGCGCCGCAAGGCGCACAGAGAAGCCAGACCGTTTTGCATGCGGTCTGTTGACGCCACTTGACCACTGAAAGCGCTGCAGTGACCGACAATCGCTCAAGCGAACGTTGTGAATGCACGTTGCCCCCTACGTCATCGAGCCTGCCTGCAGTCGGCGTTGTGAAAGCGACAAGCAGAGCTTTATCGTGGAAAGACCATGGTTGTTTGCGATGGAAGCTGTACAATGTGAGAGATTGCATGAGATATCAGACATGCGAGATTAAATGGTGGTGTGTTTGCTTGCCAGTGCTTGTGGGGTGGGACGCAAATGCCCAGCCAAATTGTGGATCTCCGGACGCTGATAGATACGAGGCTCAACCGGCTTTTGCGAACACGATCAAACACTCCATCATACTAGCTCGATAGCGCGAACAGTGTGGGCACCTCAAAGAAGCTCTGGCAGACCTATAGAAGGTTTGCTTGAAGTCTTAACTGACACTATTCGTAACGTATCAGTCTTCCCTGTCAAGCGTTTGTCCAGAGATCTATTCACTGGTGGATGTGTCCGTCTCGGCCAGACTCAAGTACAGCCAAACCCTTCCTGGACAGAGAAATCATGCCTTCGATTGGATGAGACGGCATTGTTGACGTTCTGTTTGTTGCCTGGCGCTTGGTGGTAGACGCCAAAGTGACGCCCCGCTTCAACATGTGCCACGATCGTGTCACAGAGAGCTTCGAAACTGGTGTCATTGGCCCATAGCGATTTGGGTAGCAGTCGGTTGCCGGGAAGAGATGTGGCTGTGCCTAGAGGAAACGGGGTCTTACCCCATGCATCCCAGTATGAAGGAAAGAAAGAATCGTAGCAGGTGGTATTCTTTGGCTTTTGGAATGGAATGCCGAGTTCGTCGACAGTGTCGAAGAAGGGCTTTGTTAGGTTGTCGAAAGGTTCTTTGGTGTGACCTGATGGAAATGGAAATCACAAGTCAGCCAACTTCTATCAATGCCCTGGTCCGGAACGAGCTTACCTGGCGAATAGAATGCCTTCATATCCAGGGCCAATTGACCCTTGGTGTTGAAGATAAAAAAGAACGAATAAGTGTTTGCCGCGGTGTACGCGGGGAATGACTCCCAGAATAGACGAACAGCCTTGAAGAAGCTCTCGCGAGACACCAGATGTGTGCCATCAGTGCTGTTGCCAAGCACGAACGTCGAGAGCGTAGCATCTGTGTCAGGGAAAGCCTTGACAATGACAGACGTCACAACGCCGAATGTGCCAGCACCTCCACCGCGAAGTGCCCAGAACAGGTCAGGATGTGACTCTTCAGATGCTGTCACGAATCGGCCATCACCAGTAACAACCTGGTATGCAATGACTGCATCAGCAACCATACCATGGAAACCGTTCAATGGATTGTGGCCTCCACCTTGGATGTAACCGCCTGCGAAGCCAACAGATTCACATATGCCTCCGAGTACGTTGACGCCTTTAGCGTCTGCAGCACGGTATACTTCCTGTACAGTGACACCGGCACCGACTTGGAACGCCTTTCCTGAGTAGCGCTTACTTCTGAAAGAGGAGAGGTATGTGATGTCTTTCAGGTTGTGGACCCATAAGCCGAGAGATCCTGCTCCGGCAGACTTTCCAAGATAGCTTGGCAATGTCAGCGCCAGAGATCACGTTTGAAAGACGAATAGACCCACTCGTGACCAGTGTTCTTGATGACAAGACGAAGGTTCAGATTTCGTGCAAAGTTGACTGCAAGTTGCACCTGTGCGGCTGTGGACACGTTGACGGTGTATCCCGGGAATCCTCCAAGAGTGCATTCAGCTCCCGCAGTGTCGTTTTGCGCCATGCAGGTTTTGCCTTGAAAGATGGGCCACATGATCGAAGTCGGATCATCTTCGCTGTGCTATCGTCAGTAGATGCAGACTATAGATGCAGCTTGAGACCTACTGAGTGGTAGCTTTAGCGAAGCGAGCGACGAGGGTATTCGAGTTTGACAAGCAAGACTGTGGATGGAGACATCAGGAGTGACGACCGACGCGTTTGTAGGCCGTCTAGGTGGCCAATTCCGCACCAATGATCGTTTCAGAGCACAGTTTGGATCATGCCGTGCCTGAGACGTTCTTTTAGGACCAACAGCTCCTTCTGTACCTTTTGGCAACATGTTAGTCGATCCCTCCAGATCCTTCCTGAGCCACTTCTTTGAGTATGCTTTAAGGACACTGTCTCCACCTATGCTGTAGCTTCTCCCTACGAATGAACCTTCCAGCACACGTGACATATCCATCCGCACAATATAATGGTGGGGGACTCGGGACTGCAGTCGCTCAATATCTTTATGACCATATTTCCCTTCATCATCTCGTCCATGATTGTTGGCAGCAGGGTGTGGAGGAAGACGCGCCAACAGAACTTTGAAGCAGGTATGTCATGTTTGACGTAGAACCCGAAGTCAGCTAACATGCATGTGTAACAGATGACGTGCTGATCGTAATTGCACAAGTGCTTGCCCTAGGACTGACGGTAGCGACATGCATTTGTAGGTGCGATCATCCACATCGTGTACGCATCAATCTCATCTGCCACTGTAGTCATCAAGGTTCTTTTCACCGGATATCGACTCGAGAACATCCCACCTAGCGCGCTTGACAAGATAGTAGCGTCCAAAGCAAGTCTCGCATCGTGTCTCAAGCTTGTAGATATTGCTGACACTTCTGCATAGTGACGTTTCATCAACGCAGTACTCTACAATCCAATTCTTGCTCTGATCAAAGTCTCATTTATCATAACCCTAATCAAGCTCGAAGCACCGAGTGTATGAATCAAATTTTCGCTCTGGACTCTTTTCACTGTCAACGTTATGTTCGGCATGACAGGAATTCTCGTCGCTCTGCTCAATTGCCGACCCATACCCAAGTTCTGGGACCGCACAATACCTGGCAGCTGCATGAACACTGCGCAGTACATCTACGGAACCATCAGCGTGTTGATCATTACGGATGCTTTGGTCTCAGTGGTTCCAGTATTCATCCTTTTCAGCATCCAGATGCCACGCAGGACTAAAGCGCTTGTCATCAGCTTCCTTTCGCTCGGCTTAGTCGTCACAGCCATCGCGTCGTACCGCCTATCGATATTCGTCAAAGTATTCAGCATCGCCAACCCTCTGCAGAATGAGTCGCCGTACAACGTGCGAACCCTGCTGTCGAACATCGAAGCAAGTCTGGCGGCGATAGCGGCATGTGGACCGACCTTGAAACACATACTTGGACTTGTTATGCCTGTGTTCGGTAGTCAGCGCAGCAGACCAAAGAGCGCTATGCCGCGGTGGGAGATGATGAGTCCAAGCCTGTTGAACAGTAGGAACAAAAGGACTAACAGTGCGAGTAACCGCCCGTCCAAACAAGCTGACAGCAGTGTCGTCGAGCTTGCGGACGCTCTGGACTGGCCCATCACAAGGGTGAACAGATTGGGCAAGTTTGCAAGCGGGGACAATGAAAGTGTGCGAAGGGCGTCTTCCACAATTGCAGCTAAAAGCATTAGGGCATCGTCTGAAATGCCTCAATCACTGGTATAGCTGCTTTGTACGCCCAACAACAAGAACACCTAATCCTAGAATATCCTATAGATTCGAGACAAATGGAGCACAGACTCATACTCTGAGACTCGTATGCAATCGCTAGAGACATGCAACTGCCAGGCGTTTTCCGCCATGAAGCTTTCTGGTCTGATTTTACCATGCAAGCATCTCTTTCTGCGTCCCGCACGCCAATCCTGCACAGATCTCTTCGTCCTCGTCCGCTTGATCCATGACACCGACAGCCGCCGGCCTGGACGGCCAAATCTCCTTACCTGCTGCCTTCTCCTGCTCGTAGTGCTCCGTGACAGCATCACGCACGGTAGTCTGGAAGTGGAAAGGTGCTGTCCCAGTAACCTTGTCCGATTTGACAGCAGCAGTGTAAGCACCGCTGATTGTCTTCCAGTCTTCATCTGAGCAATCTTTATGGCGGTAAAGCTCATAGTGCTTGGTTGTCTTGTTTGGTGCCTGTGGAAGTATCTTCTGGATGGCGACGAACTTGGTTGAAACAGTCGATGAAGCGTTCGGGAAATAGGGGATGTCCGCGGTGTTGAACTCCGACCTAACACAGTCTGGCGTAGCGTCGACAGATCCACTCTTCCAATTGAACTTCAGCTCCTCCTTGAGTTCCGTGTCAAATGTGTAGTCTTCAATATCTATGTGGGCGCATTGATCTTCGACATGCATGAAATGCTTCTCGAAAGCAACCTCGGGCGTGTTTTTAGCATCCAGGTTGATCCAGATGAACCCATTGCGATCGATTCTCGTGTGGCAGCGGAAGAGGCTGTTCTGATCTTTGTCAAGGTTCATCTCTTGATATCCTGGGGCTTTTGCAAGCTTGCCGTTGAGCCCATAAGACCAGCCGTGATATCTGCAGGCAAGGATCTTGTTGTTGCCAGCGCCTTCCTTCTCAATGACTGGGTATGCGCGATGTCTGCATACATTGTGGAACGCGTTTATGCCTCCTTTCCTGTCGCGCGTGATGATGATGTCGTAGCTCGCAAAGCTATACCGGAGCCAGTCACCAGTTTGAGTGAGGCGAGATTTGTGGGAAATGAAAAGCCATCTCTTGGAGAAGACTGCACGACGCTCAAACTCGAACATCTCCTGGGAAGAGTACCAGGATGCTGGTAGGGCACTCTCGGAGCTACTCTCAGGGCTGATTGCGCCCTGCGGGGCTGTACTGAAGTAGTGATTGGTGCTGCCCATTGTTGCTGCGAGAAGTCGTAGTTGGATTCTGAGCTCGCCGGAGGTTGTATTAGGACAGCGAAAATAAGGCTGAATAGTATCGCGCCCAAGTGTGGTAGCGCTGCAGGATACTTTGTACTCACTGCTTCCGTTCCCGTCGCAGCCCCATCTCTTCGAACAGAACCATTCACTTGATCACGCTGGACATGATAGATAAGTGAGGATAGCCTCATGGGGTAGCTTGGAACGAGCGATGCGCTAGCGAGTGGTTCAGTCCTCTTCCATTGCTCGAGATCTCGCGTCTTCAGCCTGGGGGCACTGCAATAGTCCACAACAAAAGAATTTTCAGGTGATCCCAAGGATGATCATGAACAAATACTGCAGTATTATCTTTTCAATGATTTCCAACTTGCCTTCTGAGCCGTGGCCATGAACATTGGTGCACGATGTACGAGTATCGTGTTGCTCTGGCCAATCGCGTCGCTTGGATTATTGACCAATCGCGTTGACGCGATATTCCAGCCCCTTGGATCAGCCAATCGCATCAGGGACTATCAGCCGCTCAATTGTGACGCTGGCGGTGCGCTTGCGATAAGGAAACTATGGATAGAGGCTAACACGGGTTCGTCCCGGGTCTTGGGACGCGTATTCCATTACTATAGGACTTATTGAGGTCGTCTGGACTAGAAGAACGCGACCGAGTTCAATTTATAAACTTAAGAGACACGGACGTCACTGGTGACTATGATCCCGTTGGGCGTACCTTTGAAAGTGTGGCGGGGCAGAATACTGTCTTCGCTGCTCGTTGCTCTTTCCATACTCCATGCAGCTTGACCTGTGGTATCCGGAGGCTGCGCTGATATCCTCACAGTCGATTTGCCGGTTTTCCCATAGTCGACCAATGCAAGATCGCCATCTGATGGCTGGGCGTGCCTTTGATATCCGAGCATATTCCTGTCGCCCAAGCCGGAAGACTTGGAAGGGCGACTTGTCAAGCCTCGCGCAGCATCCAGAAACCTGTTGAACATAGGTTTGATCGAAGGCAGCGACCCTGCGATGATCCCAACATCGAGTTCTACGAAGTTCCACATTGAATATCCGTCGTAGATGAAGCGATTCGGGTCCGAGAGGATGGTCTTGTTGAGTCGAGCTTTCATGATACCGGCGATGCAAGCGAAAAGACCGAGAGACAAAACCAAGATCAGTGAGATCTTCGTCCGATGGTTGAGCTGAAGTTGCCACATGAGAGGGACGGGAAGCAAGGCGAGCAGAAAGTCTGTCAAGATGTTGATGACTGCTGTTCATTAGCTTGACGCTGGGAACAGAATATTCGTACGTACTGGTATTAAACATGCCAATCTGGCTGAACGTTTGGATAGTGAAGCATCTGGCAGTTCCGGTACCAATAGGTGGTGGCCGTAATCTCGTGTCCCATGCAGCTGCTATTGGTATGCATTGGAACATCTAGAGAAAGGGCAGTCAGCTCAATCTGTTCACAAGCATGCCGTGCTTATTGAGTTTTCGAGGATTCGATTCTTGCTGTACCTTGCAGATCTGCTAGGACCCTGGATGCTTACTGCAGACAGTTAGCTGACTGAATCAATCATCAGGGGTGTTTGGATTACTTGCCCAATGTGCTAAACGATACGAGCGTGAATGCAAAGAGAAAAGCAATCACACCATATAAGAACCAGATGTGTGGTCGCTTCACGACAAGTCGCAAGAGAAAGAGGCTGACCGAGATCTTCACCATGCACTGCCCGACGGTAACGCATATCATGTGTACTTGACGGACCTTCAGAAGTTCTCGATAGCGACCTTTGTCCAGCTGAATGACTGCTAGATGCTTGCCTAAACCGAGTGGGACTTCCAGCACATAGCAGACGAACGTGCCTGTAGCGAGGAGCTCTAGAAGTTAGCACGCGCGGCAATAGAGGGAAAGATGCACGTACCATGGCCATAATCATAGCCCAGTCATCTTGTCCAAACGATTTGACGACGCGAACGCGAACGTAGATTCGCAGCAGAACGACGCTTGCAGCGATGCCAAAGCTGGAACCGGCTTTCGCCAATAGAGCAGGAGCATTAGTGAAGGCAATGTACTCAGGTGTCAGATGCGACCTGTCAGGAGGGCCGACAGGGGCGGACATGGTGGACAATTTCGAGACAGCTGCTGGTCACGCAAGATAAAGTATCCGCGCTGCGTGCCCGGTACCTCCACGGATGAAATCCGAGTTGGTGGGATATCAAGACCCAGTTCGCATTACGATTGAAACCGAGTGGTAAATCCTGCGACGCGGGCCGCCGTGCCTGGTTCTCTTCAGAAAAGCAGCCATGACGCAGTAGCAGTTTGTCCTGCGAAGCAGGTCCCTTCAGAGTCGCGATCTTATTCGCAGTCTTATCGTCTCGTACCCTCGAAAATTTTCGCAAACACGGCTCAAATATCACAGATTATACCTTGCGAGGATTGAAGCGTTCTGAAGTCCTCTGTTCCGCGAGCAGCAGGCAAAGCTGCTCGAGCCATTGTGCCAATGGTAGCCAATAAAGGTCTGCATGACGGTGAGGTGCTGGCGGCTGGCCTTGTTGAGTAACACTCACTGCTTCCGACTGGTTTGTTTGAGGAAACCTAGCTCCGGTTTTCAGAGCGAAAAGGGTCCTGGCCATACGCTGAACAATGCTGCTCGTTCGGCCGCGTGCTCGGGTGAGGAGTCAACTGTGTCGTTGCAGGTTACACATTTGGTTGGTCGAGAAGCTCAGTAACAACATCAGGATCAAGGCGCGGTAGCCTTTTCCCGGGTACGTGTTGACGAGCAAGAAGGATGTTGGGAAGCACGAGCAGTGATGGAAGAGGAAGGAAGAGGAACCGCCAAGACGCTGGCGCGGCTCAACCCGCCACTCGGGTCGCGGGCGCGGAACTCTCGCCCGTCCGCTCCTGCCCCCTTTCTCACCTCTAGGCTCGCTACATGTTGTAGCTTCCAATCATCTCCACCGTCAAGCGTTGCCGCTGGGTCATCAGATCAAGTCTTCTGGCATTTTCTCCTGTATGGGAAGCTTCAACCTGAGTGCGGTGGCGCAACGCTGCACCAAGGTAGATACCCGGTAATTCGACGGCACGGCTATTCAACTTGTCTTTATATAATACGGCGAACTCATTTCCATCTGTCGTCCGTCCTTGCAGCTCATCCTGGTCGAAGGATCCTTGGTCGACATTTTCGCCCTCCGCACCTTAACGCTGACTGAATCTTGTTCAGATCACTCGGAGAGTGCTTAGCAATTACAACAATGAAGGAAGTTGAGAACTCCAGCACGAACGACATGTCTCTCACTACAATGAGATGGCGGACGGTGATTGTCCACTGACCTCTCCAGAGACAGCTCGCAAGCCCAACCGTTGCCAAGTTCCCGCGAAAATGGATTCGCGTTAGCCAAAGACGCTCATCCGCGTCCTACGGCACAGTAGATCCCACTCACTGCCCCGATGCGAGCTCGTACGATGAACTCGCGCTTTGGTCCGCTTTCCATCGAATGTCCCTGCATGTGAGGAACAACCGGTACATTTGAGGAACGCAATGCAAGTCGGACACGCTCGCAAACCATGAAGGCTGTACATTTCCAGGCCACTAAATTCCAAAAGCTATGACAAGCTTGGAAAGTTGATCTGGCACTCTGGCCTTTGAATCTAATTTGCTGTGTGTGTTGTTTCTTCGGCACGTCCCACTTTCAAATGGTGTCGGCTTCGAGACAATTTGTCAAACTCGAGTCAGAGAACATCACATCGGTCTATCATTTGAGTCCCAGGTACTCGGCGATGGAGCCGTTGCCCAGGTTCTGCAGCCATTGCGGCTAACCGCATTGCGACAGGGGAGATGCGCAGCAATCCTTCCGGCTACGGCAATGACTATGCAGTAGAAAAGCTGTAGGTACTTATAATCTCGCGCAGCTTGCACTGCAAAGCAAGTCCACTTAGTCCCGGACTTTCCTCTCCCACCCACCAACCGAGCTTCACGCTACCCAAGATGCGCTTCGGTACAGCAGCTGTTCTTGCGTCAGCTATCTTCGGCGGAGTCGAGGCTATCTTCATGGAGACAGATGTCCTCGCTGCGGCTGGTCTTGCTAAGCTTGGTCTTCACGTCGCCATCAATGGATACCCTAATGCCGAAAAATGCACTCTCGAAAACGTGTCCGTACGGCGCGAGTGGTGCGTTGCGTGCATCCTTTTCGAAAGCACTGCTGATTTATGCTCAGGTCCTTTTTGACCCGCAATGAGAGGCTCGATTATATCAATGCGGTCAACTGCCTGGCAAGGAAGCCAGCTAAAACACCGGCTGCAATTGCTGCTGGTGCAAAGAGCAGATACGACGATTTTGTCGTTACACACATCCTTCAGACTATGAACATTCATGGTACTGGCAACTTCCTTGCCTGGCATCGCTACTACACATGGGCGTACGAGCAAGTACTTCGCAACGAGTGCGGATACAAAGGCTACCAACCGTACTACAGCTGGCCGTGGTGGGCAAATGATCCAACCAAGTCGCCCTTGTTTGACGGTAGTGAGACGAGCCTTTCGGGAGATGGTGCATACGTTGCGGGACGTAATGCTTCCTGTCTGCCCAGCGACGCTCGTTGTCTTGTGACGCTTCAGCCTGCTCATGGAGGTGGCTGCGTCAAGTCTGGGCCTATGAAGGAGTAAGTCCATTGGACAGAGTCTGTTATAGCGTGCTAATGCCAGACCAGCTGGAAGATCAGCATGGGCCCTCTGCAGAACCACCTGGCCGGTGTCAAGCCGAACCCACAAGCCGACGGTCTTGGCTACAACCCACGTTGTATGAGTCGTGACATAAGCAAGCAGGCTGCAGCGGAGACAACCGACGACAGAGTTGCTTTTCTCATCAGGAACAGCACCGACATCAAGAGCTTTCAAGACCTGATGCAGAACTTCATCCCCGGTTCTGTTGGCATCCACAGTGGTGGACACTACACTATTGGTGGAGACGCAGGCTCTGACCTTTACAATTCCCCGGCTGACCCCGCGTTCTTTCTGCACCATGTCAGTATACCCATCCCAACCCAGCCATCGAGACTGACACGTTGCAGGGTATGGTTGACAAGGTCTGGTGGATTTGGCAGAACTTGGATGTGGAAAGACGAACTCATGTCATTGCTGGCACCTTGACCTTTCTGAATCAGCCACCTACTCGCAATGCTACGCTCCAAGACGAACTGTATCTTGGACACGTCGGGTTTCCGAACATCACGATCGATGAGGCAACCAGCACGCTTGCGGGGCCGTTCTGCTACATATACGCTTAAGCCTAGACGAGCGCATGACGATGTGTCAATAAAATCGACACTACCAACTATGATCAGCTCTGATCACTACCTCACTTTCGCGCCAATTTCTACAGCCTGTCTGAACAGATTGAGTGACGCATGCCAAAATCGCGCGCCAGGACCAGTCTTATCTGTCTGCGCACGAACGAAGACGAGTTGGGTGCATTTGAAGGTCGGCCAGTACGACAATACGAATCATTCGAGGTTTCTGCTCTCCGGTATCACACAGCGACTGCGAGTCATGCACCACAGATGGGGATGGGCTGACAGCTCGAAACGGATGGTCCCGGCGCGAAGGCGTTGAGGCGCTTGCAGATCAGCCAACGTCCTCCCTACATTATTTAACAGAACGTCGCTTGACTGCCATGACAAAGCAGCCATGACAAAAGCTTCCTTAGAAACCCCTAAGTCCGTTCCTATGGATGCTCTTCAGATGCTGCTTCCTCGCCGATCGGCTTTTCGAGCTGTGACTGCCGAGTGGACCCTGGGCGATGAGGTCATCGCCAATTAATAATTCAATTGCAACTAAGTACACAGCTATGGCACTCGCATCTACACTTCCACATACACAGAACAGGAACACACACCACCAATATGACGATTGCTCTTACAAGCGCTACAGGCAAGCTCGGCGGTGCCGTGCTGAGCGCCATCCTCGAAAACAAGCTGATCGACCCCAAAGAGCTGGTCGTCTGCGTAAGCCGGACTCCATCCTTCTCTACACGCGTAGCTCACATACCCCAGACATCCTCCGATCCCAGCGCTTCACGCTTTGACACTCTTCGCGCCCAATCAATTACCCTCCGCCAAGCGAACTTTGATGACCCCTCCTCGCTCGTGCAGGCTTACAAAGGCTGCTCCAAGCTGTTCCTGGTCTCCACCCCACGCATAGAAATGGACTACAACGACGCGCCCCTCTGGCAAGGCCGCGAGAAGCACCACCGCGCCGCCATCGACGCCGCGCTCGACGCCGGCGTGTCGCACATCTACTATACCTCGCTCGGGTTCAGCAACCCCAGCAAAGCAGGCGTGATGCGCGCACACATCCGAACAGAGGCGTACTTGCGTGAGCTCGAGAAGGCAGGCAAGGTGAAGATTACGATTATCAGGGAGGGTTTGTATAATGAGAGCTGGCCACTCTATTTCGGGTACTACTTCGGCCTTAAGGACGAGACGAGAAGCGAAGTCGTTGTCGCGGGCGATGGACCGGTGAGCTGGACTAGTATCCCCGATATGGCGTTTGGTACGGCGAAGGTGCTTGCAGCGCCGAGTGAAGAGTGGAGCGGGAAGACGTTTTACCTCAGTCAGAAGAAGACGTGGACCCTGCAGCAGATTGCGGACATCGTGAGTAAGGTGAGAGACGGGGATGTTAAGTTGAAGGTCGTGAGTAGGAAGGGGTATGAGGACTTCTATGCCGAGCGCGGGACCGAGAGAGCGAGCGTCGAGTGGTGGAGCAGCTCGTACGATGCACTCAAGGATGGTGAATGCGCGATCGATGATCCTACTCTCGAGGCCTTTCTGAAGGAGGCGGGACGCAGCCCGAAGCCGCTCGAGGAGACTATCGAAGAGATGCTCAAGTAGACTCATGCAGTCGTTGCCTCTTAGATCGACTATTCCTAAATTGAGGATCCGGTGTGAGAGCCGGGCTCGAGTATCCTTGGGATTGGCGCGTAAGCTCCCACTCAATCAACGTTGCCACCACAGCTTTCACTTCTGGGAAGTGTCTGATCATCTTGTGAGCCAGAATGTGCTTGCCAACATCATGTCTGAGCTCAAGACATTGATCTTGAAGTCTCAAGAACTGGGTTTCAGTCATTGAGGCGCGGTTGTTCATGATGTAGTCATGTTGGTCCTTGACTTGGCGACCTATTTCGATCATATCTTGGGCCAGACTAACCTCACATCGATCTTAATCTTGAATTGTGCTTTCTTCGACTTCGTAACGCGGGCTGGAGGACTAGTAGATTTGGCTCTGTGGCACTTTTGTGGCGTAATCGTACTCATCTCCCTAGCCTTTAGAGACGAGGTTCTGGTTGAGCGAAGTTCGAGAGTCAGCTTCTGCTCCAGCGGAGTAGCCATCACCAAATCGGCGCGGGGTCGTGATGCGGCTAAAAACCACTCTGGAGTGTCTTCGAGGATCTTCAGATGGTCCTTGCTGTCCTTTCGAAACGCAGTGTTGTTTGCAGATGAGATGAACTCATGGCTTCGGTGATAGTCACCTGCTGTCGGAATGGAGCTGTGAAGGGTGTTGTCGTCTGCTCCAGAAGCGTAGCAGGTTCGAATTAGGATCTATTAGAAATTGTAGCTCGCTTGTGCGACGAAAGATATTTATTGACACAGTGGCTAAGCTTCAAGAGGATCAGGGCAATTATACCAATTGATTTCTGTTCCCATTGATTAAAGGCTTGTCGCCAGGGCTTCTGGAACCTGCGCACTGATTGAGTTCTTTCCCAACGCAGTAGCGTGAACTACTCATTAGTGATTTGGATCGGTGCCCTGAATCAAAAACACAAAAATGCAGTTTTATCGGACGCTCAGAGAGGCATCGCAAAGTAAACGGAGAACATGTTATCCAATATTCGCGTTTCGTGTAGAAATGACAAAGCTCAAGCGTCTTGAAAGGGTTGAGGAGTCGTCCAATGAGAAGCTGAGACGCGGCCCCACCTGGCGCGATGCGTACGACAGTTGCGCTACTCACACAAACCTTTCTTCACACTCACGCACAAGTCACATCGTTATTCTCCGAGTGTAATCGTAGGTGTGAATATTGGGTATGTCACCACTACAACGTCGACCTCTCCCTGCCTGCCCGCCACACGTCGCCACCCTTTACCGATTAGACAGCGGTCTTTTCTTTCTCCTTGACAATCACGTTTGCACCCTCTGCTGTCTCCAGTGGATCAGTGTGGGCGTCCTTTTTGCGGTAGAGCTGCCTCGACACGTGACTAGTCAGGTACTTGTCGAAGTCGCGCATGCACACAGAGGCGGCGATGGCAAGGACGCCAATGGCGACGGCAAAGTAGTACACGTAAGAGTACGACTTGGAGTACGCATCACTGACAGCGATATTTGTCGTGAGAAGAAGCTCTGGTGTCATGCCCTCAATGGCAGCAAGTGCGGTCTGGTTTGCGGCAGCAGCAGCTGTCATCAAGGTCTCGAGCTGGGATTCAGGCAGGCCGGCCGCAAGCACGCGCTCAGGTACGATGGCAGCGAGATAACCAGGCACCTTGTTGGTGTAGACTGCAATGAAGGCAGCAGTAAAGATAGAGCCGAAGATTGTTCGCGAAGCAGAGATGACGGCTGATCGATATTAGTGTTGTCCTCAGTTCTTGGGGGTCCGCAACTTACAGAACGCAACACCAAGATCCTCGTCTGCTACGACGTATTGGACGATGATTGCCGCAATTACCTCGCCCCAGCCGATCGTCCAGCCAGCGAGGAAGGAGAACGCAACCGCCATAGACTTGCGCTCGACGGTGATGCTCGCCATAGCGCCAAGGAAAGCTGTCATCCAAAGTGAGGAGACCAGGATCTGGTACCTGATGTGTCCGATCCAGGACATGAGAGGCCCAAGGACCACGATTCCGCCCCAGAGACCGAACGCAGCTGTGGTCGAGAGCCAAGCAGACTCCTGCCACGAGCTCACAGTAGAGCCGAAGATGTATGTGACCTGCTGTGGCCACATGACGAACAGCGCGATGTTGATGACACCGTACGTTGCTGAGATGATCTCGAGGCAAGTAAAGCCACGAAGATCACGGAAGAACCGCATAGGCATAATGGGTTGTTGAGGTGTGAGCAGCGTCTCGTACAAGATGAACGAGACGACAGCTACCGCACCGGAGATCAGAAGACCCAAGATCTTGGGAGAGGTCCATGGCTGAGCTGGGCCGCCCCACGAGATGCCGACGAGGAACAGAGCGAGACCAGCAATCAGCAATGCCACACCAATCCAGTCGACCTTCTTCAGCTCGGCGATCTTGCTCGATGTCTTGCCATGGAGCTGGGTGTACGAGGGTGGGTTGTAGTAGAAAAACCAGAGGGCTGTACCTGGGACTGCATCGAGTCAGCTATCCGAGGCTCTGAGCTCGATAATTCTGAAGACGTTCACTTACTCATCATCATGATGTAGATATAGAAAATCCACCTCCAGTTCGCTACCTGGACGAGCGCTAATCCGATGTATGCACCAAAGCCGGTCGCGATAACATTGGGAACCACAACAAGAGCAGTACCCAGGTACTTGTGCTTATTGCTCACAAGCTCACCGGCGAGTAGAGGGTAGGCCGCCGGCACACCAGATGCAATACCCATGATCACTTCAGCGCCGATCAGGGTCTCGATAGACTGGGCGGTAGCGGCAACAATGCCACCGATGATGGCGAATGCACACGACCCGAGTGCAAAGTTACGACGTCCAAAGCGGTCACTCAGACGCCCGAACAACAGGAGTGCTATAGGCTGTGCCGCACTCCAGACTGTGCTGACGAGAGCTACATTGGCACTGGGACCGATGTCTGGATACACCGCTGACATGAGGACGGCAGCAAGAGCCTGGAACTGGAAATACGTCGCAACAACCACGATGCCGGTGCCGACGAAAGATCCTACAATCCTTGGGCTTAGAAAGTAGCCATCCTCCAGCTTGGAAGTGTCAGTCGCCAATGCCTGTGATCTGAGTCGGTATGCTTCATCTGCGTCAACAGAATCCAGAGATGATATATTCTGATGAGGCGGCTTGCTCTCTAGCGAGCTGGATGGGGGTGCCGTATCCGCCATTTTGTCAGGCGTGTGAGAGGAGGTGATGAACCAAAAGAAATGCAGAATCGCAGAAGTACAGCAGCAGCAAAGGTGCAGCAATGAGGACGGAGGTTACACACCGGTTGATTACCCACGTTACACCCTGGTCCTTATTAGAAGTCGACTTCCTTCAGAGCTCGAGATTCGCAATCGTTGAACGCTGTCACGCCGCAGATCTAGCCACTTGCCAATGAAGGCGTATTGGAACCCCCATGGGTTCGCTGCTGCCCGCGACTCGTGGCCGGTATTCAAATCTGCTCCTACCTGCACGTTCAATACGATTGACTAGGCCGCTCCTGCTGTGGTCAAGTCAGGCCCTCGCCAGCAATGTGTGCATCCTTCCCGAAATTGTCCAGGTCGCTATCTCAGCTCGAGCTTATTGTCTCATCTCTATGCGAGGTGCGCCCAGACCAGTATGGATGGACGGTAGTGGGGCTGCGACGGTGGGCACGTTCCACTCATGCGGTTGGTGGCGTGCGGATGCTTCCTAACTCTCCGCACCCGTAGCGCTGCAGGGGTGGTCACCGAAAAAGCAACGATTGGCGCGTGCATAAACGTGCCGTCTGTGTGCAGCAGTCAACGGTCCTAGCGTCTGCTGCACAGAGTCGTCAATAAAGAAGTCTGGATTGTTGATCCTGCGGGAAAAAGCCGACATTGAGACGTCTAGTCAGGGTTGATGTAAGTGGCAGACTATGTGCCGTGGGGGAAGCGCAGGGTTGCACGCTCTTGTCACTTTGCGCTTGGACTGCCATCTCTTGAAAGAGCATCCTGGAGGACAATGCACCTCCTCCGTGTTGCGAGGCCGACCCATTGCTGTTCGTGGTAAATATCTCCGCGCATGGTTGCGATGAAAGGTTACTGACACAGAAGCCTAACATGTGCACTTGATGCCGTCTTATCCACCACTCGCACGCGGAGTCAGAAGGCATCGACAAGAACTTTGCCAATTGCGATCCATTTGGTTCTATCTACTTTATTTAGATTGCATGGCTCACCAACAACAATTCTGTGCACAACGACGCGACTCGGATCCAAGTGTCCTTGCTCATCTTGCATAATCCGATGCTTCATTAGGTCTCAGCATCCACATGGCTTATCCTGATCTGACGATCGACCTTAATGCCAACTGTTTCTTCCCTTCCTTCATTACGCACAATTTGCTTTGTGGACCGGTCGTCTCCCAGAGACGAGTTGCTATCAGCAAGATCACCGCCATAGATCCTGGTCTCGGTGCCTTTAGACCCCATGCCAATACTCTTGTGGGTGCTCTTCCTGCTCCGCTCTCCAAGCTCTAGGTAGTTGTCCGTACTTTTCGGGTCGGCGTAACCACTGCGCTTTCCACCACTACGTAGCGTAGAGCGAAGGCTAAGTATCTTCTCGAGAAGCGGGCGCAAGGCTGGAAGGTTGGCAAGGATGACACCGAGACCAAGCTCTGCGTGCGCCCATGCTGCAACCGGCATGGCGTAGTAGAGGAAGTTCTCGGTGGCACTGAGATTGACTGTTACTGTCAGACGGACGATAGCTGCCGTAGACGCGAAGATGCCGAGGCCGAGAAGTGCGATGATGGAACATTTGACCCGGATGTCAATCTGGACGTTCCACAAGAGTGGAATGGGACTACATTGCGAAGTGATTAGCTTCTCGAAACCTTTTGAAGGAGAGTGATGGACTTACATCAGAGCACAGAACCAGTCAGAGAAGATTGAGACTGCAGACAGCGCAAAGCTGAAGCCAGTGATGTTGCTCTGTGCCTTGCAGGAGCCCCCCTCTACCGCCTTCCAGTTCATCTGTATAGGGCTACAATGAAAGAACTCGTAGACGGTTGTGGACGCCATCACAAGGAATACCATGGTCATAACGATCCATATTGATATCTGGTAGGCTCTTCGCTTTTCTGCAATACGCAGTAATGTGAAGCAGATAGCCCACTTAACTGGGATTGTTGCCAGACAGAACATTGTCTGCATGATGAACCACCACTGAACAACGTCAGAGTTGAGATTCTATCCTGACAGATATGTGGATACTTACGAACATTGCTGTCTCCCTCTGCTCAGTAGAGAGCTCCGAGTCCAGTTTACCTCCGCCAGTGAAGGCTATGCCTATCATACCGATGGTCGAGATGGTGAATAGTGGCTAGAATCCTGTCAGTACCGAGTACTGCAAGTCGATTCGGGGTTCTTACAATGGCAATTATCATAGACCAGTCATCTGGTCCCCATGCTTTCCTGGACAAGCGCACGTAGAAGCGTAATACCCAAGTAAGGACGTCGAATGGCAGCAGAACCAAGATCACCGTTGCCAGCGGTACTGAGGTAGGTCCTGACATGCTTAATTGGCGATATTCGAGTTTGTTGTGGTCTTTTAATGACTTCGAACCGGCTCTCGAGGCCTTGCCAAGTCACAAGATATGATACCGCTTCTGCCCAAAAGCTGACCTCCCTTGAGCAGCGACTCGTGAGTGACCGTGCTACACCTGCATGAGAACGAAAGCAGGATTAGGTCAGATCTTCATCGTTCCTGGCCTTTAGGCGTCGCAAGTGTTCGCAAAGTCGCTGGCCTCACCGTTGCAAGGTTTCGACGAATGGTGATCGGCAGACGCTCGAGCACTGAGCAGGCATTGCTTCTTAGGCGTCTTCTTGATTCTTGACTCCAACTACCTTACGATATATCCTACCGTTTGACGAACTTGAGGCGGATGTCCGAGCGCGGCAATTTGCTGGTATGTGTATGCTGCCGAATGAGGAACTGCTCGTCGCGCATAACGGGCAAATTACCCTATTGGTCTTTAAAGGATCCGCACCGCCGTTTCGTACCAGTAGCTCGGGCCATGGCTCCTCATTGACGCCTCCCCGGAATCCCTGTCCATGTCTGAATGGATATGGGTCATGCGGGTCTGTACGATTTGGGACGGGTCGCACGGGTCGCGCGTGGGAGCGACAGACCGTTGAGCCTTGAGTGGGTGTGATTGCGCAACCGAGCCGCACCTGTGGGCGGTGATCAAGGCCCGAGAACCAAAATGCAATGTGTCGCCGTATTGCCGAGGATTTGGGCGGGCTCGTGGGCGCTTTCGGCCATTTTCACCCATGTTGCCGCTACGTTCTCGTACTGCAGAGCGCGTGCATATCACACGCCTCACGCCGACTCGTACTCGTCAAACGTGACGACTTGGCCGCTTCTCAGAGGGATGATTTTGCTGAGTCGTGAAATTGGTGTACGAGTCATTGTAGACTTGACTTGAGTATTCAACATTTTTTATTTGACACCTTTCGTGGCTAAGCGAGTTCACTGCGCCGTAAGGCCACCATCGACATTGAGCGTGATGCCAGTGACCCACTGCGCATCATCGCTTGCGAGATACACCGCCGCTCTTGCATGATCCAGCGGATGACCGAAAATACCCCTGGGGATGGCAGCCTTAACGCCTTCGGCTGCTTCAGAGAGAGCTCCGCCGAGCGCGTTGTCCAACATGGCAGTTTGGGAGACTATAACATTGATGAGCGCAATCAAACAGAAACATACGCACAGGATACGTACATCCAGGAGCAATACTGTTTGCGACAATGCCCTTCTTTGCGATATCAAGCGCAATGGTCCTAGTCATAGCAGAGACCGCGCCCTTAGAGGCAGTGTAACCAGCTGTTCAGCGTGAGCTGCGTCGACGCAGAGGCGAGAGATGTGCGAAGAACTTACTTAGGCCCTGCATACCAATGTTTGATACCATGGATGCAAAGTTAATAATCCAGCCGCGCATGCCGTTGGCACGTGGCTCCTGTTTCAGGAACTGCTGCACGGAGTATTTCGAACCAAGAAAAACACTGCGTGCATTGATGCGCATATGCGAATCAAACGCATCCTCATCCACTTGATCAATGGGCTGCGGGTTGCTGGCTTCGCTACAGATGCCAGCATTGTTGACTACACTTCGCGTTCATCAGTGGTTGTTCCTCTAAAATGGAAGTTCATCCTACATATCAAGCCTTCCATAGGTCTCAACAGTCTTTGCGACCAGAGTCTTCCAGCTGTCGGCCTTGCTGACGTCGACTTGGACAAATATGGCCTTGCCTCCCTTCTGGGCAATCCACTCATTGGTAGCAATATCCTCACCTTGACCGAGAGGTCCAAGGTCAGCGCAGACGAGGAGTGCTCCTTCCAAGAAGAACTGATTGCAGATTTCTCTTCCAATACCTTGGGATGAGCCAGTGACGATCGCGACGCGATCTTGAAGACGCTGACCAGACATAGTGCTGAGTAGTGATCTGGAAACAGACTGGTTTGAAGGCTTAGAAGATGTGACCAAAAGGTGTACAGAAATCCAAGGATGATCACTTGAACCGATGTGCAGTCGAAGAACTATGTGCTCCCAAGTATCGAGGCCGAGGAGAATCCTATGCCCCGTCATGTCCGCACTAAGTCCGAATAGGTATCTGGCATACGAATCCTACTTGTGTACAAGGATCACACCGCCAGAGCGCTAAATCTGACCCCTGTCAATGTACTATGGTTGCAGGCATAAGTTTTGTGAGTGGAGAATGTGATCAGGGGTAAGACCGAATGTGTGTATATTATCTGAGCCAACTAAGACTGCAGTCTATGCTAACTAATCTGACCTTTGCCTGTAGGAAGCTGTAAAAGTTACATTACGTGCGCGCCACCGCACGACCCACTCACAGAACTTATGCCTGCTACCATAGTACATGATGCACACGCTTGAACCGTGCCGCACGCAACCAGTCAAGCTAAAATGGGCCCACAGCTGAATGGAACATCGAGGTGCAAAGGTAGCGGTAATTCCTACGGCATAGCGCGGCTGCCACATGTTGGACTGATGGCAAGTTGATCGTTTTAATGCTGAACTTATCGATCCATCTCTTGCTGCAACACTGCTGAAGCAAGATGTCACGACCTTTCGAAAATAAGTTAGCAATCATTACTGGCGCCTCGAGGGGTAGAGTGCTTACGCTGGCATCGTCAATGTTCGCGTGCTAATTGTCAATAGGCCTTGGTGCGGCAATTGCTCGTCATCTGGCGGCCAAAGGCGCCAATGTGGTCATAAACTACACGTCGGATGCTTCGACTGCTCCAGCCACGGAATTGGCGCACGAGCTTGAGTCGCAATATTCTGTTAAAGCAGTCCTCGCTCAGGTCGACATCACCACTGCCAATGGCCCTGAGCGCCTCATCCAGATCGCTCAAGCAGCTCTCACGATAGACGGAAAGTTCCAGGTAGACATCCTGATCAACAATGCTGGTGTCGTGAACCCCGCGCCCATGGGTGCTGTCACGTTGTCAGACTTCACAGCAACGTTCGACCTCAATGCTCGCGCACCCCTATTTGTGCTGCAGGCCGCAATCCCGCATCTACCCAACGATAGATCCGGCCGCATTATTAATGTGTCGAGTATAACAACATCGATGGGGTTCTGGTGGCAGTCGTGCTATGCGGGGACCAAGGGTGCACTCGAAGCCATGACGAGAGTCTGGGCTCGCGAGCTGGGCGAACACTGCACGGTGAACAGCATTAACCCGGGTGCAATGGCGACCGGCATGTACACTGAGCTGCCCAAGGAGATGCTCGACAAAGTGTGGTCTTTGAACTACATGGCACCGCTGGCAGCAACGAGGCAAGGCGTCGACTCAGAGCAGACGATAGCAGCCGCAAAGCCGATGGGTGGTAGGCCCGCGTATTTGGAAGAAGTCGCAGGCATTGTTGGACTGCTTTGTATGCCTGAAGCTGGATGGATCACAGGCCAGGTTATTGGCAGTAACGGCGGTGGCGTGATGACGAAGGGCTGATCAGAAGTGTCGTGGAACACTATAGCATCCGCACCAAGACAGCAGATATACAATTCTCGAGAGCATTGCGCATTCGGTGCGCGGGTGCTGAACAGTGTTGTTGTGATGATTCAATGCCTGATCCAGAATTAACGCGTTTCCCATGACGTCACCGACGCGCCTATTCATGAAAACAGCAACCCTCGGCCTCGACGCGCTGTCGTTATTATTCAACCTTGAAATACCGATTCAGTGACAGCCATCCAAGTACACGAGTATGCCACAGGAGCACTCGGTATCCACGTATGTTTCAGCACCAGATCAAGCTCCATTTCGACCTGGGAACTTTCACCTGTTGGGAAATTGCTCTGCAGCCCCCAGTCTCAGATATTTAGCTGCCTGAGAGTCTACACATATACATCTAGCAATGATCTTCGCAATTCCTTTGTGTCAAGTCGTCTTTCAGAACTGCTCTCATTTGGCAGATCACAATCCTCGGAGTTCTCGACTACCTCGCGACATACCAATTTCTAGCAAGGCATAATACAGTCTCCGTGGTACGTTGGAATGTGATAGCAGCTACTGCGCGTTGCGTTCAAGATCTGCCCCATTCTTGAGCAAGCCGATAACGCTGTTGGCTTGGGGCTAACGCTGAAAGAGGAAACTCCAGGAAAGATACGGACCCGCGAACACCAAACCTCTACACGTGGAGAAGGGCAAACAGCTTGAAGTCACGAACACTGAACATCCGCGTAAGAAGGACAGACCTACATCTGTTTCACACAACAAAATCTGAAGGATCCTCCGCGCTGGACACATTCACAACTCTACCCGGCAGACAAGGCAACATCCACGACGATATGCTTCGACAAACGTCTGCTGAGCGCAATGCAGACCTCGAAACAAGACTCAATGAGCTCATCAACTGGTTTAAAGAGACAAATCCCAAGTCCGCGGTCGCGGCTACTGAAGCAGCAAGTGTATTGCCTGGTGGGAATACACGAACGGTGCTGCACTCGGACCCCTTCCCTCTTGTGATCGAGTCAGGCAAGGATACCTGCGTACTGTCAAAGGATGGCGTAAAATACACCGACTTTGTGTCCGAGTACACATGTGGTATTTTTGGGCACTCTCATCCAAAGATCCACGATGCAATCCAGGAGGCCTTGAAGATTGGCATCAATCTGGGCAATGTGATAGGGAAAGAAGCACAGATGGGAAGCCTAATCCAAAAAAGATTTCCAAGCATGGAACTCATGCGCTTCACAAACTCTGGTACCGAAGCGAACACACTTGTTTTGTCGGCAGCGCTGGCATTTTCAGGCCGAAAGAAGGTATGTAGCATGTTTCTGATAATGGGACTTTGATCCATGTATTGACAGTCAACAGATTCTGGTCTTTACCAGGGGCTACCATGGGAGCACGCTCACATTCCCGAACGGCCACAGTCCACGGACCAATCTGCCTCATGAGTTCGTGGTAGCCGAGTACAACGATATAGAAGCCACAAGACGACTGCTTCACGATGACATTGGTGCAATTATTGTAGAGCCATTGCAGAGTGCAGGAGGAGTCATACTTGCCACACGCGAGTTTTTGCACTTCCTGCGCGATGCAGCTACGTCCATCAAGGCAGTCTTGATCTTCGACGAGGTCGTTACCTCGAGACTAGACTACCACGGTTTGCAAGGCTACCACGGCATCACTCCTGATATGACTACCTTGGGCAAATGGCTTGGTGGCGGATTCTCATTTGGGTGCTTTGGAGGCAGGCGCGACATCATGGAACAATTCGATCCTTCCAAGCCCGGCTTCCTCGCGCACTCGGGCACGTTCAACAACAACGTCTTCACGATGACTGCAGGTATCGCTGGCCTGCAAGTTGTCACATCTTATGAGATAGCACGCATAAATGCTATGGGCGAACGTCTGCGCGACGGGGTAAACAAGCTGGTGTCAGAGGCAGCGCTCGAGGATCGGTTCGGGGCTCAAGGGTTCGGGAGTATCATTGGCATGAAGTTCCTTGGCGCAGACAGCGAGACTTTGAGGGACGTGTTCTACTTTGAGATGCTGAAGAAGCGGATCGTCGTAGGTCGCAGAGGCTTCGTTGCACTCAACTTGATGCACGATGAAGCCCACATTGACAACTTCCTTGAAGCGGTCAGTCACTTCTTAGCATCGCTCGAATAGTGACAGCAAGCGGCTGTGGTCGAGTGTTGAGGCGATCAAAATTTGGTTCGCAAACCCTGGAACTCACCCCCAGTATTGGCAACATATCTTCCGTTGCTGATGGATATTTCATGCTCTAGTACCATGGATCAGCTCACGCAAATTATCTATACCGCATATATATTTACGTCTCTCCTCTCAGTTCAGTGTCCGTCAAACTTCACATTCCGTCTCAAGACAATTCGACTTTTCACAACCGACCACCTCCAAAGTAAAAATCACCAAGTATCTCAACTAGACACCATGGCCAACTATGCTCGCATCGCAGTCGCAAAGCAACAGATCGCCAAGAAGATTGACCAGCGATCTGACAACGGTCACTACATGATGGCCAAGCAAGTCAGACATGAACATCTGCCGATAACCTCTCACCCGCCTTCGCTTTTCGCAGCATCGCCACCACAGATCTACAGCCCAACCTCGGCGCCTCGCCATCCCCAAAAGCCATTGAAGGCCTCCAGAATGCCAGCTCTGGCGCGAAACCTTCCACCCACGCAGCAATTCGAGGCGATCTTGGACGCTTCGGCTCAAAATACCTTGGATTACTCCTGGCTCACGCCTATTGAACAGTTCGAGAAGATGCTGACCGATGACTTGGAGGCCAAGACTAAGGCTGAAATGCAAAGGAAGGCAAAGTGGTATCAGCAGTAGTGAGAACTCGTCGAATACCTCCTGATTGGAAGTTTCAGTCACAAGCTTGATGGAGCCTTTTGAAGTATATACGATCGGATGTGCAAGAGCTGAGTTCGTCCTGACTCTGAGTTCGTGGGTCAGCGTTCGAGAAAATGTCATTCTCCATCAGGGTGCATGATCTAGTCCACTCAACAATTGGCGATACATACATCATATCCTCATGAATAAAAGTATTTGTCCACGGACATTATCATGGAAAACCTAGTTCCCGTAGAACATTGGCGTGCCCGATCTCTTCCCAGGCCTTTATGTTCTTATGCTCTGGAACCCATACACATCCCATCATACCTCCGGCATTCGCACTTGCCCCTCCAGTGAACCCGGCCCGTCGCGGAATCACAATGAGATAATCTTCCCACATCACGATGTTGTGAGGGCACACATCCTCCGCGCCGACACCCAGAAGCTCCCTTGTCTGGTCTAGGAGCTTTGTGTAGACATTCAAAACATCTTGAGCAGAGACAGCAGCAAAGCCCTGGCTGAAGTGGTGTTGAAAGAAGCGAAAGGGAACCGTTGCTTTGCCTTCACAAGCTTGCATCATGTGTGCGAATGAGAATGGCGGACCACGTAAACCCTGCAAATGTTTGTGGGTGCGGCTGCAGCCTCCAGCCTCACTGCAGTTGTAGATCACATACATGTCTGGGTATCGCCTCACAACCTCGAGCGCAGCTTCGAAGTCGTCGCTATCCAAAGGCTGATGTTGGCGTTTGTACGAATCCAAAGTCAGCATCAGCAATTGAGGCTTATCGACGCAAAAGAGATTGAGGGCCAAGTCATGCGTGCCATTCAGCTGTCCAAGTATCAAGCGCTCGTCCGGACAATACATGTCACTGCCTGGACCCCATTTGCGGCTTTTATCGAAGGCCGGGCTCAATTTGGCGCCCACAGTGTGCGGCTTTTTCGACAGGTGCTTGCACACTTTGAACTCTATCTATTCACACGTACCGTCAGCCACGCGCACGCTTCATTTGACTTGAAGCACTCACCGGATAGCCTTCAGCCTCACGGAGAACTGATTCGTTGGGTCCGTACACGAGGACGCCTTCGGCGACTAACTGTTCGAATACAGCGGTGATCTTGTCTTCGCTAAGGTCCTCCATCGCTCCGTCCTTGTGAGCGGCGAGAACCGATGGTGTGCTGCTGATGACTGAAGCGCTGGTGGCTGGAATGTGGGATGTCTGTCCTCTTGGGTTAATGCCACATGTTCCACGCCAGTGCCCAATCAGGCAAGCACGGAGCTACATCAGGCTAGACTAAGCGGTCCACCTCAGCCGCCCGCCTGCAGCGTCCCTTTCATCGTACTCGCTCTCGCTCAGCCTTGTAACGTTATCATGCAATTCTCGTGCAGGTCTCTGCGGGCTGACTGTAATCTGCGTGTCCTGGTTGGAAGGCTGTAACGATAACGATTCTCAGCCTCCTCGGTCGGCCCCATACTTCTCGTTCCTGCCCGTCAGCCTTGACACGTAAGCAGAGCACATGTTCAATCTGCACTCCCACTTAAGATGATCGACAATCCTTCCGGCATCCGCTGCGTACGTACAACGATCTGACCCACTTTGACATGCCGACGATAATCCCCGATGTCGAAAATGGCCCTGAATTCTCGAAGCTGGAAGCCACTCTTGTCACTCGAGAGATCAAAGCTCGGCCGATTTCACGAGATGGTGATCACAAGTGGCGGCATGCCGAAGGCAATGAAGACAAAGTGAATGAGCTGGAACACGACTACGATGTTGACACAACACGTTATCCCTTCTCGGCGATGGAATCTTTCCAAGACATGTTCTCGGGTATCACAGACCAAGAGCACCTTAACAAACTTGCCAGTTTCGACGTTGAGACCTCTAGACTGTCTGTCAATTGACAAAAACGGACCGAGATGGCTCAAGCTCGATCAGAGCAGCCTCCGCACGCTTGTCAAAGATGCGAGCGAAAGATGCGTCAACATACCAGCTTTGGCGTCCAAACAACAGCTCGATCCAGCGACGTCAACAAGGAAAGCGCTTGTGTTCTTTGTTCCACTCAGCAACACGACCGAAGCAGCATCATTTAGATGCTCGATTCCAATGACAGAAAAAAGCACCCATGAGCTGTTCAGCTCCCTGCAGCTGAACCTGGGCTTCCTACAGAATTTGCTGGGGCGACCTGACTACTGGGCTCCGCAGCCGCGGTGGCACGAAGAAGACAACCGTCTGATAGATTGTGACTTCTTCTGCCAACACCCTCGTTGGAACCTCCAAGCCCAAGGCGCTCCTCTATCAGTCTACATGAAATACGATACCCAACGTGACCTAATCGTCTACATTATCTCTCACAAAGCTCAGGACAAGATTGTTCTGGCACTACGCAAGCAGCTTACTGCCATGGTTCGCCACAAAGCGCAGCCTCATGTCGCCAATATCTTGCTGGATTCTCCGCTTGACTTGCATGCTACGATATCCAATCTGAACTTCGAGACCTCCAAGTGGCATGTGGACAGGTTCCGCCGGTTCCAGTGGAATGTAGTGAACGAAGTCGACGACCACCTTGCAGGTATTGAACAACGAGACCGGAAGAAACTTGCAATCTGGCTCAAAAACGTCCAAATAATGGCCTAGAGCGTCGACTCTCACCTTGCCAATCCGCAAGTGTTTTTGTACACAGCGAGAGGCATTCACGACATGGCCACAAAACTCAACGTGTCGAGCAAGCGCAGGCTCCAGCAACGAACCCTTGACATGACTGGTCGTCTTGTCACGAGCATGGAGAAACAGCACATGTGGTTTCTCAACTACAGAGGTCGGAAGGACGTCGTCATGAACATGATGTTCCACTTCAATACGCAAGAAGATGCTCTCAACAGCATTGAGCTGGCCGCGGACATGAAAAGGGACAGCACCAGTATGACATCTATTGCGTTGTTGACCATGGTTTCTCTTCCTGGGACGTTCATCGCCGTGAGCTCCCTTCACTTACCAAATTGTCGAATGACGGCTAACGATGGTGTAGAGCGTGCTGAGCGCCGGGATCTTCGAATCTACTCCCGGCATGACTTCGTTCGAGGTAACAGGTTTGTGGTGGTTGTGGGTCGTGACCACAGTGCCGGTAACGCTTCTCACCATCGTATGTTGGTATTGGTGGAAACAGCGTAAGGAGAAGCTGAATTTCAAGAAACCGATCACATCATTGACAGACGCCGAGAGCAACGGCAATGGAACTGGTAGTAGACGAAAGTTTTCCGTGGTAGAATTGCTCAGAAAGAGTTCGCAGTCTTTGTAACACAGGGCTACTGAGAGAATGAGAGATTGGAGCGGGAAATGAGGAGAAAAGGCCCAGGGACTATATGGTATGGGTCTCCAAACTTCCCAAAGTTCAGTCATGGATGAAATGCAAAGGTGTGCACAGGAGAGTCCGCAGTTGCGCGTTGTCTCTCCTTTCCCGCTATTCGTCGTCATCGTACTGCTCCCTATCTTGAAAGACAAGGAAGTCCCCTCCATCTTCACCCACAATGTTCTGCCACACGACCTTCACATTGTCGAGAATCGTATCATCGAACGCAAGATCCATCGACGGAGATGGGAAGCTAAGAACTCGCTCATTGTCCGCAGGCAATATCTCAGCACCAGACGAGGCATGCTGTTGGTACTGAGCCGACCACAGCACATCCGGTGCGGGCGAAACGTCGACAGATGCAAGCAATGCATCGACAGCCTTGCTGAGCAGCACGAAGCCATTCTCAGAGCTAACTGATGTTGACGCATATAGTATGCCTGACATACTGTTAGCTATGTGCACTTTGCAAAGAATGTGCTAACAAGTGTGAGGGGGTGCCGTTGTATCAGGTTGTCAGAGGAAATTATCTTCAAGTGTTTCAGACAATGTAGATAAGTATTCGTATGGTTGATCATCATAACAGCGGAGGATGCGAGGAGTGTTGGGTACTTACTTTGACCTGACGGGCATTCGCCGGTATCGCTCGAGTGAACGTAGATGTGGACTGGTGGTAGCTCGTCATCTGAATCATCTAGCGAAAGAGACCCAGATGGAAAAACGACGACAGCAGAGGCTGGCGCAGGCGCTTCTTCTGCAATAGGCGGGAAGAGAGGCGCAAGCGGCGATGCAACCACGGTCATGGACCTGCAGCGTGCGTCTGAACTTCCAGACGAAGTGCTCCCTCCAACCACCCACTTGGCAGTGACAACTTCACCATCTTTCAGGTGAAGCTTGACATGACCTTCTGAAGTGGTTTCAGCGTTTGTGTTGGGCGTCAAGCCTTTTCCAAGGACGTAGACACCTCCACCCACAGCGCAAGCTCTGCACGAAACCTGACTGATCTCGGCAAGTCCGCCCCATTTTGGGATGACTGCACCAAAGCCAGCACCGAAGACGCCAATAGATCGCAGGTGTCTCGCGATCCGTGGTAACGCGTATTCGGTGGTGGTATTTGACGAGTTCGATTGTGACAAGGCAAGCGCGAGGAGCGGTCCCTGGAGTGTACTCGGAATCTTGAACTGCTCGGACAGAAACTGTGGAAAGGATTGCTGTCGAGAGGAGCTCCAGACTTCTGTCTGCTCCTCGTATTCGGTGATGAAGCGCAGGAACTTCATCAGCGCCCGCTTGGCCTTGAAGTCGAGCTGATGATCCTGGAAGACATCCTCACGCCCGTTCGGGACTTTAAGGAGCTTCCTGGACGCGGCATCGCCAGCTGATGCCGTATCGTGCGTGTAGACCCACCAGCTCCCAACGGCCAGAAATTCAAGCTGGCGGTAGACCCGCGACGATACGAGGTGCTGGAGCAGCGTCGACCTGGCGTAGATGATCTGCGGGCTGAGTGCCAAGCTATAAGCTCTCGAGAAGCTTAGCTTGCCTTTTGCATCCTCAGCATCGGCAGGCTCGGACTTCGTGATGGCGACCTTGTCAAAGGCAGCAGGAGCTTGACCTATGCGACGTTAGCAACGAATCAACAAATTCTGAGGAGCAAAGCCTACCATCATTCACCCGCTTCTCCCACTCTTCAGCTTCCTGCAGGCTGAACGCCGCCTCAGCGCCGCCATAGTATTCATTCTCATCGATATGGAGGATCTTTTTGTCCGACCGCGACAAAGCTCTTCAAGTGCTGCGTCAGTCAGACCTTGCCACACCATCCACGCTTGCGAAGAACATACAAAGCAAGCAGAGACTGCTGCAGGCCAGTGCCAATGATCAGGACATCCCAAGCGGTGTTGTCGAGAGTTTCCATCGTGTGCGCGCGTCGAAATGTTGTGAAAATTGGCGCGGGGCCGTGCCCGCACGCGGAACCGTGCTTTAGCGCGCCATGCTGCAGTATGGCTTACGTAACGCCATCGTAGACAAAATCTGCGGCCCACATCGAACCTCTCTTCTCCATCGCGCACGCAAAGGACTTGGGGCTACCTACGCCATGTCCGTAATGCGCCCGCCCCTTCACTGGGTCGGAGAGGTGCGCGAAAGAGGGATTTCGCCCAGTATCTACCGCTTTGGATTTTACCTGAATCTGCGGCTCGAAGTTGGCGGTACATACCGATGTGATATTTCTGCTTTGTGAAGCTTGGGGACGTGACGATCTTTCGCAATCACGCAAGCTGTGGCTATATAAGCTTGATGTGCTACCATGGCAAGCTTGTGTATTTACGGTGACCTGAATGTTAACCCAGAGCAAAATTAAAAGCTAACGACGATTTTCAATCCTGGCGGTGGCACCTGCCAGGAGACGCAAAACAAGCACGGCTGGATCTGCGTCCACTGTCGTTGGGACTGTCGACAGCGCCGTTACGTTGGCAGGGGTGAGGGGGTGCTTATAGCCACAATTGATGGTCACCGAGTATACAGGACATGGGAGCAATTGGCCTACGAGAGTTGGGAGAATCTTATCAGGTTGGCTGGGTATGCACCTCAACTACGGGACCTATTAAGCCTTCGACCTATGGTGAAGATAAGTATGTGATTGTTCACCCCGCTCCAATGCCTCTGTTGCCAGGGTCCTTGCTGTTCCTCATTGTTTAGCCAACATGCCTCGCCTTCAAAAGTGACCAGACATCGTATGAATACGATTGCAGGACCGTTCTCATATAGCCGTCTTCTCTATCATCGATCTGACAATCCATGTGCTATCGGGCCCTCACAAGCAACATCACGTACCTGTTGAGAATTAAATGACCGGGCATTGAAATATGTAACATCCACGGTGTGACAATGTCCTTCCACTCTCACCCTTCAATGATTCCCGGTATATATCACAACCTCTCCTTGTAGCTCATTGCCAACACATACCACACTTTTAAGATGCCGTAGAAATTCAACGCCAGCAAAGAAGGATGGCACGGTCCATCCTGCGAACGCACCGAGACACTGCACGGCTGGATACGCCAGAGGTGTTTCTGGGATTGCTACGAGACTTGCTGCATCGACTGCGCTGACACCATCGCCTACAAGACACTAGGGAGCAAGGAGGTGCGAGCGATCGTGAAGTCGTTCAGTAAGAACGGGGAGAATTAAGGCATTGTGTGGAGAGCGAGACCGGCTTTGCGTGATCATGATAGGCCATTGAAGAGTGTCTTGCAGTCGAGTATGTGTTCTGGAAGCTGCAATGGTTTTGGCCTATTAGATGACGTTTCTGCTTGTTGTGGGTATCCTTGAACTTGCTTTCGCTTTTGTATCTTAGTCTGGTCTAGTCTAACGGCTATAATTGTGGTATTTCATCAACTGCTCCTTCACGGTCATGTTCTCGATGTCTTTTGCCGATGAGCGCCGCCGAGGTTCGGATCGTAACTGTGAGTTCAGCGACTTCCGAGACGATTTCTTCGACTTTATGGATGAGGTGTTTGAACTTGACAACGAAGTTTGTGGCGTTGACGCGGAGCCATTCGATTCCGGCGATGCGTTGTTCGATTTTCGATTCTGGGGGTACATTATTCGCTTGCGGGCGGTTCCACGACGAAGCCTGCTCCTACTACAAAGCCTGCTTCATGATCGTGATTTGTTCGAGACACGCGCTCTTGCTTGTACCACCTGTGGCGTTCTTGAGCTCAACAGCACGCTCGTAATCGAGGCACTCAACGACATCGTCGCCTAACCTCGAGTCGATAGCCTTCAGCTGTTCCAGGCTGAGCTTGTCCATGGGAATGTTGTTGTCCTCAGCCGCTGCAACGACGCGGCCGGAGATGTGGTGACCCTCACGGAAGGGTACGCCCTTCCTGACAAGGTAGTCTGCGAATTCTGTAGCGAGCATCTCGGGAGCCAGAGCGGCGTACATCTTCTCCTTGTTGATGGTCAATGTAGAGATGACACCAGTGGCGATCTGGAGCGAGTCACCGACCGTCTTGATGTGATCGATCAGCGGCTCAACAGATTCCTGCAGATCCTTGTTGTACGTTGTCGGTAGGCCCTTGATGGTCACGTAGAGACCAGCCATGTGTCCGAAAGCGCGACCGCTCTTGCCACGAATAAGCTCGAGGGAGTCGGCGTTCTTCTTCTGCGGCATGAGGGAGCTTCCTGTCGAGTACGCGTCTGCGAGGCGCACAAAGCCAAACTCGAGACTCGAGTAGATGATGAGATCCTCAGCCCATCGAGACATCTTCAGCATGAGACTTGAGCCCCACTGCAGTGTCTCGAAGACGAAGTCGCGATCGCCAACGGCGTTCAAGGAGTTGGGAAGGAGGCCCTCGAAGCCGAGCTCCTCCGCCATAGCCTGACGGTCGATGTTGAAGGGGTTGCCGGCAAGCGCACCGCAGCCAAGAGGAGAACGATTAACGCGCTTGATGACTTCTCGTAGGCGCTCGAGCTCCTGAGAGAATGCAGTCGCGTGGCCGAGGATGAAGTGTGCCCATCGAATGGGTTGAGCCTTCTGCAGATGTGTGTAGCCGGGCATAAGCACGTCGATCTCAGCCTCTGCGCGCTCGACGGAGGTCTTAATCAAGGCTTGCAGATAGCTCTCGAGGGTATGCAGCTGAGACCTAAGCCATAGGCGCATGTCGGTCGCGACTTGCTCGTTCCTGCTTCGCCCTGTGTGAAGCTTGCCGCCAATCTCCTTGCCAATGATCTCGCTTAGCCTGCGCTCGTTGGCTGTGTGAATGTCCTCGTCGTTGGGTTTGACCTCGAAGGTGTTGTTCGCCCACTCTTCCTTAATCTGGACAAAGCCCTTCTCGATCGCAGCGAATTCGTCGGCGGTAAGGATGCCATTGTTCTTGTTTGCGCGGGCAAACGCAATTGAGCCAGCAATGTCCTCGGCATAGAAGAGACGATCGTATGGAAGCGACGCGTTGTACTGCTCCATCACAGGGTCAAGACCCTCTACGCGCAGATTAGTTTGCAGCTCATAATCGTTGAGACGAAGCTCAAAAGACAAGCAATTGACCGCAAGACTTACGTGTGAAGCGACCTCCCCAGAGCATGTTCTCAGCGACCTTCTTTTCTGAAGCCATTGTGTTATATTGTGTGTGAAGAATAGAAGAAACGAAAGAAGAGCGATAAAAGGTGCTGTGTCCCTGTGGTGACTGTTCACCCCAGAAAGTTTGGGAGATAGGTATGACGAGCTCCGATTCGGCGACTGGTGGTGGGGCTGGCGCTAGCCGTTTTAGCGTCCGCCTTGCCTTCCTCCGCTGTCGCGGCCCCGCTGGCTCTTTCCACTACCATCAAAAGAACGGTCTGCGACATCGAGATCTAAGGCACTGCGGCTCTAGTCAATGGTGTCAAGATTGAAAGGGATATTAGGGTATCGAGCTATGAAGGATATCGAAACGGGGCCACATGCTCCGAGCCCAAATGATAAGGAACAACGTGAAGGAACAACCTCAGACACGGAGCTGAACAAGCAGGGCCACCTGTGCGACAGTATCATCTACCAGAAGTCAACGTCTTCTACCTCCATACCTGGGTTCAGCAACTTTACTGGCTCCTCCATGTCGCTGCCGACCCATCCCATGTACGGCTTACTCGATCCAAAGCCAGCGAACCTCTGGATATGCAGAGGTAACTCGGCGATCTTGTTCAAGTCGTTCGCCAGATACTGGTTCTCTTTCTGCGTCAGTTATCCTCGCGTCGAGAATGCCGCGTAGACGAGCCGTTCCTCGTCCTTGGTGGTGTTCGAACCTGCGCCGTGATAAACGCCACCCAGCATGAAGAAAGCGTTGCCAGGCATCATCTCAGCATGAGCGAACATCTCCAGCGAGTCGGTATAGCTGGGTGGTGGGGCTATGAAATCCCAGAGATGGCTACCAGGTACCAGGCGAGTGGCACTGTTGCGCTGTGTGCACTGCTTGCCGGCGACGAACAGGCACAACATGGTGTCTCGACCTTGCTGGTGTTTATCTGCGGCCGGATGCTGAGTATGGTAAATTTCGTCGTCTCGATGGAGACCCTGTGCCTTCGTTCTTGGACCGACCGAGAAGGTCACAGTCGTGTTGAGCTGTGGTAAGCTGACACTGTTCCGTGCTTTGTTTCCATGCTTCAGCAGATCAGCAAGAGTCAAGACACCCGTGGATTGTTGACTTACGCAGGAGTTTTTCAGGCGACTCGTCAAGAACTGCTCACAGACGCAGTGTCAAAGACCGTTGCCCGCAACTGACAATGCGTGGGTACGCGACTGGCTCAGCAGACTGGTCAACAGGCGAGTCGTCGACGGTACAAAATCATCTCGCTTCTGGTCTGCTTTTGTGGTGGCGTCAAGGTGCGGCCGGATTTCCAACTCCAGTGCGTCTAATGTGGGTTTCTGGTACATGTCTCGAACGATGCAGCCGCCGAAAGTCCTCAGGCTCTTTGCAATGTCGGCGACGAGTTCGCTTTCGTCCAAGTACACGTCGAAGTGGAGCTCAGCAACAGACGGTAAGGCTCTGGTGTCCGTCAAGGCCGTCTTCGCATTTGTCGATGCATACGCCGAATCGTAGTCGTAATACAGCAGTGTTGGCGCCATGATGACAAACAAATCGTCTACTGAACAGGCCCTTGGAAGTTGATTGGAACCTTGCAGTTACCAGACGATAGGAGCCCTTCTTTAAGGCTGGGTATGTGCACGACGATCTCGTATGTGCACATGCACAGTTCACGTCTATTGCAGGAAAAGGGCAATAACGAAGGTCTCGATGCTCATGTCCGCTCCGCTACACCGTCTTACACGCGATTGAGAGATCAGCTACAAGCCCTACTATTCAGGGGAACCTACAATCCAGCATGTCTCCGGCCGTACCGATCAATCGAAACCAATCTTCCAATAACGGACTTCACACACGATCCACTAATTGCAACGGGCCGAATATATCGAAGCAGCTGGTCTCACTTCATGCACGCCACATCGTGGATGAGCTGAACAGCCTCGTCTTGGCACCAGCTGCAACGCCATGATAATGTCTGGTTAACCTCCAATAGTTTCGTCCTCGCTTAGTCCTGGCACCATCATTTTCTCTTGCGTACAGTGTCTTTGTCATAATTTCGGGTTTGAAGCAATTCGAACTACTTCGTCTGTTGCCATTTTCCCCAGATCTCGGACTTGGGTCTGGCCCTGCGGGAGCGTCGGCCCTCCCGCACCCGGTCGAACCTCATGGCACTTGCCGGGGGTCGGTGAGAGATGCCGAATTTGCGCACGACTCTCTTGGTGCAGGTTGTGCAGCTGGCAGTTGAATTAGCTTGCGCATGGTCGCCTAATGCGGCTAAGGCTTTGCATCCTAACCTATCTCAGCATCGAATTCTTCTGGCGCAGCTGAAACGAGTCGACGAACAAGCGAGACGCTTCGATGTCCTGGACCGGAGCGCCCGCCAGAGAGTGAACTAACGGCTGCCATGACATGCACTGGATCGAGCATTGCCAACATCTTGTGGCCCCCGTGCAATCTCAGCTGTCCGCCTGGAATTTCAGGAATGAGGAAGCTTCCTATATGAACAAGCTTGAGCGACACCACACATGTCAACGACCTTCAAAGATTTGGCATATCTCCTGGATGTGGCCCTCACTACCCGCCTGTCGGCCTTCAGGAGCTCGAAAGCCTTCATCATATTCACGATATTCACCGCTTGCCTGACTGACGGCTTCACGTACGGACTTGTAGCACCAGTCATCCCATTCTTGTTGCGGAGTGAGAACCTGACGACGGAAAACAACAGTAGGTCCGCGCAAGAGCAAAGGCTTTCAACCGTCTAACACCTTGCAGTTCAGATGACCACGTCGTTGCTCATAGCAGCGTTCAGTATCGCAGACTTCTTCGGTGCTCGTGGGTGCCTCTATCCTTCAAGATTTGCTTTACTTACTTTGTACAGCCTGCTGCGCATGGTATGTCGATAGGGCACGATCCCGTCGGATGCCGTGGCATCTCGGCATCGTCCTCATCACTGCTGGGAGCTTTCTCTTTGGCTTCTCCAACAACATCGCCATGCTCATCTGCAGTCGCATACTCCACGGCCTCTCTTCGTCGATCTTGTACACCGTAGGCCTTGCAGTATTGGTAGATACCGTTGGCAGAGACGAGGTCGGCCAGTGGATGGGCACTGCAATGAGCTGCAACAACATCGGCATGATCGTCAGCCCCATGATTGGAGGCATCATCTACGAAAAAGCGGGCAAACTAGCCGTCTTCGCCATCATCATCAGTCTCGGCGCCTTCGATATCATTCTGCGAATACTGATGAACGAGCCGACTAAGAAGACACCCACCAATGCCGTCACTATCGAGGCCGCCGCCTCCTCTGAGACCCTCAAGGAGAAGTCGAAGTCGGAGACACAAGTCAGCATCGCTGTTGTCTCAGACCTTCCTACCAACGATGCAGACACAACTAGCACAACCATCTCATCCGCCAGATCTCGACGGACCGGCCGTCTCCCAGGCATCTTGACCCTTCTTCGCTCCCCCCACCTCCTCGCCGCCATGTACGGCATCTTCGTCAATGAATGCCTCGTCGCCTCGCTGTGCTCCATCTTGCCCCTCTTCGTGCACAACACATTCTCCTGGACCGCGTTGCCCGCTGGCTTGCTCTTCCTTTGCATTGCAATCCCCGCTTTCGGTGGCCCACTCGCCGGATGGCTCTCTGACCGCTTCGGCGCGCGCTGGGTCGCCATGAGCGGGTTCTGCAGCACCACACCACTGCTTGTATTGCTTCGAATCGTAGAGCATGACTCTTTGCAGCAGAAGGTGTTGTTGTGTGCGCTTCTCACACTGGTTGGCGCCGGCCTTGTTTTCTTTTTGAGTCCGCTGGGGACGGAGTGCTCTTCTGTAGCCGAAGATGTTAGTAAGACCACTGGCGTCGATCTTTATGTTAGTAGCTTCAGTCTGATGAATTGTTCGCTCGCGGCTGCGGGCTTGCTTGGACCGTTGGCAGCGGGTGGGCTCATGGATGGAGTGGGGTGGAAGGGGACGACTGTGGCGATGGGAGTGTTTTTCGCGACGGGGGTTGTGCCTTGTGTACTTGCTACTGGGAAGGAGATGGCCAAGGCTGTCTATGTCAGTGATGGTGAAGGAGTTTAGGTTTAGCACAGGGCTGATATTTCATCAGTTCTATCTGAGCAATCTATCAACACCGGTCAACTCGTCCCTTAAAGCCCCGATCGCGGGTATCGCCGCCAATCAGATCAGCACTATCTGTTCGACCGCGATATTGGCAGTCCGCAAAGCGTCAGGCAAAATGATAAGCTTGTGAGGATGCCTGGTATAGCTTTCGAACTTGATGCCGGCCTCAAGTAGAGGTACCGTTGAATTCGTGATGTAGGTTCCCTTTGCTATGTCATGTAGCATCCCAACATATCCGTCGACATGCAAAAACGGCCTTGCTGCGACAGCACGCCTCCCTCATCCGCTGTCCTTTCCTGTACTTCCCCATTCGAATATCTCTTTTTGGTCTGATGGAACGGAGAACCTCAGGAGTCTGGCATCATTCTCCAGATATCTATCCAGCAAGTGATTTTTGACAACCGAAACACTCGCGACCCGCACGCCGGCCGCAGTGCATCTTCCGGAGGCGAACGAGGCTTCCGTTGAGATGAATCCACATGCGCTCCAGAGAAACATAGGTCGCAACTCGGACCCAATAGCAGACGACCAGTCCGGCATCCAAGACGGCATGTTGAGTGTTCTCGAGGATAGCTCGCAGGACCACAATAGCTCCAAGGTCAGATGGAATGTGGCCTTGCGTTCAGCAATGTCCGTGAGCACATGCGCTAGATCTTTGGCATAGTCCGGCCCGATCTGTAGGCTCCGGTCCCGATCTCTCAACAGTCCAAGAAACCCATAAATTTTATCATGTGAGTCACGACACTTCAACTCGCGAGCAAGGTATCGCAGCCCGATCACGTATTTTCTCTTTGTCAAATCCCCATCGAACGACCCTCTCAATCTCCAAGGTAGAAACCGTGCCGAGAGCCATCTTCCAATTAGACATCATAATCGGAGCCAAATCTCGCAGATCTGTGGGCCTCATGTTGAGACATATCACACTCCACCGGAATTCGCGCTCGCAAAATTGCATCTTCTCACAGTGAAACTCGATCACCTTCGCAAGATGCACTTCTTGCTGAATCCAGGCTCTTTCGAAGTACGGGCGACTAAGTAGAGCGCATACGCAAGCATACTCATCGCCCTTCCAAGGTACCGCTTTGCTGCGCTCCGCCCACATATCTGTGTCTGCCGCAGTTGCCCGCGTGACAAATGTGTACTGATCAATCTCAACCGTCCGTAAAATGGATTGTAACAAAGTGATTGCTTCATCGCTCTTTCTGCCTCTTTTCCAAGCCACGATACGACTTTGTTGGCTGTGCTGTAGACCTTATCCATGACGGACACCTGCGCAGATCTCTCCTCGACTTGTTGCTGGTCGATGCACAGTAAATAAGTCCAATCACGTATAAACATGAAAGATTGCCAATTGTTAGTATACCATTCCTCGCTGCTTTCCATCGAGTCGGTTGCTGACATCAAG
The DNA here is from genome assembly GCA_011058865.1 of Didymella keratinophila. Taxonomy (NCBI): domain Eukaryota; kingdom Fungi; phylum Ascomycota; class Dothideomycetes; order Pleosporales; family Didymellaceae; genus Didymella; species Didymella keratinophila. Next base: position 255,708 of record SWKW01000013.1, on the reverse strand, counting down.
GACAGTGATGAGCCCATGATTCAAAGCCCCCTTGTCCTCTTGTACTCCTCAATTTCTCTATCGTCTTTCGTCCTCTTCTCTGAGCATCTCCGTTCTCCGAAGGCGCTCCCTCTCCTCCGTCACCGCCGCCTTCTTGGCTTCGAGCTTCTCAAGATATACATCTCGCTCCATCGACTCGCCTGTGGAGGTTAATGTTTGGCTGTCCGAGTGTAACGAAGGCGCTCTTGACGCAAAGCCCATCTCATGGGTTCGATTCAGATCTGCCCGAGCGTACACATGCTGTGAGTTGGTTCCATGGCGGGTGTCAGCATGCTTGTTCGCAGCAATAAGTGGACCAGCAATGTTCGAAGCGCTGTCAAGTTCACTCGCAGCTCCAGCAGAAGGCTCGTACACAGTATACGGCGCTGGATTCAATGGGATCATAGAATTTCCACGTAGCTCTGGTTTCCCAAGCGTCGTGTCGTATGGCGTCTTGGTCTCTATCACGATCAGACCTGACGCTGGTACCTGGTCCGGGTCCAGGTCTGTCGTATCGATGCCACGTCGACCAAAGATTGCCTTCGATCGTCTGCGACGTCGTCGGATTAACAAGACAAGTGCCGCGATACAGATCAAAGCAACTGGCGCGACGGCGCCTATCGCTGCCTTTGCTCCTTTCGAAAGCCCCGCAGCATGTTCAGTGGGAGCGGTGGTATAGCCGGTAGGACCAGGAGATGCTGATCCAGGAACGATTGATGTTGAAGTTGTGGTAGCTGGGTTTGCAGTAGGAAAGTTGGTTGGGATTGGCGCTAGGCCCGGGATCGTGGATAGATTACTGCTGCAGATGTTGGAAGCCCATCTTGATCTACACCGCTTGCTACTGCAGGGAATCGTCAGTACATGAGAAGGACGATGACAGCGAGCTCGGCTGCACCAGGCAGGAAAGTATACCCACCTCCGGGTACGCTCACAAGGGACATCATCACTATCGGTTGAGGCTCTCTGGTCGCTACTGCGATGACCTTGTCAGTGGTTCAATCATAAGACAAGTAGCGATATAGGTCGGAAAGAAGGGATAGTCGCCTACACGCTGAAGCGGCACTATTAACAGCAGTCGCAGGAATGCTCTCCACAACATCACTTGGAGCTGCAAGGCTAGAGATCACTGACTGAACTTCCCTCTCAAGCAATGAGGCTTGTGGGAAAAATTCGACCGCGGCCATAATGCGGGAAGTATATGGTTTCGATCTCGACGGTGGTCAAACAGACACTCAGGCTCGCGAAGTAGAGGCGACAGAAGTGGAGTCGGGGTAGAAGGCCTTTCCTCTAATGCGGCCGCTTTCCTGATACAGGCTGCTAGAGCTGAGAAGGCGGAGAGAACAAGCCCGACATAAATGTGAGGGCGCGTCCAGACTGAAGGTATGCGCGAGGCTGAAGTACGCTGATTCGCATGCAACAACATCATTGGCCTTGCGCGCCAGCCGCAGTGCCATTATCCATTGATAGATAAGTTTGCACAAGAGCTGAATTGAACGTGGTTCACATCGGTGTACATGCTGCCATCGACCATTTGACTTTCGACGGGTGACCTGAATGCGCAATGTCAGCGTAAATAGAAAGAACGGGGATGGAAATCGACCTCGCAACAAGATCCTGCGAATTTGCTACCAAATGTTTGACAACGGAATGCCATGATGCCGCTCAAAGTATCAACGCCATCGCTATGCTATCTGTTATTCGCAGTATGCATCCCCCTTCAACGGCTCAACTCAGCCTCTGCCTCTTTCCAGCCGGTTCGACGTTGGTCTCCGAGGCTGTACTTTCAATTGGCGTCCTGCTCTTTGCGACTGGCTTTGCTTCGTCGACTGTGGAAGACCTCGCGTGCTTTTTGTTCGCCTTGCTGTTCTTCGAGCTCGATGGCGCCTCAATGGTAAATGAAAGGATTTCACGCTCTGGCCTACCATGTCGGCTTCGGCGTGAGCGGCTGGGTCGGTCTTCAGTCTCGCTGTCACCTGTGGCGTCTTGCACAGCCTTGGCTTGCGATCGAGTTACGCGCTTGCTCTCAGGTGTACTCGTACCGTTGGCAGCCTCCTTGTCTCTGCTCTTCTTCGCACCATCCTCCTCCTCCTCGATGGCTTCAGTGTAGTTCCAGATCAAGCTTAGCTCACCCCTGACCGCTGCAGTAAGCCACACACTGCCCAGTACGCCAGGCACAAGATACAGGAGTGCGGGCTGTGCGTGGTCCCAAATCATCATAACGCCGAGTGTGGCAAGCAATCCAAACACATAGCCGACCAGACTAGCCTTGAAGTAAGTCTTTGGAAACGTGAATGGTGCCTCGGGCTTATTGTCGTCCTTCTTCCACAGTGGCCGGCCAAGCAAGGAGTGGGTCCAGAAGTGATCACTCCATCGTCCTGCGAGTGGGAAGTATTCTGCCTTCTCTACAGTTTCGGTACCATTTGCTGACCCAAAGCGTATACGCTTTTGACGGCGCAGATAGAACACATACAAGTCAAAGCGCAGTGCTAGGCCAATAACGATGCCAGGAAGAACAACATCCCCAAGACCAAGCATGGCGTGAGATGGTGCTGAAGTAGGGTCCTGCGGGTCTCCCGGACGGGGGAACATGAGTTTGATAGGAACATCAAGCGACTTTGCGACGGTCACCATCATCGGTCTATTACATGTCAGCGCTGTATCAAGGATGGATATGTCGCGAACTTACGTGTAGAAGACAAAGTAGATGTCATAGCAGAACAGCGCTCCCAAGATCAAACTGCCTGTGGCAAACGTCGTGGGGCTCATCAGCTGCAACGCGCCATAAGAGAAGCCAAAGCCGAGCAAGTTTGTGAGATACCAGGGCTTGTCGACAAAGTTGAAATATGCCACGACGCAAAGTCCGGTCAGCGCACCCACGATACCGTGAGCACCGATCTTGAACTTTGCGACTAGAGCGCGGTGAAGGTATAACTTCAGCAACCACTTGTTCGAGGTCATCGCCCGATCGTCCCAGACCATCTTCCTCAGCTTGTTGTTCAATGGCGTGCTGGCCAGGAATCCGGGAAGGGGCGTACTGAGCGCCTTCCTGCCTTTCGTGTTGCCTGCCACGGGTATAGCCTTCTCCTCCTTGCCGTTGACATGGTACAGTGTGCCGTTGATGACGTGTCGTCGAGGGAAGATGATCGAATGGCCGATATCTAAAACGTCCGTAACGAGCTTAGACACAGAGAAGACGCCAAAGATGGCGAAGTAGGCGTTGAGAATCTTGTTGAGCAGTGTAGGATCGTTCATCCACTTGAGGAGGAAGTACAACCCAGAGAGCGCAATGCCTGCGAAAAGTGGCATCAGAATGGCGTCCTTGGGAGACAAGCCTTCCATGTTATGCTGCTCCTCCTCCTCTTCATCATCACTCGACCCTTCGTCATCTTCGGTGTCTGAACTTTTGCGGTGTAGAGCTTTAGGCTTCTTCTTCCTCGATGGCTTCGCGGCTGTAGAGGGGCGGGAGAGGGAGGCGTGCGCGCCTGTGTAAATTGGAAAGAGAGCGGATGCAATGAGGTGGAGGTACGTGGGCAGCATAGGCCGCGCCAGTGCGAACTCGTAGGCAATACGCTCGAAGATCTGCGCCACCAATGTGGGCTCGGCGTCTGCCATCGTGGCAGGTGGGTATGGGGAATGTGCTGGCGTGAGACAGGCGATGAACTTGTTTTGTGTGATTCCGCGGAAGCTATTTATTAGTAGATCAGAGCGCCGTCAAGGCTGTTCCCTAGAGCGTGCGTGTTGGGTGAAAGACGTTTGAGAGAGGAACTGGGATGTGTAGAGAACTATGTTTGTGCAGGGTTCAAAGCTGTCAAAGAACACGGTGTCCAATAGCGCGTTCCTCACGCGTCAGATCGTGTCAAAGTAGTAGAAAGTGAGTGCAAGTGAAAGAAATTTCGACAAATGCAAAAATTGGACTGCCGCACAAGGGCTTCAGGTCGTGTATAGCTCTTGTCAAAAGTTGTGGATGTGGGGAAGCTGTGTGCAAACATAACAAACATGATGATAGCCCCACTTTTGTGGTGTGCAATGCACCGATCGGCACTGCAGGGCTAAGCGCGAAGAAGTGGCGTTCATGTACGCCTGCGCCTGGAGAGCCGGATCACAGGCGCAGCCTGATACTGATGTCCTCAGCCCTGCCCTTGTACCTGTAAGAGAACCGTGCTTTGGTCGACAGCCAAAATGCGTGCACACCTGGTATGTTCATAAGTCCTGGACGCATTCAGCAGCTAGCCCTATAATCTAGCGCTTCGACTTTGCGTCTCATACTGTAGCCAGAGCTATATCCCATCATTGTACATGCGGGGATGTCAGATCTGGCTTTGATGCCTGAAGCATGATGCGGCAAAACTCGTTGATCGAGTTGTGCGAAGGGGCTCGCGGACGAGAAAGAAAGAACGGAACGTCGGCGGTCTCCGCCGATGCATCAATCAGCGAGATGCGCACCATTTCTATACCTACTCTGCACTTCCACCCCGCGCGACTTCGCCTCTTCACGCATACGTTTTGCGCTGGCTCAAACTTCGATGCATCACGCTTTATGAGCGCCGGCGTTGGCAATGTGAATTCGCGTGAGACAGAAGGATCAGCCAACTCTTGAGGTGCATGAAATTTTGCAGTCTTTGACTCTGATTTGCTCTCACGGACTCGTGTCCAAGATGCGATATTGTCTAGACTTAAAGTTGAGTTTGCAGCAATTTTGTTTCTGCTGTTGTTTGTACGTAACCAGAAGACGGTCTCGGTAAGGACTAGAAAAACGTCATGACTTGTCAAACCCCTTCATCGACTTTTGAAGGCCTTCTTGAGTTCTCAAGGATACAGTCAACGCCGCGATTCTCAACTTTTCAGCAATAAAGATGGGTTCTGCAAAACGCACAGTGTTGGTCACTGGATGCTCGGACAATTCTCTCGGCTCTGCACTCGCACTCGCACTTCACAACCATGGCGATCTTGAAGTCTTCGCAGCTGCGCGCGACACATCAAAGATGACCGCGCTGTCATCTGCAGGAATCTATACATTACCGCTGGATGTTACCTCTTCGGAGTCGATCAAAGCGCTGGTTGAGGAAGTCACCCACTTGACCAAGGGCAAGCTTGACATGCTGATCAACTCTGTCGGCGGCGGTCACTATCAGCCATTTCTGCATCTGGACATCGAAAAAGCGAAACAACTGTTCGATGTAAACGTGTGGGGTTTCGTGGCGACAACACAAGCGTTCCTTCCTCTCCTGCTCGCCAACGCCGAACCCGGCAAGAAGGGCCGCAAGAGCGTGGTAGTGAACAACACATCGATTTCCTCTGTCTTGCGCACACCTTACCACTCGGCGTACTCAGCCTCGAAAGCAGCAATGGCTATGTTCAACGACGTTCAGCGCATCGAGCTGGAGCCCCTCGGCGTTAAAGTTGTCGACCTCAAGACCGGATCTCTGGAGTCCAACTTCGGCGAGAACAAGAGCAACCCATACTCACTGCCCGACGATTCGCCATACCAACCTATAAAGGACGAGGTGCTCAAGGTTGTTACAGGCGAGACGACAGAGGCTTACGCGGAGGACCGTAAGGCGTGGGCGAAAAACGTTGTCAAGGACCTGATGAAGAATCCTGATAGTCCGCCTTCGGAGATCTGGAGAGGTGGAGCTGCGGGGACAATCCAGGTCAGCAGTAAGATGGACAGCATTTTGCCAGACTACCTGTCAGATGGTAGCTTTCAGGGGCTTGGAGGCTTGGACAAGCTGGGGAAGTTGCTTGAAAAGAAGAACAAGGGGTCGTGAAATGCATACTGAGTTTGGAGCAGAGCTTGCGATTCTTTCTTTATGTTTAAGAAACCTACACTGCAAGCTGTACAGGTGACTGCTGGTAGCGAGGCGTTCTGACCAACGGGCGTCAATATTGCTTCGTAGTTCTTTCTTTCGATATGTACATTGCATATGGTTAACAATTGTAATCTCCACGACCTTCTTTGATCAAGAAACGTAACCGTCATTGAGAGATATTGGATGGCGAACCAAAACTCCAAGCGCATCGACTTCGGGCCTGTGCTCACTCCTCGTGGATTGTTGGCACCGTCGGCTACATGTTCATAGGTTTTTCAACGCATGGGACGCGACCCTCTCGAAAGCTTCAGGTGTCGCGCGATCACATGCTGAGCATGGCGGTATCAAAGCAGTATCTTCAGCGATCGCAAGTGCGGATGGCCTCGACTCCGAGTTTTCGCTGAGCATCAGGCTGACCCAAGAGCGGACAGCGAAGTTCCCTGTACCATTGGATAACACGGAGCGTCGAAGGAGAGCAGTCGCGAAAAAGCCAATATCCGACGATCCCGTGATATGCAAAAGTGCCGTCGCGAAAGATTTGATGGCCGAGAAGCTCGAGCGTTGGCTGCTTCTGTGGGAACGGAAAGCCCCTCTTTTGGATGCAGTGTCAAGGAGAGCTTCACCGGGATCCCCCGACGATCTTCGTCTTACGACTCCAGATCTCTTATTCTCTTGAATCGGACTTAGGCCTGAACTGGTGGCTCGCGGGTTGCGTAGGCGATTGGATAAGAAACTTTTCTGCTTAGGCTGAAGCATCCACAGTTGATGAGGTCGTTGAAAGCCTGATCTTGTGACAAGAATGTCCGCGAGAATAGAGTCGATCTCAAGATCTAGGAATAGCAGTATTGCGTAGTGCGACTGGGAACAAGGTGCCCATAGAGTCATGTCATGCTGAGCGGTATAGTATGTATGTATGCTTTCCAGTCGAACAAGAATCTCGTTCTTTTATAGCGCTTGAGAGGACGTGTAAATTAGATTACAGTAATTGAGGCAGATGTGCTCTCATAGCAGGTTGTAGGTTATCGAAAGATGCTGAAGCCCAACTTGCAATCTCAACATTGCGTTCCTTCGGGCTCTGTTGAATGTGATCTGACAGGGGAAGCACTTTTGCGACGTGGAAGAGCGCGATGACCATATCACTGGCAAGATGTGCGACCTCTTCAATATCTAGCGTGTGAAGATACGTGGCAAATGCCTGCTCGACCAGAAGTCTATGGCGTGGGAGAATTGGCTCTTCGATCAATCTCGGACTTTCGACTGTAAGATCCAACTGCGCCGCTAGCAGGCGCCATGACAATGCGACGCCACCTTGTGAGTAGAACGTTCGGTAGGCGTCGAACAGACGCTACAGATGGTGGTCTTCTGCGGCCAAGCGGGCTTGCGATATCGGGTCGGCGTTGGGATGCAGAACCAAAGTGGTGTCCGGAGTCGAATGGACCATGGCGGGTTACTGATCCCACGATGGGATCATTGCGGGCATCATGGAGCAGGAATAACAAGTGAGTGATTGAAGCTGGGCGAGGAACTCCGTGATGATGCATCAGCCCCGCGGCTGAGGGGGTTCCACCCTAGTCAGCACTCAGCCTCAGGCTGGACACGCCATCCTACCTTGGAGTCCGGCAGGCGAGCAAACTTGCATTCCATATCGTGATGAGGGTGTCAGAGACTGTCAAATACGCGCGTGAGAACTTATGGCAGCATCGACTTTATCCCAGTTACTTAGTTACCGTTCAGATTGCACAACTACGTGCTGGTTCTTACCTGCATAGAGTGAAATGATGCACAATCCGTATGCCCTCACCGGATATCCGTTCCTGGCAGCATAAAGTATAGTGCACCCCTAGAATTGACGACCCTACTCGTGAGCGTCCAGCAGTCCCAGAGCTCGACTCAAGACCCTCCAACCTCCCCATGATCTTCTGCTTGTGCGCTCCAACCAACTCTGCCGCCTTGAACCTTGCCTCAGTCTCAGTCCTCTCTTTCTCGGCTTCCTCCTCTTCAACCCTCTTCGACTTCTCGACCTTTGCATCCTCTTTCTCAAATCTCTTCGCCCACATACCCCTCCAATTCACCATACACTGCCTCATCCAGACAGTCCACCACATGTCGTGCGCCCACTTCACAAGCCCTTCCTCACTGAAGCCAGCTTCGAGAGCGTCGCGCCACTGGAGGTCGAAATCCTTTGGATGCGGTGAAGTAAGCATGTACGGTGTCCCGGTGGCAGAGAAGGCGGTCCAGCGAGCGAGGCAAGCGAGTCTGGCGGCTGCAGACATGCTCTGCGGTGGCGGTCCGGGCTTGCAGGAATAGGGTGGCTGGCGAGATAGGGCTTTGATGTAGACTGGTGTGTCTTGTGGGACTGAGTAAGAGACGTTTAAGTCAGATGAGTTGATACTGAGGTCGGCTGGCTGATGAAATGGAGATGAAGGTGGTGTGAGCACGCCATGACGTATGACCGCTGGCTGAAGCACACTCGTGCTTGGAACCTCCTCTGACGCAGGCTGCGTAATAATAAGAGGAGGAAGGCCGGAGTGCTCGCTCCAGCCTTCGATACCGGCAGGAATGGCGGATGTGATAAGTTCTCGAAGCCTGCGTGCTTCTACTTCTTCAAGATGCTAGGAGCGTTCGGCGTGGTACTTTGTTGCAACGTCGGGAAATCTCGTGAAGACACACTCTCTAACGGCTTGACGGGTACACGCTGTCCAAGCTGTGAAATCCTCATTTTGCTTTGCGTCGAGCTTGTGGTCAGGGTATCGCTTCAGTATCCACTTCTTGAGGAACTGGGCTCTGTGGCTGTGTTGGACTACGTAGCTCTTGTCTTCAAGTTTGGCTCTAAAGGTCTCAGGATGGAAAAGCCAGCTTCCGGCATACTCTTCGTAGACTGTTCAGGTCAGCATTTCTGAAGCTCTCGTTTAGGCAATAGACCACTCACCCTCTTCACTGCTTTCGAAACCGCCATCGATAACACTTCTTCCTAGCCCCAGAACGCGACATACCAACCAGGGATCCTTGGTGACAAACACCGTGCTTCCCGCCCAATCTGTGGCTTCCATATCTTCGACTCGTATGTGCAGACCCTCTGGATCGAGTGTCAAACCAAGCGGCTTGATCATGCTGCCCAAGATGCTGGACTGGCTGGCGAAGTTGAGCTCGAAAGTCATCCATAAGAACATCTTTGGCTTGAAGCAGATCTTGACGTCGATCTGCACCCATAGCTTTTTCTCGCCTTCGTGGTCCTCGTCCTCATCATCGACGCAGATGGTCGGTAGGTTAGATGGCAAAGGTATAGCGAAGTACATGCAGCCTGGAGTTAGAATACCCCGGCGACCGTGTGTCGTGTTGAGAGCATGCTTGGTTGACTCGATGACGAGCTGGAAGGGAAACGTTGTGAGTGCAAGCTCTGTGGAGTTTCCGAAAGGTGTAGAGACTAGAAAGTCAACATCACCATAGTCGGCCTTGCCTGGAACTTCCAACGGCACTGTAACATGAGTGAACACTGTCTGAAGGGCGACTGTGGTAGTGTTCTTGACTTTAGCGTATCGGTCTGGAGGTATGCGAGGGCAGTGAAGACCCTTGAAGGCGTGACCACCCATAGTAGCAATGTCGTACTTTGAAGACTAGGTTGTGTTGTTGTAAGTGTCGTGATCAAAATCAGAGTGAGCTGAGCTATGGGTGCAGGATAACACCTGCAACCACGGGCTATCAGGTCCAGGTGAAAGTGCTTTTTTCGTTTGCTGCAAGCCATTGTAGGCTTAGTGAGAGAAGATAGCAAGTCTAGGTGAATGAACAAAGAGCGAGCAACCCGTGCTTGGAAGCCAAATTGTACTTGAGATCTCCGAGTAAGGATGGCGATGCAGGGAAGGCGTGAGGATGCTTTTGAACGTTTTGTATTGCTGGGCTGAATCATCCATACCAGGTCACACCAGATAAGCGACCGTCTATAGCTGCCTGCGCGAATACCTCCAGACGCATGTCTAACCTCCAGTTCAGAAAACCGCCGACGCCACCTTCCATCCCTCTTTTCGTGAATCATGTGTCAGCGGATCGTGCCGCTCGTAAAACGTAGTAAAGAATCGAATACACTGAAGCCTTCCACGCTAAGTTACTGCACAAGCTATACTAGTAGTCGTTCTGGTTGTGCAAGCTGATGTCCTGACTGCTGCCGTTTGTGACAGGAGCGTTCTCAGGGCCGTTACCGCTGTTGAGGTTCGAGATGTCGTTGGTAGGAACCTTCTGAATGCCGTTCGCGTTCACAGGCTGCCACTCGGGGCTCATACCACTCTCTCCAGATGGAATGACGTTGCCATGCGGGTCAACTTCGACACCTTTGGCGGCCATGCGGACTTGCTGAGGGTTGGCAGTGCCGTGCAGCACTGCGGCTCTGGCGTTATCTAGTACCTTGGCTTGCTTCCTCTCGCCGCGAATACGGTCAATGTGGTCGAAGTAACCGTCATCAACGGGTGTGACGTACTTGCCGCAGAAGACACCGACCTCGAAATTTTGTGTCTCGCGCGGCGAGAGCGATGCACACGCCCTCGTGAGGTCCTCCAGGGTCTGGTATATGACACCATCTGCGCCAATGTGGTCTGCGATGGCAGCAGCGTCTCGCTGATGGGCGATAAGTTCTGATGATGACGCAAGGTCAATACCGTAGATGTGTGCGTTGGTGATGGGAGGAGCGCAGGAAGCGAAGTAGACTTTGGTAGCGCCTGCCTCCCGAGCCATGAGGACAATCTCGCGCGATGTTGTACCACGAACAATAGAATCGTCGACCAGGAGTACGCTCTTGCCCTTGAACTTCTGCACCATTGGGTTAAGCTTGGCGCGAACACCCTTCTGGCGGAGCTTCTGGTTCGGCATAATGAATGTGCGGAAGATGTACCTGTTCTTGACGAAACCGGCTACATAGGGCTTGCCCAATGCCTCGGCAACGCAAACGGTAGATGTGATACTGGTCTCTGGAATAGGCATGACGACGTCAATCTCCTCCAGCACTTTCTGGCCCAACTGCTTCTTGATGGTCTCGGCCAATGTGTAGCCCATGTTGCGTCGGCTCTCGTCAACGTCGATGCCGTCGATGACTGAGTCGGGACGGGCGAAGTAAACGTACTCGAAGATGTCGGGTGTGTATGATTCCTGCTTCGCGACCTGCCTGAAAACAGGCTCCTTTCCCTTCTCCAGAATGACGGCCTGACCAGGCAGGATGTCCTGGAAAGTCTTGTAACCATTCTGCACCAGGGCAACGCTCTCGGATGCCATCATGTAGTCGAAGCCGTGGCCAGTGTCAGAGGGCCTTGAACCAAGAACCATAGGGCGAATGCCATAGGGGTCGCGGAAACCGATGAGACCGAAGCCAGCAAGCATAGCAGTGCAGGCCCAGCCACCAACGCAGAGCTTGTACATGCGCTCCAAGGCTGCGAAACAGTCGTTGGCGTTGATACGAGCCTTGCCGGTCTCGTTAAGCTCATCGGCGAAGATGTTCAACATGAGCTCACTGTCGCTCTCTGTATTGATGTGACGGTGAGCCTGCTCGTCGAGACGCTTGCGGAGGGCAGGCGCATTGATGAGGTTGCCATTGTGGGTCATGCATATGCCGTACGGGCTGTTCACGTAGAACGGCTGAGCTTCCGAGTTGGCGCTGCTGCCAGCGGTGGGGTAACGAAGGTGACCCAGACCCATGTATCCGGGCAGGTCAGCAACGCGAGCACCGTCCTGGAAGACCTTGGAGGCCATTCCGTTGCCCTTGCACTGGTGGAAGCGACCACCAGAGCTGCAGCTCACGATACCGGCGGCATCCTGGCCACGGTGCTGGAGGAGGTATAAGGCATCGTGGATCTCGACGGATGCTGAAGACGATTTCGGGTCTCCGTGGATAACGGCGATGATTCCACACATGGTGAGGGTTATTTGTTATTAAGTATCGGCGAAGAAGAATCTTAAGAACGCGTCAGTTACGCTTCCTGCTCGAGAAAAGGATCTTCAATAGTGGGGGTATGGATTCGTTCAGGAAGTCATTGTGCGCTCATTCGAACGTCGCAAGTCTAACATCTAAAAAAAAATTGACAGGTTCATCATGAAAGTGGTATCGCGTGCGTGGAACATGACGCTGGAGGTAGTCAAGCTACTCACCTAACAAGATCTATGCGCATGCAGAACGCGTTCAAGTGGTATGAAAGTTCGATTTGGGAGCTCGACCAGCGGCTGGATTTGCGCGACGTGCACAAACTTGAGTCGCGGAATGGGGAGGCGTGGAGGTCCTCAGCAGGTGCTGAGCGGTTGCTGCGTACGGAGACATTTTGTGAAAGAGGAGCTCGTGGGGGAGCAAAAATTTTGGTTAAGAGGGAACTCGCGGCCTGTATCGGAGGCTTGGCACCCGCATCTCCGCAATTGGGAAGCTTTCACGAATCCGCGCTTCTGCATATTGGGCGCTCGAGAGTCATCACGAAAGGAACGGGCCCAGCGGTAAATGCATGGACTGCCCCGAGGCTCCAAGTCTTAACAAGACCATTCGACTACCGAGCTTCCAATCAAGAAGCCTCGCTGTGCCTCTTGCCTAACGATCCAACCTGACGAAGGCTGCGTGAGTATGTTGGGATATTCAACCAGGCACAACCTGCGCCATGAACATCACTTGTCCACCGAGATACAACAGAGTAAACTACGTTTTTGGTTGTTGTGACGGCCACGACTTCACTTCTCGCTGCAATGCTAGCGTGGATTTATCTTCGGCTAATGCCTTTAGGGCTCGCTGTTGCCTCCCACGAACTTTGACTGATACCACAAGCACGACGCGTCAGCATCTGGCACCGCTTGAGCACGATATCCTTTTGTTATTCACATCGTCTCCTGGGATTGAGCATGCTCATCATTGACAATGGGCGGACCCATGTTGGTGGAGTACGGCACAGACGGGCGCCTGCAGAGCGCCTGCACAAGTGGGTCCCCAACTCGACCACAAGATGATGATAGCAGCGCACCTTCGGAATCCGACATGATCTCGTCAACCACTGCATCTACGCCTCACACTTCAAATATCTCACCGACAGAAAAGGCCACCTCCAATGATTTGACTCACTACATCGCATTAGGGTGTCTTCACCTGGAGCAAGTTGATCCTGCGCCATCTGACTCAGATCTCGACCCTGACTTCCCATGGGATGAGCTGTTCTTCTCGCGATTGCCAGAAGAACTCAAGCTGATCGTTAGCGTGGAAGTCTCTCAGCTGCTGGACGCAAGATGGATCCGGCTTTTTCTGCACCGCTCACCACGCCAGGCGTTGCGCAGCATTGCGCGAGTGTATCTGCTGCCTGAAGACTGGAGTCGCCGGTCGATAAGTCGCAGCAGTGGTACTCTGAAGAAGGCTCTCCGCCAGTTATTGGACCGGGTCGATGTGTCGCCGAATGCGTGGGCTGGCAATCTTGTGGATGCTCCAATACAAGTTTTCGATCCTTGGGCTGGCCGATTGGACACTTCATTGTATTACCTATTCAACAAACTTCCATCACCAGCGCCAAATCCTGCAACCATCAAGGATCGCTACACCAGACGAGCAGCCTACGATCTTTTGGGATCAGCGCAAGCCTCAGAGTGGGAAGATGACGGGCAGCAGCCACTCAAGGGCCTGAGAACAAGGTTGTATCCGTATCAAGCCAAGTCAGCAAGCTTGATGATCGAACGTGAAGCTGCACCTCAACTGCAGCTTGATCCACGCTTAGAGACACGTACGTCGCCAAACGGCAACAAGTACCTGTATTGCGCGCGAGATGGCTCGTTTTTGCAAGAGCCACGGTTCTACGAGGCAAACCGTGGTGGCATATTAGCAGAGGTACGCTCCCTCAAGATCACATATACAACATGATTGCTAATCAGATACCACAGACGATGGGTCTTGGCAAGACAATCATCTGCCTTGCAGTCATACTTGCTAGTCGGGGCCACCAACCTAGGATGCCGGATTTGTACCGGCGACCGTTGCCTGTGCGTTCTCGTGTGGGTTCTCTGAAAGAAATGGCAGCAACTGTGCCTGGACGACGTGCTATCCCTGGGAAAGTATGTCTGGAAGAGATGGCCGAGCTCGCTGATGTAAATCTGCCTCGATTGCAGACCGTCCTTAACAACAATTTGCCCTTCTACGAGATACCACCCGAATTACCTCGGATGAATCGCACAACTCGGATACCACCTGCTCGGCAGTACGTTATGTGCTCTGGCACTATCCTGGTGGTGCCGAAGAATCTACTACATCAGTGGCAGTCGGAGATCAGAAAGCATCTGCTACCGCAGGCACTCAAGATTCTCGTTGTTGATACGATCTCGAAACGCAGTAAAGCAAAGACAACACCATCCGAGCAGGAGGGTTTCGACTTCACTAATGAGCTACCAGCGCCCACGGAGCTTACGAGGTATGACATAGTGCTCTTCACGCGCAATCGCTTCGAGCAAGAGATTCAAGATGGCGCAGACAGTCAAGGTCGGCGTAATATGGCCGGTGTCTCGCGTGCTTGCATATGCCCGTATATTGGTGCGACTCGTATTCCGGACTGCAACTGTTTTGGCAGCGGTGTCGTCTACGAGTCGCCGCTCTTGAAGCTTCACTGGTTGCGCATCATCATTGACGAAGGTCACAATTTCTCCTCGGCGGGCTCGAATGCAGTACTGGTCGCAAAGCAGATTCAGGCCGAACGGCGATGGGTCGTGTCGGGCACGCCTGCCAAAGATCTCGTGGGTGTGGAAGTGGACACGTCGATGTTAGAGCCCAATGAAGAAGATCCTTCCTTGCTTCGTGAGTCGGCGATTCAGCAGCGCAAGATCTTTAATCTCACAGACGAATCAAAGGCAGTGAAAGCTCTGGGTTCACTCGCTTCAAACTACCTGATGGTCCGGCCCTGGTGCGCCTCGAGCGTTGAAGGCGGCCTTGACTGGGACGAATACGTTTATCGACATGAGCACCCATATCGTAAAACCTACTCGGGGTTCTCCACCTGCTTCGAGAGGACGCTGGCGGGATTGGTGATCAAGACCAGGCCGGAAGATGTCGAAAAGGATATCGTGCTACCACCTCTGAAGCACAATGTTGTATATCTGCAGCCTTGCTGGTTTGATAAGATGACAGCAAACTTGTTCGTCCAGGTCCTCCGCGCTAACGCAATCACATCTGAACGAACGGATGTAGACTATCTCTTCCATCCGAACAGCGTCAAGGCGAAACATAGCTTGATTCGAAACTTGCGCCAATCGAACTTCACATGGACGGGTTTCAGCGTCGAGAACGTCGTCAGCACCCTTGAGACCAGTGCCAAGTATCTCTTAAAGGACGACAAGAAGTGCACGTTGCGAGACGCACAGTCATTACTCGAGAGCAGCCAAGCTGTAGCAGACTTGCCAGCGAACGCTGACTGGGTGGCCCTGAGCACCGCACACGAGGTTGGGGTCGCAGTGGACGCCTGGCCAGCAGAGTCTGAGGCATCTTTTGCCTTCTCTTACCCTGACAGACCAACAGTGATTGGCTTGACTCAGCTGCTTGAAGGTCAACTACACATTGACAGTCACATCATGTCTGATGATCTTGCCAGCAGTCTTAAACTCATTGGCGAAGCAGGCAAAGCCAAAATTGCTGCGATGGCTGAAGCGGAGCTACAAGTCAAACAACCTAGCAACGATTCGTCTGATGACCTGGAATCGACTCTTAAGAAGTCTGGTATTCCACAAGGCTTGATCGAAGGGTCTCAGCCGCTGAACAGCCAACGAGCATCTCTACTTGCCAGCAAAGCCTCACCAAGGAAGCAAGGCAAGACCGAGCCTACAGACACTCCTGAGCCATCCACGCCTCTACCCGCGAGACCGAAGAAGCGCAGACTTACCCACGACGACGAAACAGCGGCACTCCCTAATGACTCACCGTTACTTGATACTCGCATCATTGGTACCACATCAGCCAAGCTGACATATCTTGTCGATAAAGTGGTCGAACATCAAGCCACCAAGAAGATCATTATCTTCTATGATGGAGACAATGCAGCTTTCTACATCGCGCAGAGCCTTGAAGTTCTCTACGTCAACCACCGCATCTATGCCCGACAGCTCGACAATACGAAGCGCTCGGAATACGTCAGGCTGTTCAACGAGGATGATTCGGTCAGGGTGCTGCTCATCGATGTCGCTTGCGGTGCCCTTGGCCTCAATCTGAATGCAGCCAGTATCATCCTCATTGTCAATCCGATCAACCGCCCAGGCCTGGAAGCTCAAGCGATCAAACGTGCCCATCGAATTGGTCAGAGGAAAGAAGTCCTCGTCGAGACACTGGTGCTTGAGAATACCATCGAGCATGCTATCTTCGAACGAGCCAAAAAGATGAGCCGCGCTCAACACTCTGAAGCGAAGGAACTGGAAGATGACGCCGGCGTCACCGAGATCATCCAGAACGCGCAGATTCTGCCTGTGTCGAGTGATGAGCAGAACCTGGCAAAGTTTGCGTTACTGAAGCTCCCGCAACAGCTTTTCGCTCGGCCACATCGAGACAAGTACCACCGTGTTCAGGTGAAGGATACTCCAGAAAAGGCGAGGAAGAGGGCAAGATCATCTGCAAAGGCCTCCAAATCTGCCACACCTTCGAAGGGAAGTGGTGCTAGCACGCCAATCGTGGTTGATGATGTTCTCGAATCAAGCTCATGGGCAGGCGGGCTTATACCGGACCTCCGTGCAGCTGGGGGAGCATTTTTGAGCACGTTTCAAACGACTTGAGGTCAGCATATAAGGTACGATATCTCCACCTTCGATACCTATGCAGCTCTCTCGTATTGATTTCATTACCCACGTCAACAAAGGTCCTCCCCTCAGCCTTCCACTGCCCTATCCTCACCCTGGCTACGTTCAGCCAAGCTTTTTCCGCTTCCACGAGAAACATACATTGTGCTTTTCGTGAATTGACGCCTGTTTTTTTGGTTTGCATGTTTGCTTGCTAAGGCTATGCCGCTTTGCTGCGGAACACCGTCGACTAGAAGTCGCCAAGGTGATCACTTATTACTGGGCATAAAGAGAAGGCAAACGAGCTTGGTGTTCGGGTTGACGTTATCACTAGTGCCATGCGAGCCAAGTGCCATGGTTGGCATGCGCCGAGAAGGCTCTTCTGCGGTGCAACTGCAGGACTTCGGGGATGCAATCCTAAAAATCGCAAGCTTCAAACTCCATAAGATCGCAAACGTATGTCCACCATTGTTTGTCTCTAGGTTCGGCTGGTTTTCAACGACATAAAGTCGACAGCGGAGCGGTAAAGATGGAGGTGGGGAGGCCAAGAAGTCCTCCTCCCAAGCCACCACTGCCAAGGAGATAGCGGACTCGTCATCGGCCAAGCATCTACGGTAGCACCAGGTTCAGGCTTACATTTCTCCGCTTCCATGTATGCCACGAGAAACCCAAGACCGACATGACGGCACCAATTCTAACCGCAACTGGAAGGTGATCTTGAAGACAGTCAGGTACCTCGTGTGAACATGAGTATTTATACTGGTCTTACAGGAGCGATTGTGTCGATCAGTCGCAATTGCATCTCTCCTCACTCCTCTGAGGAAGACAGTCAAGATGGTTCAGATGCTGTCCCTCGCCGCTCTCTGCTCGTCCCTTGTGGGATTGAGCAGTGCTGCCGCTCTTGGCACTGCCGAAGAGTACGCTGATGGATCCATCCACGCCCGTATCATGGGTATGAAGATGGTAAAATTACCGAACTGCAAGTTGAAGCAGGGCTGACCCTATTGCCAGGCTGAATGGGATGCTGAACTTGCCTCTGGTGCAATGGACAGCTCGCGCTACCCTGAGCTTGGATACACTGCTTGCCAGGACGGCTTCGCTGCCGCCATTCCTGGAGACAAAAACAACACCTTCAAGTGCAACAATGTGAGTGTTTTCCATGAAACGAAAAGACAGAGCTGACTTCTTAGGTCGACTTGTACCACTTCCTGCCTCACGCTCAGCTCGGCAGTGTAGGCCAAGGCTCCTCTTCTTGGGGTTGGACTTCTGAAGATGGTCGTGAATTCGTGGCCATTGGCCAATTCGATGGTACTGCGTTTGCTGAGATTTCCAGCGAAGGCAAGCTCATCTATCTTGGTCGCCTTCCCCAGTATGATCCCGTTGGCTCTCGATGGCGTGAAATCCGTATCCTCCGTGACTACGCCGTCATCGGTTCCGAAGCCATCAACTCCGGCGTTCAGGTGTTTGATATGAAAAAAATACTGGATCTTGACCCGGCCAATCCTCACAACTTCACGCAGGACGACCTCACCGGTTACTGGAACGAGCTGCCCGTTGGACGTACGCACAACATCGTCGTTAACCAGGAATTGAACTACGCCATGGCTGTTGGCTCTGTTGGAGGTAACGAGACCATCCGTGTTCGCGGCGACCTGCCCTGCCGCGGCGGTCTCATCTTCCTGAACATGACTGACCCTTCGAATGTCTTCTCGCCGGGCTGTGCGGCGGGCGACGGCTACGTGCACGATGCTGAGTGTCTTGTGTACCGTGGCCCTGACAAGCGGTACTATGGACGAGATATTTGCTACGGGTACAACGAGGATACCCTGACTATCTATGATGTGACCAACAAAAACGGTAATGTCACCAACATCATCTCGATCACCTCCTACCCCGGCGCCGAGTACGTACACCAGGGCGTTGTCAACAATGAGCAGTGGCAAGAATACATCTTCCTCGACGACGAGTTCGATGAGCGCGACGCGAAGGTCGGTCCTATGACCCAGGGTCTCCCGACCACCCATATCTTCGACATTCGCGACCTGGAGAACCCGCACTACAGCGGCAACTTCGAGGGCAAGCGCCGCGCCATCGACCACAACCAATACGTTGTAGACGGCTATCTGTACCAGAGCAACTACGGCGCAGGCCTCACCGTGTTCGACATCAGCTCCATCACCGCGGAGCCCTCCGGCGACTCCATCTGCGAGGCTGGCTTCTTCGACATTCACCCCGAGGACGATGAGCTGGAGGGCGGCGGCACAGTCGCTTTCCTCGGCTCGTGGAGCAGCTACGCGAACTTCAAATCCGGATTCATCTTCGTCCACACCATCGAGCGCGGATCCTTCGTCGTCAAGATGACGTCCAAAGAGTGCCCGAAGCCTGCTGTGTGCAAGTCAGATGCCTGTCTCACTAGTCTGAGAGCGAGCAGTATTGAAGGCAGGCTTGAGCAGAGCATTGACTTTTGCGATGGCTATTTGAGGAGGCAGAATGATGCGGTGCAGGGCATTCCTGATTATGCAAGGCAGGGGTGTGGTGGCAATAGGACGGAGGCTGTTGTTGCTAGGGTTAGTAGTGCGTGTGCGTGTGTGCCTACTGTGGCGGTTCCTGAGCTGCCGAGGACGACGAGCAGGCCGCCTGTGCCTACTGTGCTGCCACCGAAGAGGAACTGAGGACTATACTTAGCCCCACGTAACAACGGCTAGCAGAGGCCATGAGTCCCCTCGAACAACCACAAAAAGTGTTTCTCGATGTAGGTAGTGGCGCGTAAGATCAGCCTCTATGATCGCAGCATGTCATATCTTGGCGTTACTTTGACCAAGATTCCCACCGTGTTTCATTATACTCAATGCCCCTTTTGCTAAAGATACAGAACACCCTGATGCTCCTCAGTCTATAAATGCAGCATTACAAGAGACTACGGTGGATCTGCAG
Source organism: Didymella keratinophila (assembly GCA_011058865.1). Taxonomy (NCBI): domain Eukaryota; kingdom Fungi; phylum Ascomycota; class Dothideomycetes; order Pleosporales; family Didymellaceae; genus Didymella; species Didymella keratinophila. The sequence continues at coordinate 236,206 of SWKW01000013.1, read as the reverse complement.
CACGGGAGGGCACGTCCTTCGTGGTTGACCTGTTCGCCAACCAACAAAGACCCATATCGGTGACAAAGCCACACAAAACACTCCCGGCGAGTTCTTTGTACAGAACAACAGCTGATCACTTGTCTTTAACATATTTTTTTGTTTCATACCCCGCGTTGACATCTGCGAACCGTAGCTGCATACATTTCCTCGAGTCAACGTACAAACAGACCAGTCTTTCCGTCCATCTCAACACGTCGCCAAACTTCCCAACCACATTTGATGTGTCACATTTGGCCATCATGCATTCCAAACTTTCCAACCTCCTTGCTGTCGTTACACATGCACCTCCAGCCAATGCGCCACTAAGTCCTACCTCCCTCGCACCTGCACCGGCAGTCTCTGTACGCGCTTTCAACCCAATCGTGTCCATAATTTAATCCGCCGTTCACGGCCCAGCATTGCAAGCAACACCTCCCGCCAACCTCGTGGTATCGCTGATCCAGAGCGGCATCAATAAGTCAACTCTCACACCCTCCCCCGTTAACCCCATCGTCTCGCTCATTCAATCCGGCATCAGGGACCCAGCGTTCATGTCCAACCCCATCATATCCCTGATCCAAAGCGCCGTTGAATCGACGACTACTTACACGCAAGAACGCACCTCCTTCACGCTCTCTAATATAGACACCACTCTCGTGCAGAGCCCAAAGCCCACTGTCAACCCAGTGGATCCCGATTCGACACCAGGTGAAGTGAGGTTTTGCACGAGCACGGCGTATGGAACCTGGAATGGAGATGATGGGATGCGGTCTGCGATTCGATTAAGACGGATTTGAGCAGCTGCCGTAATCTCTGCGCTGCGCTGGAGCAGAAGGTAGGCCCCCGCCTCCCTTTTTTTTTTCAACTTGCCTCTACGGTAGCAGAGATCTACTCACCACATTTGGCCCTGCATGCTTGAGATGCCGAGATTTTGACACACGAGCAGGTTACAAGCGTTAGACCGGACAAAGAGCAACTCTGCCTCCTCTTCGCTGACGCAGACTGCACCGGCAGCGCGGAGTTCGTGGAGTGGCCTGGTGTGCAAAATCTCAGAGGTGGACTCGGAGACGGTGGGAGCGGGGCAAATAGAGTGACGAGTCTTGAGTGCACGGCTGAGTGGTAGCTGCACAGCGTCACCGAGTATGTTGTGTTGTTCCAGTGATCTTGGTTGAGTTGGGTCGCTCAGATACGTAGGTAGAGCGGAACTTTGTAGACAATCATTGACTGCTTCTTCTCAAACCTCACATCGTCTCTTGCGCCATCATCCCCTGTGTCCACACTCTCTTGACCACACCCTCGATCTTCGCGTGCAAAAAACCCACACACTCATAGTACAGCGTCAAGCCAAGAAACCGCGATAGCCCAAGCCAGTCACTGTGTATGTGATCCTGATCATCCCCAAACTGCACTCCCGTAGAGAAGACGGTTGCCGTCACCTTCTCATCATCAGCAAACTTCAACAGTACAACACTAGTCGCCTTTCTAGATGGTCATCGGTCGGCCGCTAGATCGAAAGGCACTTACATGCAGCTTTTCGAAGCGTTCAACTCGAGCTCCTGCAATAGCGCCCATCACTGCTTCCGCACCCGGTCACGCCGGCAGTCAGCTTCCCGAGTTATCGCACAGCGGCGTCGATCCAGCCCTCGTTCTGGCTAGGGCGATAGTACTGTGCAGGCGTCTTGGTGATGCGGTGGAGGAGGAGGTGTCCGAAAAATGAACTGACGATGAAGAAAGCGACAACGTAGAGGGTGGTTGTGTCGAACATACCGGACTATGATAGGTGTTATCAGCTCTTCAGCAAGAATGTCAGCGCGGCCAAGCGTCTTTGGATATATCCACAATTCTTTGCTTGGGGTTGTAAGACGGGCGATTATCCGTGGCGTCTAGAGTGCTTCATGGTTGGAAAATCCCGCGAGAGCAAGGATGTTGTGCTTACGCTCGCCTGAGGCGGCTGACTGGCAGACCACTGGACATCAGCAGAGGCTATGCATGTGACGACCAGCATGACAAGGTATCGGACAAGCTTTTGTGGCCTTGCTGCCTTTGGCAGCTGGGTTCAGCCGCTATGGGTATCATGTCTTCATTCTAGAATTGGACTTGTCGGTATGCGATCGTCTACTTCCGGCCTTAGCTCATCATCGTCTGCCTCGTCTTCGTCTGCAGTGAGCTCTGCCTCCAGATCCGGATCCCTCTTACTACCAAAGTCGCTCGCATCCAAGAACCTCCTCCCTCTAAGCTCTTCAGGAAGATACTCTTGCTTCACCCGGCCGCCTTCGTACTCGGGATTATACTTATACCCCTCGCCATAGCCCATTTCCTTCATCAACCGCGTCGGCGCGTTGCGGATGTGCTTGGGTATCGGCAGCGCCGCCATCCCAGGCTCTCTCAGTACACTCTCCGCCTCCTTCAACGCGCGATAGGCTCGCGTGCTCTTCTTGCTCAACGACAAGGCAGTAACGCAGTGCGCGAGATTGATTCGACACTCGGGCATACCAATGCGCTCACACGCGTCGTAGGTAGCCGTGGCGAGCGAGAGCATGCTGTTATCCGCTAGCCCCACGTCTTCGCTCGCCACAACGACCAGGCGGCGTGCAATATATCGCGGATCCTCGCCTGACTGCAACATGCGCGCCAGATAGTACAAAGCGGCGTCGGCGTCGCTGCCACGGATGCTTTTGTGCAGAGCCGAGATGGTGTCGTAGTGCTGGTCGCCCGCGCGGTCGTAGACGAGCGTCTTGGTGAGACTTTGTGTGAGCTTTTCGCGCGTCATGTGTGTGTTCCTGGACATATTGATGGCGAGATCGAGCAGGTTCAGGGCGGTGCGCGCGTCCCCGTCGCTGAAGCGGGCGAAGTAGGTTAGCATATCGTCGTCGAGAAGCGGGGAGGATGTGCCGGTGGTGGAGACGGCGCGTTGGAGTATGCGTCGGAGGTCGGCCTCGCGCAGGTCGTCGAGCGTGAAGGTGCGGCAGCGGCTCAGCAGGGCGGAAATGACTTTGAAGCTTGGGTTTTCGGTGGTGGCGGCGATGAGGGTGATGGTGCCGCTTTCGACGGGGCCGAGGAAGGCGTCTTGCTGTGTTTTGCTGAAGCGGTGCAGCTCGTCGCAGAAGACGATTGTCTTGCGGCCGGTGAGTTGCAGGTCGCGCGCGGCCTCGTTGAAGATCTTGCGGACTTCCTCCAGCTTCGTGCTCGTGCTGTTGATCTCGACGAAGCGCGCGCCGGACGTGTTGGCGATCAGCCGCGCGATGGTCGTCTTGCCTGTGCCTGGCCGTCCCCAGAGCACCATTGACGGCAGCCGCCCTTCCTCGACCATGCCGCGCAGGATCCCGCCGGGCCCGACGAGGTCCTGCCCGTAGACGTCGTCGAGGGACGTCGGGCGCATGCGCTCAGCCAGGGGCATGGCATCTTCGACCGCCCTCAACCGACGCTGTCGCTTCACGGCCGCCGGCGACTCGGCGTTCTTCTCGCCCTCGTTTGCTTCATCGTGCGATCGCTTCGGCGCGTCTTGGCGTGTCTTCGGCGGTGTCTTTGGCTGTGTTGTCGGGAGCGGCGGCGACGGGGAGGGCGGCCTCTGGCGCTGTGTGGTCGTGAAGAAGCTGTGCGTCTTCACGGGTTCGTTGTCGGCAACGTGGTCCTTGCAGTCGCTGTCCAGATGCTCGTTGATCTTGCTGTCGACGACGGGCTTCTGGCAGATGGGACAGTCCAGCATGGCGTCGCAGGCGTGCAGACGCGTCGCGTTAGATCTACTCGCGTAACATTCCCACGCCTCGGCTGTGGGGCAGCTAGCTCCGACGTCGCTGTGGATAGTGACGGCATCGGCTGCACCACGAGCACGCAATGGTAAGCGACGGCGACTGAGTGACTCCACGAATTCTCAGTCGAGTCAATCTGTATGATATGAAGTCATTGCGGCTGACCAAATCCGCGCCCACGTCCACGTCGTCGCTTCGCAGAGCTCCCCTCGCTGCTCTCCACCGCACAGCCCTCGCCCGCACCATGTCTGCAACCACGCGCCGCGAAGACCCCTTCAAGCCCGCCGCCCGCGTCGCCGGCCAGAAGCAGGATGTGTGGTCAATCGTCAACGAGGCCGCCGCCGCGTCGCCCGTCAAGCCCATCGTCAACATGGGGCAGGGCTTCTTCGGCTACAACCCGCCGCAGTTCGTCCTCGACGCCGCCAAATCCGCCCTCGACCAGGTCGACTGCAACCAGTACTCGCCGACCAAGGGGCGTCCGCGCCTCAAGAAAGCCATCGCGGACGCCTACTCGCCCTTCTTCGGCCGCGACATCGACCCGGAGACCGAAGTCACCATCACCACGGGCGCCAACGAGGGCATGCTGAGCGCCTTCATGGGCTTTCTGGAGCAGGGCGACGAGGTCATTGTGTTTGAGCCCTTCTTCGACCAGTACATCTCCAACATCGAGATGCCCGGCGGCAAGGTCGTGTACGTGCCCATGCACCCACCGAAAGACGGCGCGACAAAGACCACGTCCGCTGCGGAGTGGACTCTCGACATCAGAGAGCTCGAAGCCGCCATCACGCCCAAAACCCGCATGATCGTCCTCAACAGCCCACACAACCCCATCGGCAAAGTCTTCAGCAAGGACGAATTGCAAAAGATCGGAGACCTGTGCGTAAAACACAACATCATCATCCTCAGCGACGAGGTCTACGACCGCCTGTACTACGTCCCATTCACACGCATCGCGACGCTGTCGCCCGAAATCGCTTCCCTGACACTGACCGTGGGATCCGGGGGGAAGAACTTCTACGCCACGGGGTGGCGCGTAGGCTGGCTGATCGGGCCGCCACATCTCATCAAGTATGTGTCCGCGGCGCACACGCGGATATGCTACAGCTCCGTGTCGCCCTTGCAAGAAGCGACCGCCATCGGCTTCGAGCAGGCCGACGCGCATAATTTCTGGGACGACTCGAAACGTGAGATGAAGGCGAAGATGGATAAGTTCACTGCCGTGTTCGACGAGCTGGACTTGCCCTACTCCGACCCTGAAGGTGGCTACTTTGTGCTGGTTAACCTGCGCAAGGTCAAATTGCCGCACGACTACGACTTCCCGCCGCATGTGGCTGAGCGCCCGAGGGATTTCAAGTTGAGCTGGTTCTTGATCAAGGAGTTGGGTGTTGCGGCGATTCCGCCGACGGAGTTTTTTACGCCCCAAAATGCGCATATTGTCGAGGACTGGCTACGGTTTGCGGTCTGCAAGAATGATGATGTGCTTGAGACGGCCATGGAGAGGCTGAGGGGGCTGAGGAAGTATATCCAGGAGTGAGAGGACGAGGAGTGCAACGACTTATGGTAGACCAATAGAGGGATGAACAAACATATCGCATCCACACTCGTTGAGTGAGTCTGACTCCATCTGCTTGGAGTGAAACGGCTTCTGCGTGACGGAAGCAGATGCCAAACAACTATAGAATATTGAGAAAAAATTACAAAGACCAGCCCACGTCGAGAACGCACGAGGAGAAGATCTTTAGGGTGAACAAGCAGAATCGGCCGACTCTCTTTGTCGTTCTGGATCTCCATTCGCTCCGCTGGTCTTTGAGCTCTTTCGTCCTATCTGGTCAAACAGCAGGCTAAGTCTGTCTATGCTTCTTGGTGCCACTCGGGCCAGCGTAGATGCCAATGCTCTCTCGCTTCTCCTTCTTGCGCTGACTCTCCTTCACACCCTCCGTCTTCGTCTTTGCCTTCTTCGTCTTCTTGCTTGGCCTCTCCTCTTCGTCCTCATCAGTGAAATCTGCCGCCTCATCCTGAACCTTCGTCTTCACAACCTTCGCGACACCCTTCTCGCCCTCCCTCTTCTCCCTCTTACCCTTCCCCGCCCTCCTCTTCCTCTTCTGCCCCTCCGCCCTCCTCTCAATCCTCCCCTGCCTCTTCACAGCCGCCCTCTCCTGTGACTCCTCAGCGATCTTCTTCTGTCTAGCCGTCGTCTTCCTGTGATCGAAGCACCACCAGTCGTCCTCCTTCGGCGGACTGCGCTCCAGCCCCACGCACCCGAAGTGGAACCACTTAGCCTTGCAATGCGGCTCGGCACACATGACCATCTTCTCGCCGTCGTCGACTTCGCGGCATATGCACCATAGCTTCGTTTCGTCGGTGTCGGAGAGCTCGGCGTTGGGAGACAGGGGGGAAGAGGGAGTTGCGAGCGACTGCTTTCGAGGTGATTTTCCGGCCTGAGTGCGCCGTGGTTCTTTACCTGTGGGCTTCCGTTTCGGTCTGGAACGCGTCTTCACAGGCGCATAATTTGGTGGGGCATTGGACATCCGAGGCTTCGGTGAGGCCACTGGAGCGTGTTGCGGCTCAAGGGGAGGCTGTGAAGCTGGGCTTGCTGGTGTCATGTCGTCGTCATCGAGGATGGTTTGAAGAGTCGAGCCGCGGTGAGATATCGTTGGAGAGGCGGGAGGGGTTACATTTCGAGGAAGCTCGACGTCCGGCTCGACAATCTGCTCTCTTTCAGGCTGTGGAATTTGCGTTCTAGTCTCATCTTGTAGTCGAACGCTGTCCGCAATAGTGTCGCCGCCAGCAAGAGTGACTTGATCGACCTCTTGGAGCTCTCCAGCGCCCTCATGCATTTGCTTGACCACTGCGACAGGCTCGACTGAAGACTCACGGGTGTGGCGTACCTCAGTGACGGCCGTGACTGTATGATCCACCTGCTCGACGGTCGCATTCGGCATAGCGTTCGCGTACTGTGGGAAGGCTGCCTCGATCTGTGCCCAATCGGTCTCTGCTGAAAGGTCGTGTTGCAACTCGTTCACCTGAACAGGATCATCCTGCTCTTCGATGTCAGGTTCGTTGAACAGAGAATCAAAGTTCTCAATAGAATCTGGCCGGACGACTTGCTCGTCTGGCTCTGGAATGTCAGTGTGATTTGACATTATTCGGAGCTTCTTCGCCTCTTCCTCGCCTTTGAGTTGAACCATGCCTCTGGACCCGTGCGTATCGTTAGCTGATTGCCTGCGAGACTACCATGTGTAATATGAAAGTCTCATGGGAACCAGATCGCTGATTATGTATGCTATTGATGTCGCGAGGGCAAGCGCTGTGCTTCATTGTTCTTTGTGCAGCCGTGCGGCGCGGAAGATGGGCGAGTTGTTCGAGATGAATCTGCCTTTGTCGACGTCAATGAGCACTATGCGGAACGCCAAACCGGCGACGCCGCGAGTGAATGCTGGAATGATGTTCTCAAAATTTGTCGAGACAAGTGGAAATGTGAAACAGCTCCTGGAATCCCCTAGTTCCATACCAATTCCAAAGATCCAACGCTGCAACCCGTCTCCAGTCGTGATGCAGAGTCTGTATTGCAAAGAATGCGCATCCTGATGTCCGCTCGTGCCTTTATCTGCTTCTCTGATAGTCTTTCATTCAACTTAAAGCTACTGCAGAAAGTCGCGGCACTTACTGTTCCAGTTCTGTACTTAGCTGACTTACTTCTCTCTGACGAACCTGTGCATGTTGTAGTCGCAAGGCTCGTCGTTCTGCAAATAGTAACAGGGGCCAAGCTTGTGGCAGTCCGGGCAGGTACTACAGCCATGATCGCGGTCTCGCATGTACCTCGTGTTGTCACAAACACGACAACGGTATAAGTAGGTGTCGTTCTTCGTCTGAATGTATGTGCCAGGAACATAGTGAGGAGCTGATCCAGCGGCCGTGTGATCGAAGCCACAGTCAACGCAAAAGCGATGTGCAGCAGGGCACCTCTTGACAATATCTGAGAACATAGCAGATTTGCGGAAGCGCAGACAGTATCTGCATGTGAGAAGTCGTCGCCTGGAAAAGTACCATATGCCTTAGATGTGGAGCAGGTCCTCGTGATTGGGCGCAGGTAACGCGTGATAGACGTATCGATTCGTGAGGCGTAGGCGAAGGTATGACACATCTTTTCGCTGGCACATGTGTGAGATGATCTTGAGATGAAGCTCAAGCGGCAAGCTGAGTAAGGTAGGCGGATTGAGTCTCTCTGATTGCTCGGAAGTGGCGACGCTGGCGGTCATGACAGACATGAATTCGGCGGGCTCATTGACCAAGAAGCGGAACTGCGTCCGCTATTCAACAAACTCATTTGCTTCAGCATCAGATGTGATGGCACTTGAGGACCTCCATGTCTTAGCGATTGCAGGTGTGGTGGCCATTACTACTTACTGATCAGCCAAAGGTTCCTCCTGGCCGCTCTCATCGTCTTCCAGGATCTCGGTAACTTCTACGATCATGGACAGACGGTGCGGCCGATACTTATGAGCAGGCGAGGAGGTACATGTCCTGGGATCAGACGGATTCTTTTGACAGGCGGGTAGGTGCGATTGCCGTCAGGCTGCGTGGCTACTGGTTTGCGCACAAGTGCATGCTGAAGCAGCCTCTGCAGCCGCCTGCCTATTCTCATCTTGCGGATAGTCAGCGTGCTGCAAATGAACCAGATTGACGCCGATGCGCTTGAGCAAAGTGAAATAATTGGGAAGGAAGAGAGGTGAAAGAAGTGACTCCGGCGCAGGACCCACCAGCGGCCAAAAACCTCCCACATCACATCCCACATCAGACGACTCGTCCCTGGACGCTGTAAACGATGATGCTGAGCTCGGGGTGTCAAAATTGGATTGAACCGTTGATGCGTGTCGTGGTATCTGAACGCCGTTGAATGCCTTTTATGTCGTATCTCATGCCCCAATCTTGACCTCAGCCGCCTTGATGTGATCAACTGTTGTGCGCCCCAGTCCCTCTTTCGCATAGAAGTCCATGGGGTATAAGTTCTTCCTCTCCCGCTCCTCCACCTTCCTTTGCGCAGGGTCTTCCTCCAGCCAGGGTGCTTCCCGCACACCAAGTGTGACGAGCGCTTCATACGGGCTAAGCAACGGTCTCGGGAACGCATAGCCCCAGTCGATGCTTAGTCGCGGGCACGCAATTTGTACCCAAGCCTCTACATCTGACATCATCGCCAGCTTACCTGGAAAGATCTCAGAGAGCAGCAGATTGACACACTCGATGCCCTGCCTCTTCAGCTCGTTCTCAATGAGTGTCAAGGTATGAGGGTTACCCTGTCTACCCAATGAACCCAGAATTATGCCCCATCTGCGCGCCTTCTTAGCTGTGAGAATCGCCGTCCGTCGCAGATCGTACAGCGAGTCGTGCTCATATGTCTCGTGGGTGAGCCGCCGTGAGTAAGGGTCGTAGCGGTATGCAGGCAGCGAAGGGTTGGCGATCATGGCGCTCTCGAGATGGAATCGTCCGTCGCCCAGGTACAGTATCATATCTGCTACTTCCTCCTCCTTGCCCTTAGCATTCAGCTGACCCGGCTTGATGGCCATCGATGGCGATGTGCAGCCCAAGATCTCGCCCTTTGACAAAGGTGCGATCTGAGGAACGATAGGCTTGTAGCCTTCTCTTCGCAGGATGGACACGATGCCGTGTATTGTGGCGTTGAACTGGATTGTGCCGACTAAAGCAATGCTCTTGCCGGCGGGGAAATTCTCAGTGATTGTATTTATGAGGTGTGTAGTGTCGATGCTGATCGAGACGAAGACGTAAAGAGTCGCGATCTTTGTGACGGCTACCGGTATCAAACAGCTATGCGCATAATGAATCAAGAGATCGCAGCCAAGCGCTCTTGCAGTGTAGTCGTCTATGCAGCATGCGCCGTACGTGACGTCGCCCATGATCAGAGTCGTAATGCCGGGGCAGAACTGCGTGAGGATATCTGATATCGTCGTTGCGAAGAGCAGCAGTCCCTCAGGGAACTGTAGTGCCACCGACTTCGCACCAGATGTACGTATGCGGTGTATGCATTTATGGATCTCGAAACTGTAGTTGGGCGGGAGGAGGGCGATCGCGTCGTTTATGTCTTTGTCTTGCAGGATGTCGTCCGGGATGGCGTTCAGGGCTCGAGCAGTGCGGCGGGGCTGGGCAACTATCGTACATGTTAGTACGCGACCGCATATGTATCCTCAAAAGGCGCCTCACACCTTGTATTGCGCTTGAGTCCTCGATGTTCGCATTGGGGTCTGCAGACTGCTCGCCGCTCTTCTCTGCTGTCTTTCGCCCAACGAACCTTCTCTTAGGCTGCTTAGGGATAGCAGCCGGCTCCTCCGCCATCCCCTCATCCACCTCAGGCCCAAGGTTTGTGGCTACGCGGTCTTCCTCCATTATACTGGTGGCGTGTTCGGCGCGTCGCGGGGTTGAAGTGGGATGTCACCTTTGAATAGCAAAATGTTCGTAGGGCTGAACTCGACTTCCGAGTTTGCCTCAGGCTTCTCCGCAACCACACACCTCGACATCATCAGCAGACTCATGTCAAAATGCGCTGTAGACTGATCGGTGACTGTGCAAAGTGATTTACAAGAGGGATCGCGTTTTTCCAGCCTGATAGTCCTACCTCGAAAGCTCTGCGAGGCTCTTGATCACCGCCTGGAGGTCCTCACCCTCTTTGCCCACTCTACAGATTGTCAAACCATCTTTCTCCATAGCTTTCACGATCTCAGTAATCATCCCTGTATGCTCACGGAATCTTCTGTCGAATACATCTCCAGGCCTGCCTCTCTTCAAAAAGCGTTCCCGCACTACCTCTTCATCCACGTCCAGCACAATCAACAGGCTCCCCTTGCTAGGCATCCAATAGGGCGCTGCGAATTCCTTGAACGGTACCCAGCGTTGAGAATCTCGAGGGAAGCCATCGATGAGTACACGTACGTCCTTGGGGTTGCAACCGGTAGGGAAGACACGCTCCTTTACGTACTTCGGCGTGAGGTGCACAGGACCAAGCGTCCCTGCATGTAGATTGCTACGAAAAATCTCGAGCTCGGAGACTGACAACAGATTTTTGATGCGGGCAGCATGACTGGAGGGCTCATCGCTGACGAGTGGGCGCAGTTCGTCGCCGAGTGAGAAGTGCTCGACGTCGTAACGCTTTGCTAACGCGGCGCAGAGCGTGGATTTGCCAGAGCAAGGCGCTCCTGTTCACATGTCAGTGCATACCTCCAGAACGCTTTGTCAAGTCCACTAAGGTAGTCGCACCGAGCACGAAGACCAGCAGTGGACCTGAAGGTCCAGCGACAGCAGTCGTATTCGCTTTTGCACTCGTAGCCTGGCTCATTATGGCGAGATTCATCAAGCTCATTCTTGTACTGCACACCGAGGATCTAGCATTTAGATACTTACAGCTACCGAAGGTGGGCTCTCCTGCGTCTATTTGTGCTTTCACTCCAGCGAGCTTGGCCAAAGGGCTCATGACCACCGTCAACACAGCTCTTCACATTCTCCCATTAAGAAGCCGTTTGCCTGCTGCTAGTGTCCGGCACAGTGAGTGGATTGCACCTTCCTCGGACCCTGTCATTCACGTGGCTAGTGCGGCCGCAGCGCTCCTTCTCAAACCCCGACTGCCGCCTGTACTCACTCACCTCACCTCACCGCCCGAACTCTTTCACCTCACCGACCGAACCTTCCCGCCACCAATGCGACACACTCCTCACTATGTGCATCCTGCACCATAGATCTGACCTACGAGAGTATGGTGAACTGGACGACCTTAAGCCAGTCCCGAGATCTTGCCCTCGTCTGACTCGGGCTGTCCCAGTAGATGCGACCCAGCTGGGTGCCAGCTTGGAGACTTTCGAAGCATTAGCACCGCAGGTGAACACATTACGTTTGTGTCATCGATTCGGCCATGTACCACTCTCTACGCTGCCGCAGGAGATCCTCGATTCGATCCTTGGCCTGCTTTACCGGTCAACCCGCGAAACTACTGTGAAGAGATGGAATGAGGCGTTTCGGTGCTTCCAAGGACGATGCAGACCATTTGATCACCTCCAGATGGACGACGAGGAGATCGCAGATGTGTGGGAGGGTACTATCCCATATCAAGAGATTCCATGTTGTGAACGCCATCGTCGCGAAGGTAACTTCGATGAAGCAAACTTTGGGATCGAGGAAAAGCGAGAGATGGTGGAAGAGTTCATCAACTAATGTGGCGACTGGGCGGAAGATTCGATCGACGAGATGCATGATCAAGCACGCGAACACTGGCTGGAAATGCTCTGTCTTTGCAAGGATTGGCCTCATAACACGCGTTTTGCGAAGACGTTCCTGCCATTCCAAGAAGTATGATGACCGCGGCTAGGCATTTGATGACGAATAGGACTAACGATATACGTATAGATCCTCAAAACTCACTTCGGATTGGAAGCTACGTTCCTTCACGAAACGCTATCAGCGAACATGATCAGATTCCTGCCTGACGCTGCACATGCACCCGCACACTACGGGTGGTACACTTCCTGTTTCCTCGGAGTTCCACGGAAGCTTACTGGTGATGCTGTGCCGCAGAGGCGAACGGAACAACACGGCAATCAGGCTTTTCTCAGGAACAACCTTCATCTCGCATTCCACCAGAAGGTTGACTTGATGGCACTCAGCATCAACGAGAAAGAGGTGCTATCGTTCTCTAGAGCCCTACGCATGCTTGATATGGAGCCTTCCTTCCACCTGACCGAACTCGAAACCAGCCTGGCAACCTCCACTGGAGATGACGCTCTTTCGCAGATCAGTGATGCTCATCTCGATGGTTGGCCGCCGGTCTCAAAAGTTCCTATTCACGAGAAGAAAGAAGCTTTGGAGACATACATCAAGCAGAAAAATGATGGTGAGTTGAAGAGAGCTCCGTGTCATTTCGTGACAACGCTAAAAACGCCTTAGAGGTGCGGACACAACAGTGGCCTCAGCTTATGTTGATGGCTACATCGGATGCAGTGGCTCCAAATCCAATCTCCGAATAAAGAGTACAGCACCCTATAGTCGGTGCTTGCCATTTAGACGGGAAGCTCTTCCCGTCGGCAGGAGGAAAGGCAGTGATGGTGATGGGACAACAAGTAGCGTGGCAGACTAGATGTGGAACCCTCGGAAACTATTTGGTAGCCTCGAAAAGCATTGTACGCTTGTCACATATGTACTACTAGCCTCTCCTCTCCTTGTCCTCTTCCGCAAGACTGACGTCCTCTTCCTTATCCCAGATCTTGTGACCTGACACCCAGGTTTGTAGCACCTCACCGCTCTCGCTAAGAACGGTCAGATCAGCTCTTCTGCCTTCTTTTAAGATCCCTCTTCCACCCTGCCCATCGATCCCCATGAGCCCTGCCACATTCTCGGTCACCGTCCCCACTGCCTCCGCAATACCACACCCAGACCAAGCCATCAGATTCCTTACGCTCTGTTGTAGTGGTATGCACCCTCCAATCAAGGTATCAGTCCCTGCAATCGTAGCTCGTGTGCCGTTCTTGGTCTGCTCGAATGGGATCTGCGCGTGCCCTGGGTGATTTCCATCTGGCAGAGATGCAAGCTCAATGCTGTCCGTAATGGTGATGCTGCGCTTTGGATTCGCCCGGTGCAAAAGTGACACCGTATTCGGGTGCAGATGCTCGCCGTCCGCGATCACAGTATAGTATGGTGAAGCTGGCGAGTGCGTTGACGGAAGCGTAATCAGTCCTGCGAGACCGGGGTCGCGGGAGCTGAAGGGTGGCATGGCGTTGAGTGTGTGGGTGAGGCATGTTGCGCCTGCGTGGAGTCCTGACAGACCGTCATCCAGAGTGGCGGTTGAGTGGCCCATTGAGACTCGGATGCCTTGGCCGGCGAGTGAGGAGATCAGGGCTGCGGAGTCAGGGAGCTCGGGCGCAATGGTGGCTAGCTTGACCGTTGAAGGCAGGTTCGAGGATCCGTAGACGGAAGCCGGAGAAGTGCTGCATGATTGAAAGAGGGAGGAGTTGTGGGCGCCTTTCTTTGTGGGGTGCAAGTAAGGTCCTTCGACATGTGCGCCGAGTAGAGAGGCAGATTTGGGGATATCTCGAGGGGCAAGAGAGGGAAGTATCTGGCAATGTCAGTCCGTCGTCTTTGAGATGGTGGGAACGTCTGCTCTCGAAGCTGTTCTCAATCTGACCGTAGTTGGACAGTGTCTGTGCAATTTTCTATGGTCACAGACGGTCGTTACCTACTCTCTGGAACTCTTCACCCTTCACAGTCGGTATCGTCGCCCAAAAGCCAGTCACGCCTTGTGTTGCGTAGTATCGCGCAATGTCATCTACCTTTCTGCCATATCTCTTCTCGTCTTCAAAGTGCGTGAAGTGAAACCCATTTGCGCCATTGGTATGCAATTCCAGAAACCCCGGCGCAATGATGCTATCCTCAAGATCAATAGCTTCACCTCCAATGTATCCTTCTCTTTTCAAGATAAGGCCTGTCTCGTCTGAGATGACAAGGTGATCGTCAACGAGCTGCCCGTCGAGCACGTAGCGACAATTGGTGAAGAGCGTGAACCAGCCCGACATATCCGCAACGCATGTCAGCCACAGCTATGTCTGGTATGGATCAGTCGTCCCGTATCGTGGTGGTTGGAGGTGTCAGCCATTTGCGGTAAGCCCGTTCGGTGATCCGCCCCGCAGCGATCGTTGCGGGATCTACGTTATACGTCATCACAGCGATCATATCAGCTGTCGCGATGTGCCAGGGGATTGAGCCGCAGGCCGGCGCGCACCCTGCTCGCATCAATTCCTTGTCTTGCTTGTTCGCAACGAAATGCTACGCGTCGGTGCCCAAAGAGGAACCGTGGTTGCTTGTTACGGATGCTTGGCGGGCGCGGGTGATGTCATCGAACGCGAATTCCCCGCGGTTCTCGATCAGCTTCAGGGTTGCGCTTCCCTGCTTTGAGGTTACGCTACGCCCAGCCTGATGAATTTCTTTCCCTCGTGTCGTGAGATTTGTTCTTCCTCTACTACAGCCTCAATTGCGCTGAGGGACCTGTTGCAGTCCGCCCACTACCCCACGCCGCGAAGATGGCGCAACAGCAGCACGCCCCGGGCGGTCACTACTCAGGCCACAATCCCATTCCCACCGTGAAGCAGTTCGTAGAGAATCTTGATAGGGACAAGAAGAACCGCGACAAGGAGATTGATGAGCGTGCCAAGGCTGCGAAGGCACAGACCGGTACAGCACCCACAACGCCGACCAGGACCTCCAAGAAGACGCCTGCCACGACACCAAAGACGCCTGCCCAGGATGGCATCCAGGATCACAAGGTCCAGCAGAAGACGGTCGAGGGCACAGAGAAGACCGTCACAGACCCCACAACCGGGCGAGAAGTTGTCATCGCAGACGTCAACAAGGACATGATCGATGAGGTTGAGAACCCACATTTGATTGTTCCCAATGCCAACCTGAACAAGCCTACCGTAAGCAAGATTTGATTACGTCTAATGGATCGTACTGATTCTGGCAGCCCATCAAGACAGATCCCTCACAATCCCTCGCGGACTACAAGGAAGCGCAGGATGTGACCGCACCGCCAGATCCGGTTGCTGAAGGCACCACCTCCGACGTACCCATTCACGGCGAAAAGACTAACGTTCTTTTCCACCCCACACCGTCTGTCAGTTATGAGCCGATGTTCGCTGAGCTAGAGAAGCGCGCCGGAATTTTGTGCATTGGCATTGTCATCGCTACAGTAGTCGTGGGCAAGATGTTTGGTGGCGCTTTGAAGGGACTGATCCCGTTGGCAATGTGTTTGTCGTCTGGAGTCTGGCTCTGGATGAAAGAAGTCGTACGCAGTGGCAGAGAAGTCGAGTGGTCCAGCGAGCAGTCTCGTGGACAAATGGTTAGTACACTTATTATGGTTGATGTCCGAGTGCTGACAACGGTAGGCTACCCTCAACCTGCTCCCGGAATCTGTCGAATGGATGAATACCTTCCTAGGAATCATGTGGGGTCTCATCAATCCTGACATGTTCCAGGGCGTCGCCGATACCCTCGAGGATGTCATGCAAGCATCTGTTCCCGGCATTATCGAGAACGTTCGTGTCGCCGAGATCAACCAAGGAAGCAATCCTCTTCGCATTCTTAGCATGCGCGCGCTGCCTGACAATCAGATGGGTGAGATGAAGCAGGCTATCCACGAGGAGAACAAGAAGACCAAGGACCCTCAGGAAGCGGCAGCAGACGAAGAGGGCGGTGATTACTACAACCTGGAAGTCTCGTTCGCCTACCACGCCCAGCCAAGCGGCAAGCGAACATCCGACAAGGCCCGCAACATGCACATGAACTTGGTGTTCTATTTGGGAATCAAGGGTCTCTTTGGCGTCCCACTGCCAATCTTCGTCGAGCTTCAGTCGCTGGTCGGTACCGTACGTCTGCGGATGAACATGACGCCCGAGGCGCCGTTCCTGAAGAACCTAACTTTTACTCTCATGGGTGTCCCTCAGGTCACGGCTGGCTGCATTCCCATGTCTGAGAAGGCGCCCAACCTGCTCAACCTCCCACTGATCAGCAATTTCGTTAACTACGCAATCAAGGCAGCGGCGAGCATGTATGTTGCACCTAAGTCGATGTCCATTGATATGCGGGCTATCTTGCAGGGCGACTCCATCCAGAAGGATACCGAGGCTCTTGGTGTACTCTGGATCCGCATCCACCGCGCAAAGGGTCTCAGCAAGCAGGATCGACGTGGCTCGAAGCACGGTGGCAGTGACCCATACATCACACTTGCATTTTCGAAGTACGGCAAGCCTATGTACTGCACTCGTGTCATCACCGACGATCTCAATCCCATCTGGGAGGAGACTGCTGCTCTTCTGGTTAGTCCTGAATTGATCAAGGCAAACGAGAATCTCAGTGTCGAGCTTTGGGATTCTGACAGGCACACCGCGGACGACATCGTTGGCAAGGTCGAACTTTCCATGCAAAAGATGATCCAGCACCCCGGAAAGATGTATCCTCAAGTTTCGAAACTGGCTGGTATGGATGCCGACAGCGAGATGCCTGGTGAGCTGCACTGGGAAGTCGGTTACTTTGGCAAGCCTAAGTTCAGGCCTGAGCTCAGGACAGACGGCAAGAACAAGGCTCTTCCAGATCAACTCAAGAACGATCCCAAGCTCCAGGACGAGAAGGGTGTTATCAACTCAGACGATGATGACGCAGTCATGCACACTCCTCCGGACCCTCTCTGGCCCAGCGGTGTCTGCAGTGTTATTGTCCACCAGATTGTCAACCTCGAACTTGAGAACGTCAAGGGTACCTCGGGCAGTAGGAATGGCCGTGAGTACGAACCCGCTAAGCCTTACGGCGAGGCCACTGAGGAGACCGGTGGTGACCTTCCCACATCATACTGTACAATCTTGTACAACGACCAATTAGTCTACCGCACACGTGCGAAGGCTGTCTCATCTCAGCCCATCTTCAATGCTGGGACTGAGCGATTCGTTCGCGATTGGCGCTCGGCCATCGTCACTGTCACTGTTCGTGACTCTCGCAACCGCGAGCACGATCCCATTCTTGGTGTTGTTCCCCTCAAGCTTTCCGACATCCTCGAGACTTCTTCCCAAGTCACCCGCTGGTACCCTCTCGACGGCGGTATCGGTTTTGGTCGTATTCGCATCTCACTTTTGTTCCGCGCTATCGAGACACGTCTGCCTCCTCAAATGCTCGGCTGGGATGTTGGTACATTCGAGTTCAGGTCCCATAACATTCTGATGCTTGACTACAACCACGCTGCTAAGCTCAAGCTCCGAACAGGTGGTAGTACTGGTAAAATTGGCCGCGCCCACGCGCATAAGCTGCCCGAGGGCGATGGCTACTACTATGATCTGCAAAAGAATGATGGTCGCGATAACGTCCGCCTACCAGTCAAGCACCGTTACAGGTCGCCCATTGTCTTCGAGTTCCATACTGCTGGCAAACGCAAGGCTGACGCATACGCTGTCATCTGGCTACAACACTTCATCGACAATGAGGACGCCGACATCAACATTCCGATTTGGCAGACAGCGGCCCCTCAACGTCTTACACAGAACTACATTACTGAGGACAACTGTGACCAGGAACCCGGTCTCGAGGACCTTAAGGAGGTTGGTCGTCTGCAATTCCGTGCGCGCTTCAAGGCTGGCACAGACGAGTCTCACCAAGCATTCGTGGTCGACAACGACTCCCGCGAGACATACGAGACCTGGGAGGCATGTCTTACCGAAGGTGTCCGCAACCGCAAGGTCGAAAAGGAGCTGCCCGAGCGCGTACAGCAGCTCCACGAAGAGTCCCTCACTGCAGGCCGCGACATCCTCAAGAACGCCGATGAGGAGGAGAAGAAGAAGTGGCTCGCAAAAGACGGCAAGGACTGGTCCGGCGCCTTCGGTGAAGACCCCAAAGCATACATGGACACCAAAGGCCGCAAGCGCCGCGAGCCCGGCCGCGACGAGCCACTGCACGACCCCTTCCACCCGTCCTCCGACGAAGACCATGACGACGACTCGGACAACGACTCCACATCGAGCTCGGACTTGGGCGTTGAAGACGCAACCAACGCCGGCAACGCGGCTGCGATGTCCGGCGGGCCCGGCGGCGGTGACCAGGCAAAGCAGAACGGCATCAAGCACCAGGCGACCGACCTGTCGCCCGATGGCGCAGCGGGTCGTCCAAGCCAGAGCACGGCGCGCACTTGGGAAACCACCGATTCGAACGGTAGTCAGTCGAACAAGAGCATCAATAAGCAGAACAAACGGACCGAGGAGCGCAAGCACCGCGGACTGATGCAGTGGAAGCCCGCGAGGAATCTTGTTTTCGCTAAGGACCAGAGCAAGATAGGCATGAAGAAGTTGACCAAGAAGGTCACTGGTGGTTTGGAGGGACGCCAGCCTGGTGTTGAGACTGGTAGGTTCTTGAATCGCATACGATTGACTAGACAACATGCTGACTATCGTTGCAGAAACTGGAAGCTAAACGATTCTCCTGCATACCATATCGGGGGCCAGCGAGGCGTTATGGTGCAGATGCATTTTGGCGGATATCAGTCTGCTATGATAATTTGAGTTTACGATAATGATAGCATGCAGGCGAAAAGGCAACAATCAGTTTGGAAGTAGTGGTATCATTATGAACATACATCTCAGAGCACTTCTTCGACGTCTTGGGTATATTGAGAGCCTGGTCGATGCATTTCGGAGCGGACCTGGGATGCAGTCTTGCTTTACGGTTCATTATGGACGTCAATCGACAGCCCTGTGCGCAGCCTCATACACACAGACCTACCAAGAATTCATGACAACGAGGCGCACTATCACATAGCACCAAGGGGCCAACGTTGCCCTTTCTCCGCTTTCGAGACTATCCGCATGCCGTGTCTGCCCTCATTCGACCGTGAAACCGCACCGAGCTTGTGCTGTGCCGCATGCTTGGCCAGCACGCACATCTACAGCCTTCTCGAAGGGGCCCATAATCCGTGATGCCTTAAGAATCTCAGTTCATGACATTCTGCCGCCTGAGACATAAGCAGCCAGCCGCGTGCAAGGGACCCCGGGCCCAATAGCCTGGTGGCCCGAGCGTCAAGGCTTGGTCGGTGAAAGACCTCAGAGATCTCATGCCATCCAACAACTGCGTCATGCACGCGCTCAGCCTGCCATGCGCACGCGGAGACCCTCCGGTACATTTGCGCTAGTCTTACCTCGTCCCACGATACGTCGTGTCGTCTCGTCCACTCCTTTTCGCCCTCAACCCGGCAGCCCGGTAACCAAGACCAGCCTTACGCGCTAGTTAGGCGCTTAAGGCGGCACAGCTGAACAAACGTCGTCGGACCGAATCAGAACGAGGCACTGCTTGAGGCGAGCCTGAGGATCGAGTGATGCATTTCGCGGGCTTCGGGGGTGATCAACGCGTTCCTGGCTGAGACCTACCGTGCCGCGCGCCTAGGTGTGAACTGTTGCCCGTGGGCTGAACGAAGGAGCACAACATGCGCCCAACCTGTTCGGAATCTGGAATATCTGAGTCGTGGCCCATGCGGCGCAGTTCCCGTTGATGAACTTAGGCTCGAGTGCAGATACAGCTTAGACTCTTTTTCGAGCTCTAAGTCATGGGCGTATAGACGCGTAGCTTATTCCATACAACGACGGGGCTGTGAGAAGGTGTACCGCTACCGCGCATGTCCGAGCATCGCGAGCTCAACGGACGCCAGGCCATATTAGAGGATTGGAGGAATCGAGGACCGCATCTGCGAGGCCATGCTGGAAGGATCGGGTACAATACGGTCGAGGACGAATGGTCTAGCCGACGTGTAGGATGCAGCAGAATATGCATGTTGCACGCGTCGTTCGATTTGGGCGAGCATGCATTGCAGTTCAGTCAGCTGCTTTGGCCTTATGGTTAGAGATGCCTACTTGCAGCCAGTGGAGAGCGACCAACCTGAATCGAGTGTCTTTTACCGAACTGGAAGTGGCAGCACCTCCTAAGCATGCAGCAGTATCGGGTATTCCTGCAAAACGGAGATCGACGGGGGCACAGCCTCTGCCGTACCGCGAATGAAGAGCAAGTCAGCTGCGGATCGAGACAGCAGCATGCAGGTGACGATGCGAACGATGCTTCGCAGTCACCGAAATGACGAGGTTTTGGACACTGTTAAGGCCGACGCGCGAGGCGCTCGTGCTTTACAACGCTTGTGTGTGATCCGGCGGACACTGTGACGTTGTCATCTCGATCACTCGATATTGCCGCGTTGCGCAACCCTTGGGTCATCGAAACGCACCTGTTGCCCGCCCATTCATGCGAAGAGAATCGACCATGAGTCGTGCTGAGCCCGCGCGACACCGTTGTAAATCAATGAGGAACGGATTGCAAGAGGCTTTGTGCGTTGATATTACGTGATGTTGAGCAGGCACGATTCATGTCCCACAAGGTTGTTGGAAGCTGCCCTTCCTCAGAGCGCTTTGAGGATATCGTCGAACATCAGCATAATCGTGGTCGTCTGGAGCTTCAGCCAGGATTGCGACATCAGCCTATCGTCGGCTTCGAGGGCTTGTTGGCTAGGGATGAGGGCATGCTTGTCACTGATGAGTGATTGTAGATGGTCGGACCGGATGTGCGGTCTTCTGTGTGAGTGGTTCGAGATAGAAACGACAGCCGACCTGGGGGCCCATTTGAAGCTGCGAAGGATGAGCGAATGGAAGCGGCAAGACACGCCGGTGGCAACGCGGTGAGACCGGTACGAACACCGTTGACAAGCATGGGTATGCCGGGTCGTTGACGCAAGGGTTGTACCGCGATAGACGCTTTGCTTGTGCATGCGATTTGAGTTTTTGTAACAACATGGACCCCTGAAGCAACGATAGCTGCACTCGTTGTCAAAGACTCGAGCTCAGCTGAAGTGCGTGGTCAGTGTTGTTTGGAGGTGTCGTGATGCGCGCCAAGGTTGCGATGGTGGGAGGGTAGTGATGAACGTATCCTTGAGTAGCTCCTGATGCCTTCTGTCGCGCAGAGGGCGTTGAGTGTAATCAGCTCAGTGATAGTGGCGCCCAGCTTGCAGTGTAGCGGACAGGTGATGGATGACGCATGCGGGGCGGATGCAAGAGGAGCCGTCCGTTGCGGCACATACGCTTCGTCGAGATAAGCTAGGAGTGCGAAGAGTGAGGCTTATGCAGGGTAAGGTGAAAAGAGACGAGAAGTTTCAACCTGATGATTGATGTTGCGTCGAGTCAGGCCCGCTTTCCCGGTTGGGAAGAGGAAGGAAGACAGCGCTGCAGCACAGGTAACGGTACGGGCATGACACGTGTTGATGCCTGTCGCTGCTCATCAGCTGCACCTTCTGCGATGGTGTTGTTGCGGCAAGTGCAGTCCAGCAGTCAGTGCGTCCTTCCCGTTGAAGACGGCTGGTCGCGCCAGTTGCCTAGCTCCAGCGCTGCTTTTGATGTTTCAGGAATCAAGATCTGCTGCAACTTTATGGGAACAGTGGACAATTCAATAGCCCTGCCATCGTGGCGTACCAAGATACATCTACGATCCTCATCTGTTTGTCTCGATTTGGCAAATGGTTGGTGGGAGTGTAGGGTCATATAGTTCCGCGTACGATGATAGTCTACGCAAAGAGCGGCGAGCTGCGAAGGAAAATCTAGGATATGAAAAGACGTCTAGCAGGCCACATGGGTGGCTAGGGCTGTACATTGCACGTGCAGTGCTACTCCAAGGTGTAGAGCGCACGCACATTCCAGAGACCCTTCCAAGTTGCCGCCAGTCCAAAACGAACAAGCACTTCAGCTCGCTTAGAAACTCTGTAAATCCTCCCAATCAGTTCGTGCGGTGTATTTCATCATCCTGCATTCTCCTAATCCTTCCAACGGTCATCTCAGTATTCCGCTGCTGAGGTCGTTGAAATGCCATGCCGTCATTTCAGATGGCTCTTGTACGGAGTCGCCGGAACACGGTATGTTTTTCAGCGGCGCGGGCGAGGTTCGCACTGGTGCGAATGTTAGTGGAAAGTTGGCCCACGGTACTGGGAACAGCTGAATCATACCTGGCATGAAGCACACAGAGCATCAGCAGTATCGACCAAGTGATACTCTCTGGGATGACCTTCCCTCCATGCGTTCCTGCAAGGAAATTTGCCGTATGCACCACCAGACGCTCCTGTTGCCCTCCCCGCGGATGGCTGCTGAGAGCTTTGCTGGGACGAAGACATGATGCTTGGAGATGTTGCTGTCGGTCGAGTGGTGCCGCTGCTCTAAAGACGATAATATCGTCTAGTAGAAAAAGTATCGAGGCGATTTGTGCGGGGTTGCGATGATTTGTTCTGCCACGATGGTGTCTGCCAATCTTATATTCGCAAAAGATTTCATGCTGCCTGGGTAAAAGTCGAATGTCTCAGTGCCGCAATAACGCAACGACACACTGAGGCATATGGCCCCCATATGAGAGGGGACGGTCCGGAGTCAGCGTACGGCATGGTTTGTCTTGTGCAAAGGCAATGGTCGTTGCACGCCACACGCCTCACGACGGGCACGGAGAGCAACGCCACACAAAACCCCACAAGGTCAAAGCAGCGGCACTGCGCCGACGATCCTCTTTCTGACACCGAGACATGACTTCTCTCGTGATCAAAATTGGAAGGTGAACGCAGGAGCATAGTACTTTGGGCTCATTCATCTGCAGGGGTCTCATCGCTGAGCCTTACGGTGATTTGATGCCTCGAAGGCCTACACTCAAACACCAACCCTTGGCTGACTCGGGTCCAAGTCGCAAGCTGTAATAGTGGAAACAAGACAGTTCATTACTCACTTCGCTGTGGTTGGCCAATGAGTGCGTTTACAGATCACAACCCAACGGCTCCCGCGTGTCATGCTAGGTGGCGTTGACAGCACCTTCGAACTCTGACTCGGCTTTGTCTCCTTGCCTTCCCACCTGTCGCAACCTCGTAAACGTTATGAGGTGCTGAACTACCTGACGGTATTGTTTGTATGCCCAGTCAAAGCATAGTCCCCCGATGACTCCCGCGACACTGCCTCCTCCACGGGCACCGAACGTCTTACCCAGGGTTCGCACTCGCTATTGCTACCCACATTATCGCCGCAACAGACTGCATCTTCGAGGCGGCGGTAAAGCATCTCACCGCGAGCTGCCATTTACTAACGGTCGTCAGTCTTCGAGTGCCACACCTCCTCCCTCGTCGGCGTCAAAGAAAACGTCTTCCTCCCCACTGCTTTCCGAGACTGCGAGTCTCTGACCTCTCAGAATCTCGTTAGCCCTCCAAGCAGCGACGGTCTCAGCATACAGCCTGTTCAGCCCTCCAACGACACCTCCCACTTCCTCACCACCGACCTTAACCTGACACCTCCATCCCACGCCAAAGCTCGGTGGCAGGTCGCCGAACCTGGGCTCACCGCGTAACGGCTTACGGACGTACTCAACACTGCGCTCGACGGCTAGATGGCCCAGTCGCTCTTTGGGGTGCAGGCAGTCCACATCGTCGCGTAGAATCCGCTCGAGGTAGTCGAGAATGCCCAAGCGTCGTACGAACGCCTCGCAGGCAGACAAGTCGCCCTGGCTGTCAACATAGATGGCACCTATGACACTTTCGACGATGTCTGATAAAAACTTGGGTGCGTTGATCAGAGCCAGAAGATGCCAGGGAAATTCTACGTCGTGCTTCAACGCATGGATGAGTCGCTCTCGCACGTCTGCATGCTGCTGCAATGCTACGTCCCGTATGGCATTCATTTGAGGGCTACCTGATCGTAGGTATTGCCACAGTGCCCTGCTGTGCATCTCTGGTTGCAGGGTGGACTTGTCGAACGTCTCTTCCGCGGCTGTCGTCTCGAACATGGTGAACGTGAGGAATGCTGCGTTGACCATAGCGGACTGTATGGCGTGCATCTTCAGGTGCGACAACGGTGGGTCGTGCGCATACAGGCGTGGTATGATGATGTAGTCAAGCACAGCATCGCCGAAAAACTCCAGCCTGTCGTAGCTACTGTTGACGTGTGGCCCAGTGTACGAGTTGTGCGTCAAGGCCTCAAGAAGTAACGTCTTCTTGTTGAAGTTATACCCGATTAACGACTCCAAGGAATTGAATTGTGTGACTGCGATATCGACTGGCGCCGCCTCGTACAAGCTGACATTAGCCTCAGGTATCGGTGTCCATGGCTCGAGTGGCAGCAGCGTCTGCACGCAGGCGAACGCTTTCGGCAGTCCACCACACACATACCCTGCGCCAATGAGCGACTCCACAACGTCGGCAAGCAACTTGGATGATCTTTCTGTTTTCTCTGGCTGCTTCGTAGAATTGATCACGTCAGCCCAATACCTGGGAGACCATTTCGCTCCTGTGAAGCGTTTGGTAGTGATGAACTGGTCGAGTCCAGCTGCCAAGGTTGCACGAGCCAGGAAACCATTGCTCACGACCTGGCCCTTCTTCACAGTAAGGTAGTTCGCGGGCCAAGTTGAATTGCTCGCCATGATATGTAGACTGGAGATGAGTTTCAGCATACAATCACCCAGGAACTCAAGGCGTTGGTAGTTGTCTTCATCCTCGGCAGATGATGCCGTAAGCGCTCTTACTATAAGAGGTAGATCGTTAGGCTTGAAATCCGCCGGCCTGAGCAAGGATGTTCGCAGACTATCCGCGATCATACCAAGTTCGATCTTGTGTAAGACCGATGGCAGTAGCAGCGCCATCTGTGAGTAAGCCGAAGGCAAGTTTTCGACTACGCAATTTGTTGCCTCGAGTGTCTCCAGTCTTGTGTACGCATCGTTCGCGTTGCTGGCCTTAAGTAAAGGGTGCAGAAAATCTCGGCGCTTTGGTACACGAACGACTTGGAGCCGTGTGTCTGTTGGCTGAGCTCCTGGAACATGTGGCTGGCTGTCTTCTTCGATCAACTGCAGGGTATACTTCCGACTGTCGCCGTCTTGTGTTATGAGTCCCCAGTCGCCTGGAACAGGCATGCCCTTCTCCAGAAGTGACAAGGCTGATTGGCTGCCGCCTGTGGCTTTCTCCCATCTCGCCAGTCTCGTTGGATTGAGGCTTCCACCAGACTTGTCACAGGGCGCTATCAACCACAAGAAGTCATGCCTTTCGTCCTGCATCCTCCCAGCGTATGTGGAAAGAAGGATCCTTCGGGTAATCAAACGCAATGTCGCAAGATCTGCCGCAGATAGTGAGGCTATCGATCGTTTCGTAATTCTCACTCGGAAGGTTTTGCTCTCGTTCCAGTGTAGCTGAATATCATCTACGACTGGAATGGGGGTTGTGGTGATGAGCTGGACCTTACCAACACCAGGGAACTCAATGAGTGCGCGATAGTATACCTCTGGCTTTTCTTTCCACTCTTTTGCAACCGAGAGCCAAGGATCAAAAGTCGGCGAGGCAAGGATCATTGAAGGCCTGTTGTCGGGCACATGGGATCTCAAAGCCACGTCGTCTGTTTCCCGCCGTAAGGGGAGCAGGTTGTCACTTACCAGACCGGCATAGTACAAAGCCTTGTAAGCTTCGAAAGCTGCATCCTTTCTGGCCATCTTTTCCGTGCGCCACGAACCTGAGCCCGTTGCTTTGCGAACTGCACGATCGACCGATATTGGCAACGTGACTTCTGCGGTGATGCCATCGTTGGTCTCGATAAACTTGAACTGCGGGCGCGGATCAACGTAGGGACCTGACCCAAGAAGCGAACAAAAGTGTGTAAGATGTGACAAAGCGTCATCCAGCGTCAGACGGGCGCCAGTGGCTTCAACCTCAAAAGTCCGTGATTCTACCTCCTCTTCTCTCTCGCTCTCCGTAGCAAGTTGGCTCTGCCGCATGTCGTCAAGGTAGGCTTTCTCCATCTCACCCTCGAGAGCTTCCCAAGATTCGGGAGGGCGACCGCCTCCTGCGTCAGGCATGAAGATGAAGTACTTTGATTCTTGCATCCTGGCTCGTCCACGTCGTTGAACAAAGCTTTTGAGATTCTTCGGGCGCTCGAAACAGACTACCAGGTGGCAGCTGGATACGTCAATTCCCTCTTCAAGAACGCTCGTTGCAAGTATCAGGTTGGTCGTGCCAGCGCGGAAATCATCTAATGTTGCTTTCTGATTCCTTGGTTCGGGCATGGTGGCGATCATCTGCTTGCGCTTGCTGGAGCTTGAGGTGCCCAAAAAGGTAGCTACACGCAACAAATCCCTGGTGCGGGGATGCGAGGCCAGTACCTCAGCCAAAACAGCCAGCCAGGCTCGTTGTTCGACAAACACTAAACCTGTAAAGTGGGGCTTGCCTTGCGCCTCTTTTACCAGGACATCGATCAGGCGTTCGACCTTTTGGGATATTCGGTCTGTGTCGACCGGATGGCCAAAGTCGAGATCGTGAAAAGGTAGTCCTCTCAAGACTTTCAGCAAGTGCTGCTTCTCACAGTTCGAGAGATCAAGTAGTTGCTCTGCATCGGCAACAGTTTTCTCAAACTTTGCCACGCACTGATGCAGATACCAATCAACTGCAGACGAACCGAGCTCTTTCAACATATCTTGCGCCTTCTTCGTGAGCGTTCTGAGTTGTTCGATGCAATAGGTCTTCTGGCTGAGGAACAGTTTCTGCAATTGCCCAGATACGTCGAATCCTTCTTGCTGTTGCCGCAGGAGATCTGTTATATATGGGTCTTGCATGAGATCATAGTCTGTGAAGGTGTAGTTGAGAGCAGTGACTAGTTTCGAGTGCGGCTGGTCATCTACTTGGTAGTCGACTCTGACCAACTCAGGCTGATGGACATGCCTTATTAGTTCGGAGTGACTCTTTTTCGGTGTCTTGGTTGTTGCATGCAAGTTGCGCTCGATATGTCTGAAATGTATGTAAGCATCATACCTTACTGTAGTTGAGTGCAGCTCACTCCAATGAATGCGTCGTTGCATCTGCCTTCATGACCGGGCTCGCACTCAGACCAAGAATCTTAGGCAGATGGACATTGCCTTCTAGTACTCTAGGGGTGTAGAAATGCGTCATGATGCGGTTAGCTGGATGGTTGAGCGTACAATGATGAGCTTTGTATCAGTCAGTCGCTGTTGCATACCACCAAGACAGGCTAGCTGGCCTTACCTTCATCGAAGATCAATAGAGCTAAGTCATCCATCTTTACAAATGCATGAGCAAGAGCGTCGTATAGCACCTGATGCGTAGATAGAACGATGCGAACGTTGTGGAGAACAGAGTCCCACACACTCTGCTCTGTCCAATGGTCTACGTCGTCTTGGCCGGAGAGTACGAGGACATTACGATTCGGAAGGTGGCGACTGAAGACCTGGCTCTGCTGCTCACACAAGGTAACAGTAGGCGCGAGGAACCATACACGCTTGGTGACAAGGATAAGTTTTCTGTCGATATAGATGTAAATCTAAGGGTGGCATACCTGGGAGGGTGCGCAAGTTTCGAGTTCAGCTCGAGTCCGTTCTACTGCTCCGGTAGTTGTTAGCCTGCATAGTTCGGTTGTCACGCTTGAACATACATGTGCGTTTTGCCGCTGCCCGTGTCCATAACGACGATGACATTTTGGCTAAGGCTTTCTTCGACCATTTCAGCCTGATATGAGCGCAGAGCGAGCGGCTGCATGTCGATGGGAGCCGCAGGGGCGGCAATGGCCCCATCGAACTCCATTGCGGTAGCCATCGTTGCATGACAAGATCACTCGCTTGACGAAGTCATTGTTTGTGGACGAAGGTGAAGAGGTAGAGTGCACCTGCGCGAGTTGGGCTCGTTTACCGCTAGCTCCTGATTGGTCAGACCCACAATGAACGCAGCAGGAACATCTTTACATCAATTTAGGAAATTCTAAACTTATTGGAGCACTCGTAGAACGAATCATGCAGGCATTACAGTATGTCATGGTTTTTGTCGTAAATGCTACATCAAGTCGGTTCGTGTCTATGGTCTTGCGTAAAACCGTGTGCGCCGGCCTAGATGACTGTGTGATGGCGCCTAAGAGGCGACCATCGCAGCTCCAGCTTGGGTGGATCTCATGTCTCTACAAGTTCGTAAGGTAGTCCTCGACCTCAGAGGGGCTTAACTTCCTGAAGCGGGGACCCACTGCTCCCTCGACGCCCTCAACGCCGAGCAGTCTCTCCTCCGGCGGTCCAACGATACCGATCTCGACAGTGTCGCCGTTCATCTCTCCTTCTATCGTCTCCTTCAGTGTAAGAAGGGCGATGTGAATGGCATCCTCCAACTCCAAGCCATCTGTGTAACGCTTCTCAAGGAAGGTTTTTGCGCTCGTTGCGCTCTTGCCAATAGCTGTTGCTTTCCACGGGAAGTAGCTGCCGCTAGGATCGACCTGGTAGAGACTTGGCCCGCCCTTCAGGATGCCGCCGGTCTTGCCGCTGACCTTCTTCTTCTCTTCGCTCGTTTGCTCCTCGCTCTTGCCCTCGGCCTCAGGCTCAATGCCATCATCCCACCCAGCGATCAGCAAGCTGACACCATACGGCCTGACACCACCAGACTGTGTCGCCTCCTGCATCACCCGCGCCACATCCTGTACTAATATCCTCGTAGGTGGGTACTCGTTGTAGATGCGCTTGTATTCGGTGTGTGAGACCTTGCGGGCCTTGTCGACAAGAACCCGGTAGTCCGGTCCCATGCCTGAGTAGACCATGCCGATGTTTGGTGTTACCAGGCTGACCTTCGATGAGGATGCGGAGTCGATGAGGGGTGAGGATGACTTTTTTTCGGTCGCGAGGACGATGCCGTTCGTGGCTTTGAAGTGTGTGAGCTTGTGATCTCAGGAAACATTGATCGTCAGCGTACCCTTGATACCTAGGGAAGTGACACCCTGGTTGACCGCATTGAGGGCATACTCTATGCTACAGTCAGTATCTGACTGGCGGCAATAGCTCACACGCGTCGTGTGCGGGAGGCGCGCATACCAATCTGTACCAGCTTTCCAC
Organism: Didymella keratinophila; assembly: GCA_011058865.1. NCBI lineage: Eukaryota > Fungi > Ascomycota > Dothideomycetes > Pleosporales > Didymellaceae > Didymella > Didymella keratinophila. Next base: position 207,008 of record SWKW01000013.1, on the reverse strand, counting down.
TGTCGTCATATTAGCAGGCGAAACGAGAGCCACTGCGGCGGGGACCTGTGTTTACCTGGGCGAGAAGGTGGTGAGCGAGAACGAATATCTGTCAGCCATGGCGAGACGTGATGTGGTAGTACAGAGGTCGTGAGGGTGCGGGGTGAGAGCAAACAGCCGTTGTGGAGAGCGAGATGGACGAGAGTATGGAGCTCATGAAGCTAGGCAATCAATGAGACGCGGCGGCGGACAGCACGCATGGGCCAGGCGAGCTGCACGTGACAAAGCGCCAAGGCACGCTCGGGCCGCATCAGCCTTTCGAACAATCTTCATTCGATGCCGTTCCCTCCACTTCCTCTGCCACCGTGTCTCTCCGTGACACTTACATATCTAGAACGCTGCGTCGGCCCCGGGTCCGGTCTGAGGCGCTTGTATTGGCAGATGTCACCCCCGCGGTTACCTGATTGATCTCACTTGCAACATCGTCTTTGCGCTCATGTTTCCTCGCCAGGCTTTATTGGTAAGCGTATAATTGACGTACATACCTAGGCACACAGCCTCTTCATTCTACCTTCACTCAAGCCATGTCCTCCTCATCCGGCTTTCAAGCTATGCCCGGCTGGTATTGCCCGGACGATGTCCCTAAGGATGAGCCCTCGTCTGAATCAGCTTCGTCCTCGAAACCAAGATCTCAGACCACGGGTACCTCGGCTCCACATGAGTCTTCGCAGACAGGGCAGGGCACGCGCCCAAAACGCACTCACTGGCCACCACGACAATGCAGGATCTGCTTGGAGATTGTTCAACCTACGTTCAACGCGCCTTCCGAGAATCTTCCAGGTTTCTTGCAATCATCTCACCCCAACGTGGTTTACGAAGACGAGGGAGGGCGTTTGCTCAGACCCTGTCTCTGCAAAGGCTCGTCGAAGTATGTCCACGACCAGTGTCTGCAGGCCTGGCGCCACGCCGATCCTAGCTACGGGCGCAGGAATTACTGGCAATGTCCGACTTGTGGCTTCAAGTATCGTCTCGTACGACTCGGCGCAGGCCGCTTCGTTGGTAGTATCAGTAAGTCTTAACAAGAACATAGCCAGACACTTCATACTAACTACTCTGCAGCTGCTCAGATTATGCTGACTGTTCTGATCATGACTACGATGGTGTTCGTCCTTGGCTTCTTCGCCGATCCTATCTTGAATCTGTATTTTGACCCATGGAGCACTCTTATGCCATGGGCCAGTTCCAGTCGAGGCGACTACTTCTTTGAGCCAGAGGACGAACCCGACTCCTGGACCGAGCATTTTGCGAAAGGCTTCGCTGGTATGGGCGTTCTAGGGTTCCTCAAGGTCATTGTCACCAGCCCACTCTCTTACTTCAGGATCGGTGGTGGTCGAGGGCGAGCAACTGGCCGAGAGCGATACGAACAAGTCAGCTGGATCATCATCTTGATCGGCGTGGGAACATTCCTAGCAGTACGTATATGTATATGGTCTATCTGCTTTCTTTGCTGACATCAAACAGGCCATCTACAAGGGTGTTCGCGTCTGGAGCCGCCGCACGCTTGAGAGAGCTGGTGAGCGCGTGATGGATGTTCAAGGCGATGATGATGGTGATGACGAGTAGTGTGTACTACCAAAGACACGATGATTCCGCTCAGCTCCACTTCAGAGTCCATGATCTTATGAACCGCACCTTCTTAAAGTGCCACGGGGTATCTGCCCAGTACCGTGTCATTTAGTCTACGTGCGAAAATTAGACAGCCCACGACCTTCATGTCGACGAGCACGTCTTGTGCAGTTGGCCCTTGGAACGTGGCGCTACCACCTTTGGCAACTTCTCCGGTTCTTGTTCGCTCACCATGCGACGTAGCTCTTGTAGCGACTTGCGAGCAGTCGTTGTTCTTCGAACATTCGATATGGCTTGGATGTGAGGGTGTCATTGGAACATTTCAACAGATTCGATATACATACTTAACGCTAATGTGACATCAAGGTGCTCTACACACTTTCAATACATCTCCACTACTTCAACCATTCAATCTCCACCGCTGACCTCGACCAAAATCTTGACCTGATTGTCCTTGTCGTGTATCAGCGACTTGAAACCCTTCTCCTCCACCTCTGTCAGCTTGATCCTCTGTGTGATCATCTCATGCGGCTTCATGCTCCCAGACGAAAGCGCATCGATGACCTCCTGGAAGTCACCGACCTCGTACGTCGCAATACCCATATACATCCTCTCCTTGAAGTTGAAGTCATTCGGCATAATCGTGCACGGCTTCTCCCAGATCGCAATATTCAAAATGCACCCCCTCGGCCTCGTAGCATGCACAGCCTGATCAAGCGCCGCCTGCACACCCGCACAATCATACACAATATGCACGCCCTTGCCATCGCTCAACTCCTTACAGCGCGTCGGAATATCCTCCTTCGTCGGATCGATAATATAATCCGCACCAAACGTCTTCGCAAACTCCTGTCTCTTCCTACTCACCTCGCTCACAATAATCCTCTCACACCCCTTCGCCTTGAGCGCCAGAATCGTTGAAATCCCAATCGGCCCTCCGCCCAGAATGAGCACCACATCGCCCTTCATGAACGGACTGACTTTCACCGCATGCCACCCCACCGCCAGCGGCTCCACCAGCGCGCCAATTTCCAGCGGCACGTTGTCCGGTAGATGGTACAGTGTGCTCGTCGGCACCACAATGTGGTCTGCTAGCCCGCCGCCCCAGCCCGACAGCCCGACGAATCCGTTGCTCCAGCAGCAGTTGTGCAGCCCGGCTTCGCAGGCGCTGCAGGTACCATCGTAGATGATGGGTTGTATGACGACGCGGTCGCCAGGCTTGTAGTCCTTGACGTCTGAGGCGACTTCTTCGACCACGCCGCTGAATTCGTGGCCGAAGGTTAAGGGCACCGTTTCGCCTGTTATGGGGTGGGGGGTTGTTGGGCAGAGATTGGGGCCGCCGAGGTACTCGTGGAGATCTGGGAGGTGTTAGTGTGGGATGGTGAGTTGGATATGTGTTGACTGACCACTGCCGCAGATGCCTACCCACGCGGGCTTGATCTTAACCTGGCCTGATTTGATCTCGGGGATGGGGATTGATTCGTAACGCAGGTCGTGCTTGCCGTGGAAGCGCACCGCGTTCATGCTGCCGTTCGACATATTGACGGAGTCTTCTCTCAAACACGCAACGACTGAAGTATACACAGGTTCGAAGACAGATAGCCGCGTCTTGTGTCTCACACCAGCTCTCGAGACCTTTGCCCAACACCACGAGGGGTTGCCGCCATCTTGTATCTCACGCGGTCCCGGTCATTCATCCAGCCCTGCTCTAGCTACCATGCTCCGCGCGCCCGCGATTCGCTACCTGCGACGCGCTTCAAGTCGCGTGTTCACCTCTTCCATCATGAAGCTATTGCGGTATACCGGTTGAGGCAAGCCTGAAGCCGATCACCCCGCATCCACGAACGGTCCGGGGAGCTAGTCGCGGGGTACTGCACCGAACTGCTGTGGTTCCGGGGTGTTGTTTTGGGGCTTTCCGAGGAGATAGGAGAAGTCTGGTGAGCTTGTGGTCGGCTGGGAGTGTGAAGGGTATGATGCCATACGGTAAATGCCTAACGCCTACATTCGCTTGTAACGCGACTGGAGAAAGACTAAATAGCGAATACTAGGAGCTACGCAGCAGCGTAAATATCTTCGATTAGGATAGATTAGGATCGATTAGGATGGGGACAGACTGGTTGGGCACCTGGGCCAGAAGTCAAAGTTCTCGGGAACTAGTACCAGGTACGGGATACATCATGTCCAGCTACACAGCTTGGGACTCTCGCCTGTTGCCCCTACAGAACTATGTAGCCAGTACATAGATACCGTGTCTTGGTCAGTGAAGCACATACGTGCTCAGATCCTCTCTTTCAGCCCTCCACATTGTCTCTCCGTACATGATGGTAAGTGAAACATTCTGGAAGAGTTCAGGGAGGAGCTTGCGGAGAGGCATGAGAAGTATCCGAAGCTGGAAGAACTTTGGTCGCCTCGTGCTATGACTCGTCACCTCTGTCTGTGTGCTGCTTCAAGGTCTAGCAATCAACACCGTGGCGATACCCAAACTACGATGGTACCCGGACATGCCAAATGACCACAACGGGTGGTCCATTGATGCCGAGACACGTAAGCGGCTCACCATCACCTACACTGAGGTCTACATGGAGGAACTGATCTGGTCAAATATCAACAAACTGGCGATAAATAACATTGATGACGAAGAAAGTTCGGGGTGGCCAGCGGCTCTTTCTGCATCGCGCTCAGTCGACGGTATTGCAGACATTGTATCAACATTCTCCAGATGGTGGTCAGAATGGTAACCCGTGCTCAACAGAAGCGTCAGTGGTAGCAGGGTCTGGACTGGCTTGAATACGACTTTCGATGAAGATCACGTTCTTGAGACATATGTGTCAGCCACGCAGGTCTCGAATGTCTTCCAGTGGCTACGAGACGACCGTCACCGTCTAGGAACGAACTCTACAGGCTAGACGGGCAATCTGAGCCTCGTGATACCCGTCTTGAATAGCAAGTGCGAACTTCGTACGTCCGAGACCATCGTCTCTCCCAGAACGATCACTGTCAACGTTTCATACGAGCAGCTGTACAACGACCCCAGTCTCACGACCGACCTTAGGCCCATCCCCGAGCGTGAACTCCCGGGCGCACGATGTACCTTCACGTTTCGACAAGCACTTCACTCATTCGACATGTAGATCATCGACATGGATGCGCCAGAAATCTCTCAAAACCAGTGCTGGAAGAAGTTTAACAAGTCCCTTAGTTATCAACCAAGTCATGCGCAGGACTCCACAATTGCGCACGCACTCGCATCCCACGCTGACGGTGTTCTTACATACATGAACTAGCTCACGGCACAGAATGGCATACTCAAGTACTTCCTTCTGATGAGTCGCAAGCTACGTGTCGACATACCCTCGATCACTCCGGACGCTCAAGGACTAACGGTAGTCATGGGCGTTCTCCTTCAGAATATGATCAGCCTTGGCGACAGCCTCAGCCCGCCACTACCTGCAATCATGCCTTCCAGCTCCGACCGGTTGATCACCTCGTACCCTATGCAATGGCAGATTTACGGTTCGAGACCTCGGCTTGCATGGGAATGGGCTGTGGTGTCCGTCCTGGTGGTTGTAGTCTGCTGCTTCTGTTTTGGCATATGGCAGACTTTTGGTACAGGGTGGCACCTGGAGACTGAACAGAACTGTCTGGCATGATGGTGATCGCTTATGGGACAGAAACAGAGCTGAAGAATATTGATGACGAACAGAAGGCGAGTCGGAGGTCGTATGCCGTTGACATAGAGCCAAAAATGATGCTCTGGAGCAAAGCAGATGACGAGACGCAGTGACGAAGACTCATACTTTATTCGAATGTACATGCAGACCGCAGATCAACCATCATACTCCATAACGCCGACTCCAACAAACCCGACAATGATCCCAGGACCCCACCCGGTGATGCTAGAGCAGCGATACAACTCCTTCGGGAACCTCACAACTCGATGGCCTCCTCACCAAAGCCAGCCCACGACTTCCAACTTGCCCATCCGCTCTTCTTCTCACCAGGCAGCTTAATGCCTTCGATCTCCTCGGGTGTGACGCTGTACCACTCCTTGGTAGGGATCCATCCAATATACGCCCGGTCCCCAAAGCCGCCAATCCAGTACACCTCATCGACAATCAGCCTCACCCACTTGCTCTCATGAATCCTGTTTCCAGGCAGCCACCAGGCAGCATCCGGATGGTACTTGACGAAGCACGTCGTGAGCGCCGCCTTACCAATCTCCTCGGCATTGATCTCCTCCAGATGCCCAACGAGCGAGAAACGCGGCAGCGACGCCGGACTACGCCACACGTTATCCTGAGGATGCCAGCGCATGCTGAGCGTGATATTGGAGCCTGCATCGACGTTCTTGAACGAGGTGGCAATGCTAATAGCGAGGATTGTGGGGTTGCCTGTCTCGGGCTCGCAGTCGCCGAAGTAGTCCATCAGCCCGATGGGCGCGCCGTCGACAGAGGGCCGGTTCTCAATGGCGCGGTGCGAGCTCGATGGGAAGACGGTCGAGAGCGTGCCGATGCTTTCTAAGCGGAGGATGCGGCGCGCTTGCACGGCGGACTCGTGAACGCTGGGAATGGTGAAGCCGCTGTCATGCTGGGCTGGGTTGGTGAAGAGGCGTTGTGGTGATGGGAGGTTGGTGGCCGAGGTCAGACTGATAAGGGAGAGGAGGGCGGTAGAGAGATACATGGTACTGGATAGGCTAAGAGATACTTTAAAGAGCTTAAAAGGAGCGAAGGAGCTGCTTGATCTGGAAGAGCGAGACTGTGAGCCTGTCACCAGGGTGATGTAGAAGGGCGAACGGAGCTCCGAGCGGGACAAACAAGTACAGATACATCACGCGATTGTAGACCGCAGGGGGCCAAGTACTGTTACCAAGACCGAGAGTCATGAACCCGTATTGGGGATCTCAAATTACAGCTCGCGCAGTAGTGTTCTCAGCGAAGGGGAGCATCATGCTCGCAAAGTTTGTTGATGATGTGGGGTGTTCTTGCCAACCAGATGCGCGTCCCTTGACTTTGATGTTCATACCTTCCATCTGATTAGATGTCGATAAGGATCGCATTTGCCCGCCAAGTCTACCTTTACCCAATACGGCAGGCTCGCTTCGCACACAGCCAAAATCGATACCTCACCTTCGACGCCGCCCCCCAGTCATCGACAACCTCACCGCCAACCTGTACGTATCCCGCCCGCACGACTGCACGCTCCTCGAACCCTCCACACGAACATCTGGACAAAATCATTTTCGCGCCGCCCGCACACACCTTTTCGCCAGGCGAACATAGCTAACCTGCGATTTGCCACACAGAACCAACAGTCGCCAACTCATCAAACCCATCAACCGCAATCATGGGTAAGGTTCACGGATCCCTCGCACGTGCCGGAAAGGTCAAGTCTCAGACCCGTAAGTCGTCGCTCTTCGAATCAAGTGTATGACGAGTACTAATGAATTGCAGCCAAGGTAAGCCTACACTCCTCCTGAACGCACGACCGATCACCGTGACGACGACGACGACGACGACGACGATACGGTTTCGCGCTCCCTACGACGAATGCACCGGTGGCGCAGGATATGGCGAACGCAGGACGACAGGAAAGAACGACCCAGAAGCTGACACGCTAGAATAGGTTGAGCCCCAGGAGAAGAAGAAGACCCCCAAGGGCCGTGCCAAGAAGAGGCTCACTTACACCCGCCGTTTCGTCAACGTCACCATGACCGGCGGCAAGAGGAAGGTCAGTGAAGACGTACATCATGCGCAAAGATGGAAAGCTGACCTGGTGCAGATGAACCCTAACCCCACCTCGTAAACAACTCGATAAAGGGAGGGCGTTCGGAACGAGCACGATGAGCTAGATGTTTTGTCATGAATTCGGTTTCCTCGGGCTGGCTATGACTCTGGATCAGAGGGAGTGGGACGCTCCGTATGAGGTAGGCGTTGCCACGGCTCGCCACCCCGCTGCAGCAAGATCCCACACTTTGGGATGATGGGGGCATACTCATGGCGTAAATGTACATTCGGCTTTTGCACGGCTACATCACGAAATAAAGCTTTTTGTGACTCGACATCCTATTTCGGTCCTGCATCGTATTCTGTTTCGCGCATGTCTGTGTTTGATTGCACTGATTGCTGTTTCGCATACGAAGAACCACATTCACAGATTTAAGATCGATCACCGCTTGCTTCGTGTTTCAGATGCATACTTCCTAGAAGGGCGCACCTCCCCGCACAAGAGGGCGGATAAGTGGGTCAGCCGGTTGGTCAACGTCGTGCCTCAGGCACGAAGCTCCGACCAAGCGAACGACGTCACCTAGCTTCAGTTCATCAGCTGCCTAAGCTCCGACCAAGCTCCACCATCAAACAAACATCTTCAATTGCAGCCCCAATAGTCCCCAAGTCACCATCAAGATGTTCAAGCGATTCTTCGGCGAGGTATGCTCTTCTCAATTGGTCTTCAAAAAACATCACTGACAGCTCTAGCACGGCGCAAAGAACGTCGTTACGCTCTTCCACAAGCCCTCGTCCCAGGCCTCTTTGCGCGCGCACACCATCCTCAAGCAAGCAAACGCACAATCTGTCGCAACCGCCACCGAAGACCAGGCCAGCAGCCACCACGCCCAGGACAAGGCCGAGCGCACAGAGTTCGAGCTCGATGTCACAGAGGCACCACCCACAGCCGACCAGCTTAAGAACATTCTGGAGTACCTAGGTGGACCGAGTGCGGTGAGCAGGGTCATTGAGGGCGCCAAGGATGAGACAGATGCTGTGAGGAGGTTAAAGGCGGATGGGGATACGTTCAAGAGGCCGCTGATTGTAGATTGGAACCAGGGCAAGGCTGGTCAGTGCTATTCAAGTCACATCGCGCTGAGATGGAGAGCTAACGCGTATTTGCAGTTGCTGGTGATAACGAGTCTGAAATTCTCAGTCTGCTGAAGAATATCTCGGCCGAGAAGAAGTAGGAAAAGCATCAGTCGTAGTCCAAGAAAGCGTATCCCTCGAGGTCGGTAGCCCAATTCTCTTCAGTTTACTTGTTCCACTATGTCAATGTCTTGGTTGCTGGTGTTGTAGTGTAGTCGATCAACATCGATGCGCAACGTCCCTCACCGCTGCTCCGTGCACAAGCAAACGCACATAGGCGACGGGTACCTGCAGATTTTTGAGGCGGCTTCCCTTTATGCTTGTCCCTGTTGAGGACGTGTGAGCTTCCCTGTGCTGAGCCCGCGTTGTTTGTCTGGATCTCTCCTGCCCATTCTTCTGTCTTGTTTGTTCTATCTAAGTCGCTCAACGGTTATCCTTTCATGTAGATTGCTCATGGACGCTCGCCGTACCGTCATTTACCAGTGCCCTGAGCGGAGTTCGCGCGCGTGTTCCCTGATCAACGAAGTTGCGCTGCGCGAACTCTCACCTTCACCTCACGTCCTTGCGCGCCAAGGCCGCGCCTTCCATTGCGGTCGACGACGAGCTTCCACTCCCTACACTCATTCCCACCACCTTTTCACGCACTACCGGCGGGCTTTAAAATCTTCATTCCCACCGGCGTACGGCGTCCCGCGACATGCACTTGCTTTGTTGAAGCTTCTGTCTCTCGACTTCTTCTTCTAGCTCTTGTTTGTATTTACTTTCTCCATTTGCGCCAACATGGGCGAACTGCAGCAGCAGCTACCTGCTGGGGTCAGCTCGACCGGTGAGCCAATAATCCCAAATTCGAAGCAGCCTGAGTCACCTGCGCCTTCAGACAAGACCGTCACGGCACCGCCAGTGAGCTCCAACGACGACATTAAGCAACAGCCACAGCCAGGGCGGCGAGCCGCTATCTTCAGCACAGATCTCTGCCGTCGCCCGCCGCGTGGACTCCAGCAGCTAGGGTGCTTCCAACCCATTGTGCGCAGCAATCTGGAGGAAGACGCATATGTCGCGGCCGGGCGTTTGCGCAAGAAGTACCCTTACCAGTACTTGAGTATCTTCCCACACCAAGGCTGGCTTATCAGCGACTTTTGGGACGACCATGATATCCAGATCGAGGGCAAGAATTACTCCACAGCGGTGCTGAATATCATCGCGAATCACAATGCCATTCAAGTGCCACAGTTCGCGCGCGAGTATGCCGAGAAGCACCCCGAGCGCCTGAACCTGATTGGAGGCAATATCGCTGGGCTTTATGACAAGTCCGATCCGCTCTCGATCGTGGACAAGATCTTTGTCAATGGAGAAACCCGGGGGTACCCACCCGCCTTCCTCTGGAAGGTCGCATATGTCCTACGCACAAAAATGCTCGCCGTCAAGGCAATAAGCGAACCGCCGAAACACCCAGTCAGCGATCCAGCACGCTCAGACGCGGATCAACAGGACCTTGTGGTGCACAGCGCCGAACATGCTCCAGCTTCAGTCACTGCTCCTGCAAAGGTACCTGTTGCTACGAGCACTGCATCGAAGGGTAAGACACAAAGCGTATCAACCCACCATGAGATCATGACTAGCACGAGCGCAGCGCCAGCCCCTCTTGTCAAGCCAGCGCCTACGATGCCAGATACGCAAGCGGCTTCCACCCAGCACCAGGAAGGACACTTTGCTCGTACAACAGCCGATCCACTATTTCGTGGCCGCTTTGGCCCACCTGCTGCGTCTTCAGAAGGACTCGGCCACACCGGACCCATGGGACACATGATTCCAGTCGTGCCTGTACATCATGCAGGTGGTCCTAATATGACACACACTGGCGTGCATAACCCTCGAACCCGAGCAGGACGCTCTGCATCTGGTTCGCACAGTCAGATCATGCCATCAAGCCCGTATGTCGAGAACATGTCCCGCGTCTCGTCAGGATATGTTCCTCGACAGTATGCTAGCGCAATGTCAGCGGCGCATTCACCGCAATTTCATCCTGCACACATGGCAATGAATCACCATATGGGCAACCTTCCGCCAAACATGATGTCATTTGGGTACAACCAAGATCCCATGGGACCTGGCGCAATGGCAGGTCAGCCGCAACCCGGTTTCATGCATCCTGGCGCTATGCCTCATCATGCGATGCAAGGCCCTCCAATGATGCAGGCCTATCCACGACAGCCGTCCAACATGCAAGGCCCGCCGCTCACTATTCCCATGGGCGAAATGACGAACATGCAGTATGGAGGACCTCCGCGCATGCCCTTCCAAAATATGGGCCCACGGCGTCGACTCAGTCAGCAGCACAGTAACGGCAGCACTTTGTACGACCCCTACGAGGGTAACAATCCAGCTTTTCGAAATGCTGGGTATCCGAATGGCAAGAAGTACAACCAGAGTAGCACGCACAACAACAATGGCCGCCCTCGCAAACCTTCGTTCCCAGGTAGTCGACCCTACCATGGTCAGTACCCCAATGCACGGCCGCAGGCCGGAGGTCGTTACAACTATGGGCCAAAGTCTCACATGGACAACGATCCTTCCATCACACAAGACCTTGAATTTGGCTGCTTTGTTGACTGGATTGGCCCTTTGAACGAGATTGTCAATGAGCTCTTCGTAAAAGATTTGCCTGAGAACATCCAACCGACAGAGTTGGAAGATCTCTTCCAGGCACAACTTGGTGTCAAGCTGACGTCGGTCAACATTCGTTGTAGTCCTCAGGCGCCGCAGCTGAAGCACGCTTTTGTCGGGTGAGTCGGCCTGCATGGTCTCGCAGTGCTAGTCTCACATCGCTGACCACTCGCAGATTCCCTACCTGTGCGATTACCAAGCAGGCGCTTGTCATTCCTAATCCTACCATTCGTGGATATCCAGTCTCCATCACAGTTCCTAAGCGGTTCTTCCAGAACACGGCGGACATTCCGTCGCGAGACACGATCGAGGCGGGTCCGTCGGCCTGTTCCAGATACACTAGCCACCCCAACAACTGTGAAGTTCGCGATCGCGCGTCTTCAATTCAGGAGGGTAGCGATGTCACATCGTCGACCGCTGCGACGAAGGAGAAGACATCGTACTCGCCACAGGATGCTAGGAGCGACCTGCCAAAGAAGAAGAAGAAAGGCAAGCAGACTCAGCAAGCGCAGGTCACCGCTGGGAGCCCCGAAGCTCGCAAGGTCAAGCCAAAGAAACAGCGTCAAGAGTCTCCGATGAAGGAAGAGCCCGCTGTATCTACGGAGCCTACTGTCTCTGCGGCGACCGGTAAGACTGACGACCTCAACGACAGCGCAAAAGTCGAGGGGCCCGCTTCAGCGTCAATGACCGTCAAGCCAATTGTATCCACGGTCAGCAAAGAGACCGAGCAGCTTCAAGTGAACGAGAAGACCACCCCTCCTACTCCTACTGTAGTGAAGACATTGGACGCGAAACCCGCTGGTACGGAGGTTGTTGCCTCAGAGCCAGACACAGTTGATCGTGTTTCGAAGGCTGCGCCCAGTAAAATCCTACCAGCTGTGCCAGTAGAACCTACGGTCGAGCCAGCAATGGTATGTCAAAATGTCCCCCACATTGATTTGCCTTTGAGTACAAGTAAACTGACGGATAATCCGCAGACTTCCCTGCCCCAGCCCAAGACAACAACAGCGACGAAGGTCCCAGCGACTGCTTCTACTCCACTTGAAGTGCAGGACCCAACCTCGGACGATGAGTTGAAGAACGATTCAAGCTTTCATCCGGCGGCTGAGTCGCAGTCTGAGCTCGAGGTCAAGGGGGTTCCCAATATCGGTCCTGGGGCTGCGAACCACGAAATCGATGTACAAGTGCCTGAGACGAGCACCGCAACTAGTATTCCTACCCCAGCGCCTCCCGCGTCTACCACACATTCCACCCAGGAAGCTGTCAACGCCCCAACAGAAGAAGTTGCTGTCACTACAGATACGGGGAACCCACAGACGGAGCAAGAATCCAAGACAACAACTATGCCGTCCACGACTTCAGAAGCAGCTGAAGTCCAAGCAGCTACGCAGCAGGAGACCAAGAAGCCGACGACAACGACCGTTGTCGTTGGACAGACAAAGAAGCGCGGTCCCCAGCAGCCTGAAGCCTTCTACCAAGGTCCCAAGCAGCTGGCCAGACAGGCAAAGAAGGAGAGGGAGAAGCAGAAGAAAGCCGACAGGAAAGCCGAAAAGCTGGCAAAGCAAGGCAAAGGCGAGGGCAAGATCGCCTCAGACCAAGCTCCACCTGCAGATGGGCCCAGTGGAACTGTAGAAGGAGCTACCAACAAGACTGACGCTCCGAAGGACGAGACCAAGTCTGTAGGTGACGTCCAGTCAGTTGACACGACTGCGACCACCCCCACGACTACTCCTGATACCAAGGAGACTTCGGCGTCCTCAGAGAAGTTAACCCCAACCGAGACGTCACAGAAGACTGTTGATGATGGTTACGGCACGTCCGGAAAAGGCAAAGGCAAGAAAGCAGTCACGTCGGCCGCAGAAGAACTAGCGTCAACAGAAGACAAGAAGAAGGACCATGGTAAGCAAACCAATGGCACCAGCGTTACCCCCGAGGCCCGCTCAGTGACCAACAAGGAAGAGAAATCCAACTCCGAGGAGATCTTGCAGGAGACGTCGACCAAAGAGACTGCACAGAAGGGCGCTCCTGGTTCGGATGCTCAGTCATCTAAGCAAGATGGCAGCAAAGAGGTCACCAGCGATGGCCAAGAATCTGGTCCTTCTGGCTCTGGAAAGGAAGGATCGACTCCTTCCACAAAGAAGAGGAAGAACAAGAAAAAAAAGAAGAACACTGAAGGGGAGACTTCCAAACAACCGCTAGCTTGGCCCAATCTTGACTTTCGCCCTAGGTCACCCAACCCAGTGTGGATGGGCCCAATCGACATGGAGACCGACGTTCACAACTACGACAAGATCATGGACGAGGCGTGCGGTGGACCGGATGACTCAGACTTCTCATGGGCCGATCTCCCGGTGATGGAAGATGTGCTGAACTCGGACCAGGATGAGGCTCCCGCCGGTTCAGATGGTGGCAGTGGGCCTTCTCCAAGCGTCAATTCGGATGAAGAGCGGCAGATGTTCAACGCGCTTTTCCCCAAGCTCAAGAAATTGCGGCCGAAGAAGGGTGCTGAGAGTTATGCCCGTCTGTCCGAAACGAGCACCATGGAAGAGATGACCAAACTGTACGTTTTTTAGTTGACGACGCCGCGTCCTTTGCTGACTAAAGTACTCAGTGCTACTGACGGCGCTGCTCTCGTTGCAAAGGTCGATGCAGCTACTCGACCAAGCCAACAGTTCAAGGACGCGGCCGACGATGAACTCGGGAACGCTTATCTAAGCATCACTGCAGCTCCTGCACGTACCTTAGCTCGTGAACTTGTTGCCAGCAGCAATCGAGAGGAGCTTTTCAGTCGGGGCGTTGCAACGCTCCATGCTGATATCGGTAAACAATCTTCCAATATTTTGGACTTGCTTTCGCTTACACCCACAGCTGCCAAGGAAGAGATGAAATTGGCAGATGCAGTTGTCGCTGCGAATGGCAAGCAACACGCAGAGTCCGCAACCGGTCATGATCCTTCTGACTCAAGTACTCCGTACGCCCAGCCACCCAAGAAGAAGAAGGCAAACAAGCACAACAACAAGAAAAAGAAGAAGAAGGCAGCCGACGACGGTGAGCCCTCTCAGTCCAGGGATGCAATCGCAACCACCGCTACAGTTGCGACGCCTTCAAAGGCTTCGGTCGATCCTGTCGACCCGTCCGATCCGTTTGCGCGCCAGCTCAATCATGTTGATGCCGTCATCGACCTGAACCAAAACGGAGCTGCAGTGTCGGGCTCTGTCTCACTCCGCGATGGTGCAGCCACTCCAGTAAGTTCACATCGCTTTGGAAACACGGGCTATTACTAATTTGCAACCCTCAGACTGAAGAGCTCACATTCAAGCGTGCTGTGGAAGCCTATTTCAGGGAGGCTCATCCTGAGCGTAGAAGTAAGGAAAGGAAGGTGTCGCAGCAAGACCTTCAATAGACGAACAGGGTCTGCTGCTGTCGTCATTTTCCAGGGCATCGTACGTAATGTGCTGTTTAAAGCCCAAGTCAGTGACACTTGCATGTGCTCAGGGAACTGATATAGTGTAAGACAAAATCATAACAGGAAGACGGTGTTTAAATGCCTCCGGAATGCAAGGCGATCTCGTTATCAAATACTAGCTCCCCAAACTATAGTCTACAGATTCAAACGCCGAATGACCACGAAAGTTTCAGTCTACCGTTCGCCATTGCCCCAATCCTTCGATCGCCAGCCTGTCCTGCTTCAATCTAGCATGCAACTGCGCACTCTCATCCAACCTCTTCGTGACTCCTTCTTGCCTCGCAACATTCCTCTCGTACATCTCCTCTTTCTCCTTGAGCATTCTCCTTTCTACACCGACTCTGTGCTCGAGCTCGCCCTTCCTCACTTCCGCCATCCGCGCCTCATGCGTCGCCGCTGCACTCGCCTTCCTCTCCTCAGCTCTCTGCCTTGTGGCCGCTGCGTCGCGCTCCTGCTCCATCATCAAGTTGTGCCATGCCACCTTCTCGGCGCGCTTCATGCGCTCTGCAGCTTGCACGCGCTGCATCTCGAAGTCGTGTTTGTGCTGCTCAAGGGCTTGCCAATGCGCTTGTATGGCGGCCTGGGCCGCGAAGTCAGTATCCTGAGCCTCGCGCTTGCGGCGGAGAATGTCGCGGTGTGTTGTCTCTTCGAGAGTGCGCGTGAGCTCGTGCTCCTGCTCGGCGAGTTTGAGCGTGAGGACATGCTCTTTCTGGCGGTCGACGAGGCGTAGGATGGGAGCTGGGATGCCGACCGCACCAGGTGGCTGTTCGGCGGTCGAGGAGTAGAAGCGTGGGACGCAGCCTTTGTCGCGGAGGAGGTCGATTAGCTGAGCCTTAATAGCGACGCGGTGTGGTGCCGGGATGTGCTCAACGTAGGAAAGGGGCGAGTATGTCAAGCCGGATGCGAGGTAGGTATGCTTCTCATCGTTGATAGCCTCCCAGACTTCAGTCTCGAGCAGTGCTTCGGTTACATTCAAAGCACCATGTGGATTGTCTAGTGCGAGAAGGACGCTGGACTTTTCGTTGCGGACTTTGAAGAGAGGGTCTGCTCCGTGACCGAGCAGAAGTCTGATCAGCTGCCGAACGCGTGAGCGTTGCTGTCCACTGTTCGCTTCAGCATGGAGACACAGCTCGCCCAAAGGGGTTCTCCCCTCATGAAGGCGAGATGGAAAATCTGCACTGTGACCGTACTGAACGAGAATAGAGACTGAATCGATCTGCAGGCAGCGTGATGCTTCGTGTAGACTTCCATCGTTCTTCAGTGCTATCGGTGCCAACGTCTGCACAATCGATATAGCCGACCCACTGCTAGCGTATAATAGTGCAGATCGCGCCCATTTGTCCCGAACTGATGGATCGGCTCCACGGTCAAGTAGCGCCTGGACGATGTCACTCCGGCTTTCGCGTGCGGCGACAGAAAGCGGCGTTATATCCGATGTGGGAGATGGACGAGTGACGGAAGCACCGGCATCTAGGAGCTCGCGTACGATGGAATCCGAGATCCGTTTCTGGGGCTGTAGCAGAGCCCACAATAGAGCGGAGATACTTTCTTCGCCTTTTGTTGGGTCAATTACTTCGCGAATCGTGACTTCAGGGTTCCACCCATGGTCAAGCAATGATCTCAGGAGTGGTGCATTGCGTGGATAATTTTCCATAGCCATAACCAGCACTGAGAGTTTGCGATCTCCAAACGGCGCCAAATCCAGCCCATCAGAGGTACATCCATGCTTGAAACAAAGGTTGATTAGGGAGACCACTACTTGGTCTGAGATCTTGGAGCTGAGCAACGCTGAAATGACAAGACTGAAGTTAGGTTGACAAAGCAAGAGCTTTTTGCAGAAGATATGATCGTGCTTCTGCGCCGCAAGAAGGAAACAGACGCCATCCGCACTGTTGACGTTGGCATGATGCTGCAGCAAGAGGTCAATAAGTGCTTCTGCGCACAAAGGACCACTTGCGCTGCCGAGTGTGGCTCGCAGCGCAGCGTCTACGGCTGGCTGCTCAACGCCACAGTGCAGTAGCATATGAGCAATGGAGAGTATGCTGTTTGCATCCACTGCTGCATCTTGTAGAGTCCTTTCGAGGAAAAGTGTACGGAATGCTTTCGTGATATCAGATCGTGACGGTTGGCGTTTCCCACTGAGAAGAAGTTTCGTCAGCGATGTCTCCAAGTGATACTGCAGTCCCCAAGGCATCTCCACTCACAGGAGCCCCTTGCCTCACAAGCACAGTCGTAGTACTGAGGTCTTTAGTCCTTGCTGCATATTGTGTCTCGGTTGTAAGAGCCTTGTCGAGAGCCTCTTTAGGAACATCAAGCTTCAAGAGGGCGTCCATGAGAGGCTTCTTCTTGGCCGGACTCTCCAGAGCGATGGTTTGCTCCAATGCTGATCCGAGGAGGTTTGAATCTGCCGCGAGCAGCCGCTGTACAATGTCAAGGTTTTCTGGTCCGCCTTCGACGGCAATTTGTAGCGCCTGAAGCGCTGGACCGCTTTCAATGCCATGGGCAAGGAGGATGTCCAACAGCGTTAGTGTCTTTGAATGACGCTTACCTTCAGAAGTGAACACTAACGGCAAGGCTGGGGAGACCGACGAAGGAATCGGGGCGTGGCCGCAGAGAAGACGAACTGTGACCTCGTCGGCTTGTGTGACTGCAAGAGAGACAGCCTGAGCATTGACAGGCGCCCCCGAGCTCAACAACAAGTCTATCAGGGCGACATCGCGCTGCTCAACAGCAAGGCTAAGCCATCGACCCAGTGAAGTCCCACCAGCTCCTTCCTGGAGTAAAGCCTGGAGGATCCGCATCCTCTCAGACCGAGGTGTGGACAATGGCAGTACGTCCAGCGCCGCTGACGCATGCTGCCCTTTGATAGGAGTGTTGAGAACAGCGTCGACGAGAGTCCAATTCTCGTTCTCGATAGCGAGGCGCAGACACTCGGCTTCGTTTGCGGTTGTTGGAACACCATGGTTGATCATCATCTTCGATCCAGGAGTGTCATTGTTTCGGACGCGACAGATAAGGAGATCAGGCAAACCGATACTGGCCGGCGGCAACCCACAACAGAATAGTAACTGTAGGAACTGCAATGTTGCTGTGCATGTTCGTAGGCGCATCACGGTGTCGAGCAGTCTTTGTAAATTTTGGGGTGCAATGGCTGCCGGTCCAGATACCAAGGTGAGCGTCATCTTCCAGTCTTCTTTGCCGATAGCTGAGTTGAGAGCACTTGCTGAGTCAAAATTAGGGTCAGCGCCGTAGCTGATGAGGAGTGAGGCAATGGCCTCGGAGTTTTGTCGTACTGCCACAGGGAGGCATGACGAGATGACTTCAGGACGAAGTGACTTGGGTGCTCGGAGTAGCAGTTGGACAAAGGCTGAGTCGTTCGACTGTACTGCGGCACCAAGTGCACTGGGGAATCTGTTGAGATCTGCTCCGTGTCGTAGCAATTCTTCGACGCATGCCTGGTCTTTTGCAGTGAGGGCAGCCTTGAGGCCTTCATCCAGTGTGATTTGGTCTGCGCCAGAGCAGGCTAGCAAGTTGACGGAGTCAGCTTTGCGGAGAGTAGCAGCCTGTTGCAGTACTGTGCTTCGACGGCGAAGGCTCGAGTTGGGCGCATTGCTCTTGAGCTTCTTTTTATTGGAGGTGTCGACAAAGTTGACTTTAGCACCCAAGGCCAAGAATGCTTGTACTAGTCCTGAGCTCGATTCGGGATTGCGGATTACGGCGGACAGGGCCTGATCCAGCTCATCCTGGGAGAACTCCCACTGCGTTGTATCCAGGGCCTTCTCCTTCTCTCTGGAGCTCTTGAAAATGCGCTTGAGCACTGCGTCTTTGCTTTCTGGATTCTTCTGCCGCCGCCTGATCAGGATATCTCGAGCTTGCGTGCGGTCTTCCTCGCTTGAGAGGTTACTGGGTTGTGAGGGTGCGGGTAAACATGGCTGTCGGGTAGTGACTGGGGTGATGCCTGCGTGGCCGATGAGCTCGCCCAGGCTGACTCTCCTTTCAGCTTGAGCCATGGTGAGGATGAGTGAACATCTCGAGAAACTGGGTGAGCAATGACAGTATTAGAACCCAAGGCCTTAGTCGTGGCGTATTGCGCGTAGCTGGGGCGGAGGGTACGGCCAACGGATCTGCGCTAGCCGAATGAACGCTCCTGCCAGTGCCAACCAGACAGCAACGTCACCCTTCTGCCCGTCGGGAGGCGCAAGACTCCGAGTGCTGCATGAGCGCACCCTTTTGTCGGTGCCACGCTGGAACGCATTCGTCATCTCGAGGCAGACTCACGTACCTTCGCTCGTCAAGTCGACCACACATCGACTCCAGCATTTCGAAAAATCTCTCATCAACCCTGATCGGCCGCCAAATGCCGCTGCACTGGGGAAGTCGGCTAGAACAGCCTGGGGATGTGGAGGATGCGGGTTAGCGTCATTAGTGCCTCGATTGCCCCAAAGCCGGCCAAATCGAGGACCATCCATGAATCGCGGCGGTGAAGACGGCCTCACCTGCGGACGAAGAGCGGAATTTCTTGACCGCCGAAGACGCGAGCGAGTTTGCGGCATCTCCACGATATGTGCGAACGGCAAAACGGCAATTGTGAATACCAGGCCGAACCGGCTGTGTCAGAACGCTCGAACCTCGTGTTCCCAAGCCGTTCGCTCCTTCTGCCTGAGGCACCACGTTTCGAAAATCTGCAGGTACCGTTTCAATTGAGTTTTTGAGACCTCCGCACGGGATCTGGGGTTGATGTCCAAGGTTCTTTTTTTGGCCATACTAGATGTTCGAAGAAGTCCAAAGGGCTATTCGAAAGAAAGAGAGAAAAAAGAGATTCCACAGCACCTGGTGACAGACGATGTGCGCTTGAGTGCGATTAAGTACACCAGCTCGAGACGAGCTGTACACGTCTTTCTCAGCACTGTCTATCAGTAGTGGCAAGTGCCTAGATGCAATGTTTCGGTTCGGCTGCCTTCGCTCAGACTGCGGGAAGCAAGCGTCCGAGCACACCCTGTCAGCAGCTGCCAGTGCGTCTCACCACGAGCCTCTATCCAGAAGGCGGGAACGTTTCAACAGAATGTCAACCTCATCTTGTATACCTGAAACTTCATCACTACCTTCAGCAAGGGCGTACTCACTGTCGAGGAGCCATGAACCAAGCTACACTTCCCGCCGCGAAACAATCGCAACATGCAGGAGAGTTTCGTCCTTGGTCTGAAGTTCAATCCTTCAACAAAACCAGGATGGGTTCTGGGCCGCAAAATGTACCACTGAAAATGTCGTAACACAGTGGCGACCTATATATTGACTCAGTACCCTGCATTGAACTACCCAGCACGCGCCTACAATCAGCCATCTCTTTTATTATTCTATTCTTCTAGGCTCTGGTAGCCCGGTTTGCATTTGGTGTACACTCATTGCTTCTCCTTCATTCTCAAGACTCGATACTCATCTTCTTTTGTTTACAATGCTCTACTCAAGCATCCTCGCAGCCTGCGCTTTGCCGCTCGCCTTTGCAGCACCTTTCTGCGCCCGCCAGAACAGCACCATAAACGGAACGGCAACCTGCAATCTCAGCAATGTCTCTCAGCCTGCCAACGCCCTCACACCACCTTCTGCGGATCTGCGCCTCGTCCTCATTGCTCATGGAGAGGGGACGCAAAACTACACCTGTGCGACACCAGCCTCCGCCCCATCAGCAATTGGCGCCATAGCTGAGCTATACAACGCCTCCTGTGCAGTTGCCCAACCCACTGAAACACAGAACAACATCGTGCAGGCAGCGGCTATCGGTCACCACTTCTTCGCGGATCTCACAACACCTGACTTCAACATCCCTGACCTGGGTAACACCAAGTCGAAGAAAGTTGAAGAAATTGCCGCACCGAACCCCAGCGCCGACGTCAAGTGGCTCAGGCTGCAGGCGCAGACTGAGGGCACTACCAGCCAGGTCAAGTTCATCTACCGGCTAAACACAGTCGGTGGACTTGCGCCTGCGAACTGCGAAGGCAGAGCGGCAGGTGAGGTTGTCACAGTGCAGTATCAGGCACAGTACTGGGTCTATACCTAAGCATAACTAACGTGGTGATGTACGGTGGTCATGGGGCCAGTTGGAGTGCAAGGTCTCCAATTCTATCGATGTTGTATATTTTCGGAGGTTTAGCTTCGGGATAATGCTTTGGTGGTGTACATTAGGATCTAGTTTCAATTGAGGGAATACGAATGATTGATATGCATATTGACGCCCGCGATGTATCGAGAATCGGCTCCTGCTGAATTTGGTCATGGTGATTGACCCGTGGACGGCAGCAAGCGTAAGGGAGGCTAGTCTCGAAGAAGGAAAGCGTTCCAGGAGCTCTTGCCTCGGCTTAGGCCAGCCATCGTTCCCGAGCATCATCACAAGCGCTCGATAGCCCATAGAAACGCCTTCATCTCTTCGCCGCAGCACACGTAACGCGCTCAAGAAATGAACGTGTCACAAAAGGCCATGTTGAAACCATCAATACCCGCCTGGCAACGAACAGCCACTACCGATCCACCTTCGTTATCTGCGGACGAAGAGCCGAAGCCGGAGAACGCAGCAGAAGATAGCACGAAACCTGTCGCAGAAGAACCTGCGCGCTCAGAAGCGGTAGCAAGCGATTCAAAGAGCCCAGATCTACTAGACCAAGCGAGGCGATTCCTCGAAGACCCAAACATTCGAGATGCGCCGCGCGAGAAGAAGGCAGTCTTCTTACAGGCGAAAGGCGTGTCCTCAGAAGACATCGAGACACTATTAGGAAAGGCAATACAACGAGACGCATCTGCAGATCTGGAGGCAGCAGGGGCTCGAGCGTGGTCAACGGTAAGACTTCATCGGTTGTACGCAACCTCCAATGCAAAACTGACGTCCTTAGACGCCTCCTCAGCCTATCCAAGCATCATCAGCACCGCCGCCACAACCCCGAGAACTACCACCTATCGTCACATACCCAGAATTTCTCGCCCAGACAGAGAAACCGCCGCCACTTATAACCACCAGTCGCCTAGTGACCACAGCATATGTTGCAGGAGGGCTAATGGCGTCAATATATGGATTATCCAAGTACATCATTGCGCCAATGGCAGAGAATCTAGCTGAGGCACGTCATGACTTCGCGGCGCATACGCAAGAGCAGCTGGTGGAGCTGAACAAGAAGCTTGGAGAATCTGTCTCGGTCGATCCAGCCAGCAAGGTCAAGAAGACAATCTCAGAGATTGGAGATGATGTATCAGAAGCAGACTCAGACCCAACCGAGCTGTATCACCGCGACTACGGGACACAAACCACCCCCATCCTGTCACGTCGACCCTCGCTCGCCGATACAGACGCCCACCCAACAGTAACAGCGCAAGAGAAACGCTTGAAGATCATTTCTTCACATTTGAACGAAATCGCCGCAAACCGAAGTAACGGTCGTGTTTCGCAAGACTCTCTGCAGACCCAGGTGTCAGAGCTGACAACCTACCTCAATGACATGAGCTACCAGAACCAATATTACAGCAGCATGGGCGGGCATTGGGGAAGCAGCTACGGTCTGCCTTCAGGCAAGGACGGGAAGAAAGACCAGATCGAGATCTTGAAGCAGGACATCAGAGCAGTAAAAGGCGTTTTTCTCAGCGCAAGGAACTTCCCTACAAGTGGAGCGAGAATACCTGGGACAAGAACACCTTCTGCGATGCCTGGAACGGGGAGACGGACGCCACCAAGGATTGGGTAGACGATGTAGTAATCGAGAATTGCCATGCAATCGTCTGTTAAGCAGGCTACTATTCCACGCTAGTGGCAGCTAAACGGCAAGTGGGGCCTCTACCAGCATCAGCACAGCACCAGCACCACCTGGACAGGCTACCAGACATCGAAGTACCTCCACAAACATACGATACCTCGTCACCATGTTCTCGCCCAATATCAAAGCAAAGATCCACATGCCTCCCTCCCGAGACCCCATCACAACCCCCTCAGTAATCCTCTACGGCAGCATCTCCCCCACCACACCCTGGCAACACCGCCTTACAGCCTCGCTCTCAGACCTCCCCATCACAATTATAAACCCGGTCTGCGCAGCCTGGGACAGCACATGGGCCGAAGATACGTCTGATCCGCGTTTTGTCGCGCAGGTCGAGTGGGAAATGGAACATGGGAAATTGGCGGATGTGGTAGTGATATACTTTGTGCCTGGCACGCAGGCGCCTATTAGCTTGTTGGAGTTGGGCATGTATGCGGGATTGTATGGCGAGAAGGTGGTAGTGTGTTGTCCTGAGGGGTTTTGGAAGAGGGGGAATGTTAGGATCGTTTGTGGGAGGTTTGGGGTGCAGTGTGTGGAGAGTGTGGAAGAGGTGGGGAGGATTGTTAGGGAGAAGCTGGCTGCAAAGCTTGCAACATGATTACATCAAAACTTTGTAGTATACGTGCTCATGGCGGTTTTCTCGACTGAATTGCTGCCTACGCAAACTTGTGGCAAGGCTGAGATTGAGGGCTCTGGAGGTTGCTGATGTTCCAACCAGCTTCCTCGTTTAGCGCTGCGCTTACGCCACCCTAATACCGGCCTCAGCCTCCTTCCCTTCCCCTTTAACCACAATCTCTTCTGCGTCGATGATGCACCGCAAAGTACACATTTGTTCGCTTTCGACCGGGACTCACAAGCTTCAGTATGGAGGAGCAGCCAGTACCAGGAAAGAGGATGTTCACAGAGTGGGAGGAGCTTATTGAGGCAATGATAAAACCAGCACGTTACCCAAAGTTTCCTGAACTTACGGCTGAGGGCAGATGGGAAGAGTGGGTTCCTGATCCGGCACCGAACCCTCATCCTTCATATTCCGTGGTCCAGCCTCCGAGCATAGAGCCTTATCCGCCGCTCGCTACATCAGCCAGCATTACGGAGCCCTACCGTACGTTGCAGTACATTCTGCTACTGGAGGACCATATACGACTTCTCAATCTAACAAATGTCAGGTTCGATAGCAATGTTCTATCTGGATTCAGAATCGTTGCTATTTCACTGACTTTGGCGCCCGAATATGAAGCCTTGTCTTACTGCTGGGGCAGTACAGACCTATGCACTGGTATCTTTCTGTTGAATCCAGAAGACGATGTGCAATTCTGCAGACTCACCGAGAATCTGGCAACTTGCCTACACAGCCTCATAACCTCAGAACGACTGGACCAGAAGAAGCCAGATTATCTCTGGGTAGATCAAATCTGCATGAATCAAGATGACGCTGTTGAACGTAATATACAAGTGAGGCTTATAGCAGATATCTACAAAGTTGCTTCGGGAGTCATCATATGGCTCGGACAGAAATCAGACCTCAACATCGAGAATATCAGTCTTGAGATAGAGCCTTACCACGATTTGCAATAGCACGGCGCCAGCGTAATGTAGTGGGCTTTAAAGTAGTCAGTCTTTGCACGACCTTAGTAGTTCCGCCAATGGATATTCCAAGAAGCCGTTCTTGCGCGACGTATCTCGATCTTCTTGGGAGCTACTTATACGTCCTGGGAGGTGATGGAGGACCTTGCAGATTCATTCAATATCTTCAAGAGAGATAATTTGAGTGGGTATGTTCTCATGTTAATCATGAATGCTGTGCTTTGGAGAGAATCAATTTAGCAAGGGAAAAAATAGCCTACGAAGACCGAGTAGATTTACCTGACCTCATCACATCACTACGCAGACAGCAATGCGAGGATCCTAGGGACAAAATCTTCAGTATCGTGAGCTTTGTGGGTGGATTCCTACCAGCTGATCTTGTGGGCTACAAACAGTCGATTGATGCTATCTCGCAAAGGTTCACAAGATGTCTGATCGAGACAGCAGGAGATCTAGAAGCCGTCGCGTACATCTGTTTTCATGCACCGAATCGGAGTCCAAGCTGGGTCCCGTTATGGCACCAGTGGCTCAAGCGCGGTACAAATCTCTGGGTGAACGCAACATGCGCATCTCAGGGACATGTATGGAAGCTACCGGCGTGTGTGATTGAAGATCGACTAGCAGTTGCAGGCCGTCTTGTTGACACACTCGCCGTGGAACTTTAGTCGTTTCAAGCGGGTATGCAGTCTTATTTTGATGAGGACAGGGAGCCTGGTGAACTCTTACAAACTTCATATTGAGAAGCTCAAGAACACGTATAAAACGCGAACGTGCCACAAGAAGGTACCGAGAGGTCGGAGATGGTAATCATCGATTGGCCAGAGCATGCGAACCAGGAGCCCGCACCAACCTTCATCAGGACGTTTTTTGGCGCCATATTCTGCGATGACACAGGAGTATCAGCAACGGATCGCGAGGGCATGTTTAGAGCCCTAGCAGATGATTCTAGATACGTCGAGCGAGGTGAACAGGAATTCTTCGTGGATTTCTTGCGTAGGGGTCAGCACTGCTTCGGTCGCCTAATGTTACTTGCGAGCGGTCGACTTGCCTACGCAAGTCATCCTGGCCGAGGACCAGAGCCGGGAGATCGTGTCGCCATCCTGCACGGTCTCAATGTACCTTGTCTGTTACGGAAGTCAGAAGATGGGAAAGGTTGGCTCCACGTCACAGGTCTCTATGTCGATGGCATGATGTACGGAGAAGGTAAACCTCGAGCTCCACACTTTCCTGAGTATCACTGACTCAGGGCTAGAGGTGGACTAGGAAGAAGGCGAAGCGGACATCTTCATCCTCGTGTGATCATCATACCTATTCTGAAAGGAAATCATAAGAATAAATGGCTTTCTGTCACATTTACCCGAAAGAACCATCGCTGAGCCTGTCAATGAAGACTGCGCACCCTGTCACATGCTTTCAACCTCCATAGCGGCTACACGATGAATCTCTCTAGCGGATACACGTATGAGAAATCTCAATGTATGACAAATTCCTCGTAAGGACCCTTGTACTCTCCATCTATCAAGCCCAGCACACCGACTTCTGGAGGCGTCTCTTAAGTTGGAGCGGTACACTTGCAGGTATTCACGTGCTGCTTGCTTACATTCTAACCAGTTCTCAGCACTTGGCTCCTTAGCCTCACTAAAGAAGTTCCCAACGCCAGACGGGTGTACGACCCTTTCAGCTCTTTCGCGAGCTAGGAACTCTGGTAATTCCTCCGACGCGTTGAGGTGGCCGAGGAAGTCGTTCTATAGCCAAATGACTAGAAGGGCTCCGGAGACCGTTCTACATTGTGCATCAACTTCACGATCAAACCAAGGTATCCAGGGTGTAGTTCCGAATCTTATCAAGTGCCAATCATCGGTATAAGAATGATTGTGGAAGAGCGTGCGAAAGTACGACTCAAGCACCGATATGCCGGTGACATACGCATCACCTTTGCTAGCGTTGGGTAGCAGATCTCTCCAACCATTGTCATTCCGAGAACCCTTCTAGGACCCCTTCCACTGTCTCCAAAATGACGCCGTGAATCGAGAGTGAGGCTGAGTCAGGATACTCCACAAGAACGGAGTCTGCTTTCTCTTGACGATCACTCCCGGCTGTGAATAGATCATACTGATAGTAATTGGGTTGGACTCCACGACTCCTCTTCGTCAGGCATCAAATCGGTACCCGACTCGATCCACTCAGGCCAAGGGGGACATCTTTCTTGTATCCGATGCCCGCAGAGCAAAGAATTGCAAAACGTCTTTGCACGATACATCTCGTGCAAACGATCTACTCATAACATCCAGGCTCAAATTGTAATCTGCCGTGATCTGGGGAGACCGTGAGGTACAGAACCCTGCAGCGGCAAATAGATAAACTCTCGGGTCGGTACATTCGCGGAAAGATAAATCGTAGAGCAATTTGAAAAAACCAACGATCCGAAGAGTCTTCTGTGTTGATTCGACTTTGCCACTTCGTGAGGTCGTTAACCAAGTTTTTTCGAGTGTCGTCAAATAGAACCTTCTCGATGGCCTGGAAGTCAACGTCTCCTATTAAGTCGGAAATGGGCGCGATTTCATTCCAGCAATGGAAAAAGTCCCCCAAGATCAGGTCATTCCTATCAGCGAATGAAGCGCCACACATAAGCGTCGCTTTCTTTGCCAACACGAACTCTTGCGCGATCCATAGTCTGGTCCAATACACTCTCTTGAAAAGCATAGTCAGGGCAAACCAAGCTTTGTGACAGAAAGGATTCTCAATCTTCGAGAGGAAGCTTTCTAGTTTCTCTGGATCCTGCATAATAACGACCAGGGGATCTATATCGTACCGACTTCTGACGCTTTCCCTCGATAAAGCCGAGCCTCATCTTGGTAGAAGCTTCAGGGCTTCGTCACTATCGTCTGCACTTTCACCCAGCCATGCAATTACTTCTTCAGCGCCCTTATAGATTTTAGCCATCATCTGGACCTGATGATTCCGCTCTTGTACGTTCCTCTGGTTCATACAGATGGCATCAATCCAGAAAACCTCGGCATGGTGATCTTTCCGAAGATTAAGTAGCGCAGAGATCAAGTTGGTCGTGGCCTCGAATATGGCCCCGTTGACTAGGATGGCGCTCGTCACATCAGGATCACCCCAGACGTAGGAAAGAGCTTTGTACACCGGCTCTTCCGAGAAGTCGACGGTCTCCAGGGTGACAAGTATAGGTGCATTGAATTCGTTGCTGGGATGCAGGCGCAAGAGATGTATTCCGTTCATGCCGAGATCTTGGTTGATAGGACTGCAAGCGAGAATGACCGACATGTTGAGCGAGGTCTCCCAAGGATGCATCTACCATTCTGGAAATTGGCATTGATCATAGTTGGTAGGAGCGTCGAAAGCAGGAAGTGATGGTGAGGTGGGGTAAGGTGCGAGGCTGAGCTTATGCTTGCTGCACATGAAGACTGACCAGAAAGGGCGAGTGCAGCAGGCAATGCAGGGCTGCAACTGCACCATCAGGCTCTTGCACATGCAACGCCACATCATTTCAAAATCATGCAACAGTCGAGGTATGATTGATCTGCTCTCGTTGCGCTTACAGCGTATAAGGTTCCTGCTTCCACGTAACCCTCCTCTCGTCCCTCATCCTATCGAACCTCACCACACTCTCCAGCAAAACCTGCGCCCCAATCGCACAATCCACCTCCTCACAGAACTCTCTCGGATTATGGCTCACCCCCTCCCTACACGGGACAAAAATCATACTCGTTGGGCAGCGCGTACTAGCATACACACTATCATGCCCGGCACCGCTGGTCATCTCCATCACCAAATTTTGACTATCAGGTCCCAAGACAGAATGCGCGGACTTGCGCACCGCATCGATGCAGTCAGAGTGGAACGTTGTGGCGGGCGAGTCGAAGTCCTCTGTAATGGAAACGGAGAGAGGCAGGCCGGGTGTGCAGCCGTGGTTCAGGCCGTCGATGTCTTCGCCGGCTGCGATCTTGGGGAAGTCGCGCTCGATAAGGGCTTTGAGCTCGGCGACGGTCGAGTCTTGCTTGGCCCGGATGTCGAGGCTGAAAGTCACGTCGCCAGGAACGGTGTTGGTGGAGCCGGGTTTGAGGTTGAGGATGCCGGTTGAGGCGAGGGCGCTGTGGGCGGTCGCGAGCTTATGCGAGTGCAGAATCATCTTTGAAGCTGTGAGTAGCGCGTCTGCGCGTGACTTCAAATCGGTGGTACCGGTGTGGGTGTCGCGACCTTTGACGTGGACGGTGAGCCATTTGTAGGCTTGCACACCAGTCACAACGCCGATCTTCTTATTCGCCATCTCAAGGAGTGGGCCTTGCTCAATGTGGAGCTCGAAGTGTGCCGCCATCGGCATGGCCTGGTAACTTGCTGGTGTGGTTCCAAGGTAGCCGATCCGCTCGAGCTCTGACTTCTGCGTCGCAGTTCCTGGATGTACTTCACGGAGGTTGTGTGCCTTTTCAAGTGGTATGGAGCCAGCCCATACACCAGAGGAGACCATTGACATTGGGAAACGTGCGCCTTCTTCGTTCGTCCAGTTCACAACACCAACAGGATACTCGGTCTCGACCCAATTGTCGGCCAACACTTTCAGCATCTCAACACCAGCAGTGACACCAAGGATGCCATCGTATCGGCCGCCTGTAGGTTGAGTGTCCAGATGGCTTCCGACATAAGTCGGTGGCTTGTCGTTCTTTAGTCCTGGCCGAACGGCGAAGATGTTGCCCATCTCATCGACCGTGGTCTTGCAGCCCAAAGCCTGCGTTGTCTCCACAAACCAATCTCTTGCTTGCTTATCGGTATCTGACAATGCAAGACGCGACATTCCAGTCTCCGTAGGTGCCCTGCAATCATCAATATCGTGAAACTGAGAAATTCGGAGATGACTGACTCGCCCCATCTTTCACCGGTACCCCACTTGCAAGAGTGGTGAATGTCCTCCATCAAACGTTTCTGGTTGACTTTGAGATCTTTGAAGTGCTGTTCGGTCATTTCCTTGGTGCGGATCTGCCACCTTGGTGAAGTCGAGAAAGCAGCTCTTAGAAGAGTGCTACCTCTCAATGCGGAATATCGTCTGCTGGCGATTCGCAGCGCAGGCTGCCTGATCGCAGACAAAGCCATCGTGAAAGTCTTGACGAGTGCGAAGAAAGAGACATGGCTGGAGTTTCAATAAGAAATACGGAATCATGATGGGGGCTAGGCGTGTAGTCGTATGACATGCGCCTAGTTGTGGGGTTCGCGGGCTGCAGTTACCGATAAGAATGCGGGAGGGGCTGGTTCTGATAGGGTTACCCGTCGGCGACTTGCCCGGCGACCCTGTCCGTCGGTTTAAGGTTAACAACCAGCACCACGGGATTTGTGCAAGATGCTCGTTTGTTCTGTGTGGGAATAACAATGCTTGTTGATTGCTGTGCTTGCCGCAAAGTAGTGTACAAGTCGGGTATCGAATGAATCGCTGAAAGAACGCCTGGACCGTATGCTGAAGTAACTGCCGTTGCGCCATCGCGCTTTTGGGTTGAGTAGCTTAGGCGATCATGCTGCCTTGCCTTTTCCCTTCCCCTCGAATTCTGGTCGCTTTGCGTCTTCCTCGGAAACCTCCTCCTCTTCGTCACTGTCGCTCATGAAATCGTCGTCCTCATCATCCCAACCGAACATGGCGCGCTGTTGCGCCGGCTTCGCTGCGGATGCAGATGGCTTTGCCTCCTCCTCCTCCTCCTCCTCTGAGCTGTCCATCTCCATCTGCGCGAGCAGCATCTTCTCGATAGCTTCTTTTGTCTTGTTCTCAGCTTCCTCCTTGTCTTCGAGCCATTTTCCATCCAGACGAGCTTTGCCGCCTGCGTTCTGCAGCTCTTCCTGCTTCCGCTCTGTGCTGGCTACGATATCCTCCCACCTCTTCCTGCGCTCATCCTTCTCGCGCTGCTCCATCTCGGGCTTGATAGCGAGGTATTCGGCGAGGGTTTTTGCTTCAGCGACTGTGCGCAAGCGTCGTCCATCGAGGTTGCGTGAAGAAGCGTTTGCATCCTGCTGGTTCTTCTTCTTGCGCGAAGACATGCGCCCACCCTGTGCACGCAAAATCGACCCAAAACCACCCTTGCCACCACATAGAGGTACTGTCAGACGCAGCGAGAGAAAAGTGTCTGACGGTGAAGAGAGCAGGGTCGAGACCGGCTCCTCAGCATGGCGCACAGCACGGCGCGAGTTTGTGGTAAGGATGTAGGACGAGTTCTGGATCCATGGCGCGCGCTCGTACAATGTTTCGTACAGCGATGTGAGGGAGGCGTCTTTTGGGGTTGTGAAGGCAAGATTCTGGCCCTTGATGCTGTTGACGATGACTGTCACTGGGGAATGCGTGATGGGCTCCATGTTGGTCGCTGACTGTCGTAGTTTCGTGACTGTAGTATGATCTGGCAGGCTGCGCGATGAACGCTTTCTTGTAAATCTGCAGGCTCAGCAGGTGGGTGACGTTGGTATTGGCGTCGAGGCAGCGGCGAAGATTGACGATCGCGAACCTAGGAAGGAGCTACTTGGCCCGAGCGCAAACTCCACCTTCCCGCCAAGGTCTCGCTTATTGTGCTAGCGCGAGGCACTGGATGGATATTCAGTTGTGGGAGGCACGACCACGACTTCGACCTTCATCCGCCCACTAACCCCAGCATCCCTCAAGACTCTCGCAACCGTCAAGATGCTTATCCCCAAGGCCGATCGCAAAGCCATCCACGAGTTAGTCACCCTCACTGCCGTCAATGCGACGCCACGCTCGAGCTCGCAACTTTCGCACGAAATTACGACTTGAACATGGGCAGCGCTTGATCCCTTGAAAATTATCTATGTAACGTCTGCTGACATTGTTCTCTCAGGTACCTCTTCCGAGGTTAGTATTCTCCCACGCGCGAGCCATGGCTATGGCACACTCGTATACTTTTCGCAGTTCTGCTGCATATAAGGACAGGCTGACACACGGTCACCACAGAGGGCGTTCTCGTTGCTAAGAAGGACTTCAACCTTCCCAAGCACGGCGACATTGACACCAAGAACCTTTACGTCATTAAGGCTTGTCAGTATCTCCACCGACGTGCTGCGTGACATGCTCTAACACGGCGCAGGCCAGTCTCTGACCTCCCGCGGCTACGTCAAGACCCGCTTCTCGTGGCAGTACTACTACTACACCCTCACCCCCGAGGGTCTCGACTACCTCCGCGAGTGGCTCCACCTGCCCGCTGAGATCGTTCCTCAGACCCACATCAAGCAGGCCCGCTCTGCTCCTCCCCGGGGTATGCTCGGTGGTGACGGCGAGCGCCGTGGCGGCCGTGGTGGTCCCCGCGGTGACCGTGGCGACCGTGAGGGTGGCTACCGCCGCCGCGATGCTGGCGAGAAGGCTGAGGGCGCTGCCCCCGGCGAGTTCAAGCCTGAGTTCCGTGGTGGCTTCGGGCGGGGCCGCGGCGCCCCTGCTTCTTAAGCGATTGACCTTTGCTTAAGGAGTACCGGCTAGATACAGGATCATCTTTTGCTGCATTACAAAAAGGGACAGGACCTGGTGGCATACGGCGAAATGAAAGGATGATACCACGAATGTATTACTCGTACGATGTGCGGCTTCGCACTCGACGACCACTTTCACAATGATACCCAATTCGTTCATTGGATTTGCTTTGTATTGTGATCATTTGGCCATGTCGAACTCCATTACGCTGCCCCTGGTCTCCACATACCATACGCTTGCATACTCCATCACTTGTTGTAAACATACCATCTAATGCCCACCGTTCCCCGGCTTCATAAGCCCACTCCCCCTCGCAACCCACTGAGTCCTAATCTGCTCAACACTAATCTGCCCACCCATCTCCCTAACCACCACATCCCTCGTCCTTTGCATTCTCTCCTCGACACTCCTCTTATCCCCTTCATCAACAAACCTCCGCCCTACAACCGCAATGTTCCTCGTACTTGGAATCCTCAAATGCTCCTTCTCGACCACAAACCCCATGGCCTCGGTCAGCGCACTCGTCCACGAGCACAGACTGGCATACGCACTGGGTTGCGCGTTCTTATTGCCCTTGGGCTGCCCGTCGTCGGGGACGAATTTCCTCACTGACGGGGCGCGGAAGCGGGTACCGCCAAAATCGTGGCTGCAGCAGGGTATAGCGATGAACGGCGATTGTGAGAGGGAGGCGAGGAGCGGAGTCCAGGGGGTGAGTTCGTCTGCGTGGTTGGAGATGATGAATGTGTTTGTTGGGAAGATACCGTTGTGGCTTGGTGGCGTCGCATGCTCTGCTGTCTGCTCTCTCGGTCCATCAATTTCGATCTCGGTCGAGGGAGAGGGAGAGGGAGAGGAATCCAAGACAGCGGGAATGAGCAGCATTTCCTTCAGCTTCTCTTGATGGGGGAGGGGGAAGGTATCCCACGTCTTCCTCCTTCGAGCATCGAACCCCCACCCTTTCCAGCCTTCTTCATTCAAAATGTGCACAAGAAGTCCGTTTCCACACCCAATATCCACAAACCCCGGAAACCTCCTCTTCGCAGCCTCTCTCCTCTCTTCACCCTCCCCCTCACCATACATCAACACCCACAACTCGATCAAAAACGCACTAATCCCCAAATCCTCAAAGACATGTTTGCCCGGGGGCGTCTGCTCGACCCATCCCTCGATCAAACGTTTGGCGTACTTGCCCTTGAGGTACGCATACGTGTCCTGAAACGGTTTTTGCTTAATGATGATATCGTGGTGGACGCGCTTTTTGTACCCGCCCGCCCGGCCGCGCGCGTGCTTGTGGATGACTTCGAGCAGCTTGAGCGCGGTGCGCGAGAGTCTGTTGTCGAGGGGGTGTGAGGGGAATAGGTTGAAGGAGATGCTGAGGTGGCCGGGCGCGAGCGAGCCGGCGAGCGGAGAGCGGGAGGGGAAGTAGGTGTATATGATTCCGAGGGAGCGGACGATGGGGTGGTAGTAGGGGATTTGAGAGGGGGTGGAGGCGTGCGGGATGTAGATGATTAGATAGCGCTCTGCGTCGAGTGTTATCGGTGGCTCTTGGCCGTTGAGCTGAACTGTCACGGGGGCGGTTGAGGTGTACAGGTGGCAGGTTTGGATCAGCATGTTGTCGAGCTTGGGGTTTCGGGGGATCAGCTTGCGCACCACGGTCCATGTTAGATCGTAGCCTTGAATGCCGCCTTCGATGAGTCGTGGATGGTTTTCGGTTCGGAAGTGTTTGATGATGTCTGCCAATTCTAGAGGCGTTGTGGCCTGCGGATTGTAGGATGTGTCGTTGAAGCTGGTGTATGATAGCTCTGCGCGGGCCAAGTGCGAGGCCGTCAAGTTAGGGTTCTCAAGCAGATTGCGGCTAACGTCCAAGAAGTATTGTGGCGAGAAGCTGGCGGGTGCAGATTGCACGAGCTCCCAAATCTCAGGTGGCAGTCCGGTGGAGAGTACTGGTGCCGATGCAGGGTCGTAGGGTTCAAACTTTTCCGGTGTTGGCTGAGCATTTGAGTTCTTCTTGTTTGGGGCCTTCTGCTCCTGAGGTTTTGTTTTCGAGTGCTCTGCCTCTAAGCTCAAGCTATCCATAGCTTTCTCCGCCTCATTTTCGGCCATCTCTGATTGTGTCCAAATCTATCTTTTACTTTGGCAGGAGTGACGAGTCCCTTGCTGCCTATTGTATATCAGTCGTAGCACTCTGTGCGTTTCCAGGGCCCACAACAGGTGTTGCGAGTGTTATGTGAAAAGTGACATGTGTTTGTTCTGTATCACGAGTTGTGGTGTTCAGGAAGCTGAGAAGGTCGACTAGCTTCTCGCTTGTCAAGGATAGAGATGGCGAAAAGATACAAGAACAACAACAACATCAACAACGTCTGTTAGAGACGTGACAAAATAGAACAGTTGCATATGTAATGCTTCACTGCTGCGCTTAATCGGCATTGTCACATTCAGTCCTCTATATGCATACACTCATATACCATCTATCTAGCATCTAGTATTTCTACGCAATCGGACACCCGCCCACCATGCGATATAACGCCTCAAATGCAATTTCCTCTCCCTTTCCCACCCCCAATCTACCGTCCATAATAATGCGCCATCTCAAGCCCAGCGCGCTTGAACCCGCACTTGACATAGAACCCCTCATTCGCCTCCGAGCAGTCCAAAATAGTCTTATAGCAACCGACCTTCTCAGCAACAAAGTCCAGTGCCTGAATGATGCGCAGGCCAAGCTTCTTGCCCTGCTGGTCCTTGGCGACAGCAATGTCCTCGATGTGGCCGACGAGCCCGAGGTTGTGGATGAACTTGCGCTCGACGATGAGCGCGCCGGTGCCGACGATGCGCGACGACGCGTCGAGGATCGCGAGCAGGTAGTAGCTGTCGGCGCGCGCGGACATCCATGTGTAGCGCTCGTTCCAGGCCTGGGAAGCGTGTTAGCTGGGCTCGCTGGGCTCGCTGTTTAGCGCGATGAATGGCAACGTACCTCCTCGGTCACATCGCCTACTGTGGTCAGCACCCGCAGCACGTCGAGGAAGCCGTTGTGGTAGTCCTGGCGCTGGATCGGGCGGCATGTGTAGCCCTCTGGCAGCGCCTTGAGGACCTCGGGGGAGATGAGTTCGGGGCTGAAGAGGGGCGCTGTTGCGTCGCTGGAGGGGGTTTGGAGGGCCATTGCGACGTGTTGGAGGCGGGCTGCGGCTGCCAGGGTGAGGGAGCTGGAGAAGACTGGCTTCTCCGGGTGCAATTGGTCGCTGGGGTGTTTGAGGGGTGTTTAGGAGGGATGCACTATCGATAAGAAGAGCGGTGAGGTGGTGACCGATGAGCGTGGACACCGGACAGTGGGTTGGAGGTGTCAATTGATGTTGGGAAGGCTTTGGAAAGGGTTCTCTCGTATGGAAGACTTATTCCACAGCTAGCAGCATCCACAGCTGAGTGTCCATCGCCAGCGACGTGTTACAAAAATAGATTCGGGAGCCAGAGAGCTCGCTCCTATCAACGTCATCCACGAACACGCATCCACACCAAATCTCGAAGATCGACCTTGAGAACATCGACATTACCAGTCAACTATAACATCTCTCAATCGTAGCTCGGCCATTAACAGAAGACTAAATACCCCAATGCACAAACACACCAACGCTCACCACCCACTCGGCGTGCGACTACTCCTACACCTCCTAAACGTCCGGAGGACAAACTCGGGCTCCAGATCGCCATCCTCCATCTCCAGCCCCACAACCTTGGCCAGCGCCGCCGTGAGCGCCGAATTCTGGCGCTGGAGCAGCATGACGCGGTCCTGCAAGCGCATCATCTTCTCTGTGCTGCTCTCCTCAAGGACCTCAATCTCGACTGCGGAATCACCCACCATCTCGTGATGCTCATTGCCGCCAACAGTAACAGTAATAGGAACAGAATCAGGAACAGAAACATTGTGTACCGTGTTGGAGTGGTGCTCTTCATAGCTGCCGCCAACATCAGGCTCTGGCGTGTGTCTCGGCGTGGGCAGGGCGCCGGGGCCTGTATCCGAGTTGCGGTGGTGGCTGGCTGCAAGCTCGAGGGAGATGGAGCTGAAAAGTTCTTTCCTGCGAATCTTATTCAGGTCGCGGAGTTTGCGGGCTTTGGTCTGCTCTTCCCTTGACACGGGGTGCTCTGCAAGCGGATGCTGGTGCTCAGGGACAGGAATGGGTCTGGGGCTGATGGGCGGGCTCTTTTCCTTGCGCACCGTGTTGGATGCCATGTCCATGATGTTGGGCGCGGAGAAGGAACGGCTGGAGCGGTCGTAGGAGCTGAAGCCTTGGATGGCGCGCTCGACTGCGGGAGAGGCCAGACGCGGGACGAGCATGTCTTCGGTGAAGCTGAGTGAGATGTGGCGCGAGCGGTACTTCTGATGCTGTTGCCCGGGGATAGCCATGGGAAGGGTGAGGTTATCTGTGCCGGACAGACGCGGAATGACGATCTTGAGATGCTTTGCTCCGGCCTTTGTCGTCACTTCTCGCGTGCATGTAGGCACTTGGGGCTTCTGGCGTGCACGCTGGGGCGAGCCTTCCACCGATCCAACGCGTGCAGCGAGACTCTTGCGCTTGACCTTGAAGATCTTGGGACCGCCTCTCATACGCTGGCGACTTGGAGTCTTGGAGTCCGAAGTAGGCCCTGGTCCCGTATGCTTGAGGAAGTAGCTGATATCATTCAAGCCCAGGTCACTGTTGGCGGTAAGTGCACCGTGACTGAGGATCGGCGGCGCCATTCGTCCCAGGTACGACGTGCCAGCTCGGGCTGGCTGTCCCACTCTGGCGCGTTGGCTTCGCTGTTTAGGTACGTGGATCTCCGAGTCTCTCTGGTCATATTCAGTAAATTGACCTTCAGCCGCACGCGCAAAATCACTGTCTACCGACGCGATTGACTCCTTACGAAACGGCAGCCGGGGGTTAGTAAGGCGTTTGGGGCTGCGTTCTGGCACAGCGGGTGGTACATCGGTGACCAGCTCAAGGTCCTCAATGGGGAAGATGGCAACCGGTTCGGTGGATCTCAGGTTCGGATCTGGCGAATTCGGCAGTGGCATTTTTGGCGGACTCGGTGTGTGATGGTGGCGCACCCTCCTCAGACTCGAATCTCGACTGTCGGCCTGGCTGTCGAAGTACTTCTGGATGACACCAAGCGGCGCCACCTCCTCGAGCTTTTCAAGCTCCTCCTGAGTTGGCATGTCGCTGTTTGAATCGCTCCTTGATGCATTGCGTTCGTGCTTGGCTACCCACGGCTCCAGTGAAGCATATGGGGCACTTGTGTTCGCCGCAGGTCCAGTGACCTTATACGGCGTCTGTCGTCGGGACTGCTTCTTCTCCTTTAGATTGTGATCCGGTGTGCTGGTACTTCGTACACGGACTTCCCTCTTTTGGTTGGAGACGATGGTCCGTGCCTGGCGTGGCTGATAGGTGATGATCTTGGTCATGGGACTGGAAATAGATCGACGGTGTGGAGGCGCGGCCATTGGTCGATAGACTTCAGGAGACATTGGCGGAGATGAAGCGAACATCGTCGGTGATGAAGCGACACCGACCTTAATAGAGTCGAGCTCGACTGGGTTACCGGCGTTGACTGTGAGTCGCTTCTGCTCGAGGTAAGGACCTGCCGATGAGCTGCGACTGTTCTGACTATTAATCCGTGGGCGCGAGTAGTTTTCGTTCGAAGATGATGTCGAAGGCCGGTAGACATCGACGGTAGGTGGAGAGCGCATATCGAAGTTTCTGGGGGTGTGGTTCACCCACATATCTTTGCGCTTACGTTTGGCGCCGAACTCGTCAATATAATGCACTGGAGCAAGTGAGAGCTGTTTGGTCTCGCACTTTCCCGTAGCTGCAAACGTCGTCGTCTTTGTGTTCTCGTGGTGCGTCTCGGCGGTGGACTTGCGCTTAAGGCTTGTAGAACAAATACTGGCCCTACGATTCTTCTCTCTGGACTCAGCAAGGATTCCGGCGTACTCAAGCGCACTGATACCAGGGTGCCCAAACATAGGGAACGAATTGAGCAACGTCTCAGTAGACAGAGATTCCAACATTTTGCAAGTGCGGGAGGCTGTGCAGCCTAAATGCTCAGCGTGAGAGGCAGGACCGCCGTGTGCCAGACCTCACGGGCGCGAGCAGCTGCAACGACTTGCAACAGCTGAGCTCAGAACGTGGCACAACCAGGAGACCGGTACTCAGCATATGCAGTTATTGTTGTACCGAGAGTACTTCGGCAGTGTTCTGGCGAAGCTACGGCGTATTCTCTTGCTGCTATGGCCCTTACGTTGCAACGTCGGCCAGGGATAGTGGCTACATGCAGAGCAGTTTGCTGCGCGTAAGGCAATCTTCCGAATCTGAAGGGAGGAAAACCCTGCTGTGGAACCGGTGGCGGTAATTGACAGTAGGGATCAGTTCTCGAGCTCGTGATGGACGTTACGTGACGCGACGTGACACAGCAGGCGCTGATAACGAGCAAGTGGTTGGCAGCAATGGACTGATCCTCAACGAAATGACAGACATGAAAGACTGGGGTAAGGCCCGACTATAGGAAGCAAGGGCTTTGAAATACATCATGGGCTAATTTCTTCTTCATGGCGGCAGTCTGGAAGCTGGAGTCAAAATAAACACAGCACGCAATTGTCGATATAAACATCGTGCTGTTTGTGATGTGGAGACGCGGACATCGGGTTCTTTTCCTGGTCGTCGGAAGACTTCGCAAGCCTATGACGGGTTGCTGCCTGGAATGTGAGACAGAAGTCATCGCGTTGCTGCGCGAAAAAGCGTTGTGCGACTTGCTTCTTCCAGCACATCTCAGGGAGGCTCTATCTTAACCGGGCCGCGGGGCAGGCGAAGACCGTCATCCACAGCAATCAGACCTGTCCATCTTGCCTCAGACATCGATATAACGGTCTTCGTGAAGTTGTCTTCTGGAAATTGGTCATCATGCGTTCCGTTGCTGTGGTGTTGAAATGTGTCGTCCAGGAGAATGGCGCATATGCTGTGCGGCATAAGCTTTGCAGGTCGCCATTGAATGCAACTGCAGACGAGAAGGGCACTTTAGCCGCGACGAAGCGGGGTCACTTCTCAGCCAGGCGTGCCATGAGAAGCCACGGCGAATTTAGAAACGGCACATCTGAGAATCACTGGTCGATCACAGGCATCAGATCTACGCCACGAGCGCCATCCCGCTCTCGGCCAATCCTCGCAATCTGATGTGTTTGTTGCAAGAACGCCCGCAAAAGCAAGCATACGCAGATCTCCGCTATCTAGTCTACATAGGTAGATTGTACAATGAACGCCGACAAATGCTGACAATGTGTTTGTCCTCAACGCCGCAAACGAATGGCATCCGACTATTCTCGACCGATCAGGTCGGTATTTGCAGGAACTGCTCCAGGTAACTTGCAACACTCATAACGGCTTTCCAGGCAGCCCAGCAACATGGACACAGCGCAAGCGTAAGTGTGAACTAAAAGCGCAGAGAATTTGACATTGAGTCTTGACGTTCTCTCGTTCTTTCATCGTTAAGTAGTTGAGCGTTTCACCATAGGGCTGAAGACCCCATTTTTGGTGGTCGCCGATCATCGCCTGCTGTTTTGCTTTTACCCCATCCTAGGCTTCTTTGGCCGATTATCAATGAACGGTCCGCTGGGCTTAGGTCTTCTTTTGATCTTCGGTTTCGCCTTCATGTTGCCTAGTACATCCACTGGCGTGCTTGCGCGATCGCTGTCGACGGCGGGCGAGCTGCAGGCGTGAGCGGCAGGTGTCGATCGACCACTGCCGTTTTGCGCGTTGGAGTTAGCGTTCGGCGCTGTATCGGATGGTGCATCGAACATATCGAAGTCGTCACCGTTGTTCTCGGTTTTGAGGTCTGGGCTATCGCTCAGCTTGCGCTTTACATGGTGTACGAGTCCCGTCTCCTTCTTGATCTCTTGCTTTAGCTCCTGCTTCACTTCTTGTTTTATGCCGTTGCCATTCGACTGATTGCTCCCGTTCCTGCTCATAGGCTCAGACTTGATCTCTGCCTCGGGTCTGTGCGGCTTCATGTAGCCTTCTTCCGGCGCAGGGTACTTGCTTGAATGCTCGCGCAGCATTTTCATAACGTTGCCAGTAGTGTAGCGCTTCCGCTCCTGCGCGTCAACGACAAGCTTCTTCCAGAACTCTCCACGCATGAGCGACTGGGAATTACCCAGAACCCAAAGTGATGACTTGGCGCGGGTCAGACCGACATTCATGCGACGAATGTCCTGCAAGAATCCAATGCCGCCTGCTGGAGAAGCGCGCACGCACGAGAAGATGATGACCTCGCTCTCTCGTCCCTGGAACGCATCGGTAGTGTTGAAGTCGATCTCGTCGACGATGTTGTTGCCGTACTTGTACGAAAATTGGCTCTTCAGCTCCCTCAACTGACTCTTGTACGGCGTGATAATACCGACTTTGCCCTTGAAGTCGATCTTCGAGTAGTCGCTAATAAGGCGCTCATACAGCTGCAATGCGACCTCGATCTCAGCCCTGTTGATGAGCGAGTGGCCCTTGGGCGCAGCCGATTGCTGACCCTGGACGTCGAAGAAGCGGTATGGGCCAAGTAGCATACTCTGATGCCACGGCTGCTTGCGCAAACCGGCCATGTCGCCACCATCCAGAAGCTTGCCTTCGTAAAAGGTTTTGCTGGGGAACAAGCTGATCTCCGGGTGCATACGGTACTGCGTGTCGAGAAGATGCACGTCATCGGGGTGATTCTTCTGCATGCGGACGAACAGACTCTGTTCGTAAGCAAAGCGTGCGGCTTCCTTCGAAAAGACGGTCGGTGGTAGCTGCTTAGGGTCTCCAACAAGGATGCACTTGGCGCAGCCGTACTTGAGGGGAATGAGCGCACTCATCTCGACACACTGAGCTGCCTCATCAACGATAACAGTCTCAAACTCGATGCTGAGACCCTGGAACATCTCGTGACCGGAACCACTGAGCGTCGCACAGATGACGTGCGCATCGTTGAGGATAGCTTCTTGAGCTCGCCGGCGGTTCAGATCTGCGTTGCGACCCGCAAGCTTCTCGTCATCCTTTGCGTTGTCGATTTTCGTTCCGAGGTTCTGCTTCTGCTTGCGTAGCGCGTTGATGTCATCCTGCAGCTTTGTAGCATCGTCACCCTTCAGTTCGCCCGTCTGGATCTGCGCAACGGCATTCCTAAGCTTCTCAGAGACCGCCTTGTGGTCGGTAAACAGCTTTTGCGTCGCTTCACGATCACCATTGTTCTTGGAACTGGAGGTGCCCAGACGTTGGTTTACGAGCTCTTCCAGACAGACATCCTGTACGTCGGTCTTGATGGCATCGCTACGACCAAGACGGACGATGTTCAACTTGCGAGCCTCGCCAGCCAAGGTCTTGATTCCAGATTTGAAACGCATGACCAGTTCGT
Organism: Didymella keratinophila; assembly: GCA_011058865.1. Classification (NCBI taxonomy): domain Eukaryota; kingdom Fungi; phylum Ascomycota; class Dothideomycetes; order Pleosporales; family Didymellaceae; genus Didymella; species Didymella keratinophila. The sequence goes on along the minus strand of SWKW01000013.1, from coordinate 166,181 downwards.
CGACGGCAGCGTTACTGGGCGCGCAGACCAGCAACTTCTTCGCAGCAGTATCATTACGTTGTTGGCCACCAGGTACGGGGACAGCTGTACCGCCCCTTCGTAGAGTATCTGACAGAATGGCGCCAACAATAGCTGTGATGGTTTTGGTCTTTCCAGAACCGGGAGGACTGGAAGCTTGTCAATATTATGCTAGACGGCTCGAATGTATGGCTTACCCTTGAATCAGCGTGAAGGCATCGTTGTCGATAGCTGACTTCACCGCCTTTGCTTGTGCTTTGTTCAGGTTGTAGTTCTCCATCAACGGGTCGATCTGCTTATCGGTGTACGTCAACAGCGGTGACGGCTTCGCGCGGATGATCTCGTCACAAAGATCGTAGTACTGCAGACCCTTAAGCGCACCATACTCGCGCTCAAGAGGAGTGATGGACTGCAGCTTAATACCAAAGACGGCACTGCTGGGGTTGAGAGCAGATGAGAGCGGGTTGCCAGGTATCACACGGTACGAGACTTCAATATGCTGCTGCTTTCGCTTGACGCGGAAAATTCTTGCCAAACAAGTCGGCACTTCAGCTGATGGAGTCATCGTCCGCGACAAAAGGATGATGTCGCCCTCGGAGACCATGATGTCGCGGTTCTCTTCATGTGTCATCGTGCTGCCCACTTCCTGGAACATATCTACACTAGCTCGTGATGTGATGCGGACTTCGTAAGCCTTGTTCTGGTTCTCCTCACGAGCTTTAACAAAGCCCTGCCATGCCTCGAGTGTCAAGAGCGGCTCGAACGTATTCTGATAGTCGTTCGGTGTTCTGAAGGTGTTGAGGACCTTCGAGTATTTGCCAGGGTCCGACTTTGGTGGGAAATCACCATCGTGGTAGTAGTCCCACCTGAGAATTTCCCTGTGCAATGAGGACAGATCCGGAGCGAGACGAGCACGCATGTCCTTGATGGAGCGTTGTACCCTCTTCTTCTTAAAGGGCATTTGGATCTTGACCTCATTGACAATGTTTGTCTTCGGCCCTGTCTTGACCTTGCTCTTCTTGATGCCAAAGAGATCCTCATCAATATCGCCGTCACTGTCTTCGGACTCGTCGGAGGAGTGCATGAGTCCTTCTCCCTTGGCGGCTGTGTCTTTGCCCAAAACACCCAGTCCCTCCAGGCCAGAGCCTGCTTCGTTGATCTGCGTGAGGCCACGAGCCTGTTTCGCTTTCGCGATAGCAGCAGCCTTTTCTTTCTCGCGCCTCTGTTGCTCGAGCTGGCGCTTTCGTTTGAACTCTTCCTGGGTCGCATTCTTCTGGGCGTCGAGCGCCTTCTGCTTGGCAAGCTTTGCTTCTGTGGCTCGCATAGCCTCACGCTTCTCCTTGAAGGCAGCTGAGCCTGATGTGAGCTGCGACATGAGCTTTGACTTCGCATCGCCTGGTGTTGCTGCAGCACCAGTAGACATCCATTTGCTGATCGAAGCTTGCTTGGGCGCTACTGGCTCTTCCTCCTTGACGATGGCGTGGCCGAGGTGGGTTTCGAGCGCTTGCTGCAGCTCAGCCTGCTGGGTAGTGCTGAGTTTTGCGCGAATGTCGCCATTCAAGATTCTCTCCATGTACGAGAGCGTCTCTGGGTTGATCTCGATCTGAACGTCATGCAACCTGACGAGCAGTTTGCTGATGAGTGTGACGGATTTGCTTGACAAGAACTCATCTCGCAGACGAAGCCACTTTGCAAGGCCTTCCATGGCGTTGGCCGGCAACTCAAGCAATTCCTGCAACAGCTCTGTCTTGGCCTTACTTTCGTCGTCGTCAGACTGAGCCTGCTTCTTCAGAGCGGTGGCAAAGATGCTGCACTGATCGAAGACCTCATCGGCAAACTGCATAGTGTCCCGACAGAAATCCATCATCATCTGCTTGTCGTAGAAACCAAGGTTGCTCCATGCCTCTGTCGTAGCGAATATCATGGTCAACGAGTCCCAGAGGTTCTTCCAGAGGTTCATCGTTGCTCCTGCCTCGGCTGTGTTCAGGTCTTTGGTACGCAGGATGCCGTCTTGAGAGTTGCACAAGACGTCGATGACATCTCTGCAGGTTCTGATCAGACTTGGAGTGGGGGCAAATGCCTTCCTGGCCCTGACCTGACGAAGCGAGTCTGATATACCCATCACTACGTTCTTAAAGTAGTTTGTAAGGATGTGCTGCAATGCATTTCGTCGCTCTTCCTCCAGACTGATAACCTTCAACAGCTCGACCGCTGAGCTTCTGGTGTCTTCAGTCGAAGAAAATAGGAGCGAGATGATTGCACTCGATGCGTTGGGCTTTTCGAAGAGGGTGTGAAGCTGCGAGGGGTTGAACTCTGACAGTCGGTCGACTACGTCTGTGATCGATTGCGACAGGAGCTTGAAGCGGTCATTGAAATGACGAACCTCCGCCGGGATCTTCTCAACGCCTGACTTCATCGACAGAGGCTCAAGGCCAATCAAAGCTCTCCCCGCGACAAGCATGTGCGACGCAAGATCCAAGCTCTGATGGTCGATAGCCTTCAGTATGGTCTTCCAGATCGGTGCTGAGGACGGCGTCTCTGTTGGCGAAGGCTTCTTCGCCGAGATGAGCTGTCTTTCGATGTTCAGGGACTGAGCTTCCAACAAGAACGCCTGCTGGATGACGGTCAATGTCAAGTCAGCGTCCTCAACGTCAGCGTCGCTTTGGCCGAACGTCTTCAGTCTTGATACAAGCAGCTGGACATGGGTTGAGAACATGTCCAGCATGCCGTTCACCGTCGGTTGTCCAACGAACCTGTCGATGGTCTTGCCTTCACACATCTTCTTGAAGGCAAACTCAAGGACCTTTAGCCCGTCGCGAAAGCACTTAGCTCTCGAGACCTGCGGATATCCTGAATCCTGAAAGCGGCCAAATAACGCTTGCGCGAATGGCCTGGTGGCAGGGCCTAGATTTGCTGGCTTGATGGAGGCTTGGAATAGTTTCACCCAGCTAAACGCTGCCTGAACGTTGTTCATAGTCTGTTCGTCGTCTTCCCGAGCTGCAATAAGCACCTGCTTGAGCACAGGGCTATTGAAGATCTGCTCCACAACAGTAGAGATCGACGGCGTGACGGCGTTCATTCCTTCCCAAAAGTCGACTGGTGCCTTCTGAAGTAGCTCCTCCATGGTGGCCAGAATATCGAGGAAAGCCTCCGACTTCAGCGATAGATGATCAAGCATCAACCGGTAGAAGTTGCCATCCAGGCTCCGTATGTACTCAGTGATGAGCTCTCTGTCCATCTTGCCGATAATCAAGCGCGCTCCACTCCAGAATATTGGTACAAGTTCGATGTCGAGGTTGTTCATTTGTATCTTCATCATCGCACTGATCATGTAGTCGCGCACTGCCCACTCGAATTCTGACTTAAGGAGGTTGCGCTTGAATGTCGACCAGGACAGGGCAGCCCACCGTTGTCGGCTCTCTTTCTTGCTGAAGAGGAAGCGGGTCATGGCGGGCAAGTACGTTTGCACCTTTAATCGCTTCTTCGTCTGTACAAGCTCGAACGGCGAATCGAAATGTTGTGTGAGACGGTCCTCGTTCCGTACCAGAGCGTCGCAGCTCAGAGCCTCGAAGAAGGCGTATGTGCATTGCCCTGGTAAAATTCGTACAGTGCGAGCTTTCGGTTCCGCGTTGCTCAGAATCGTATTCGCTTCGTCCAAGCCAGCTTGTATGCGCCCAAGACACTGCTCGTCTACCACGTTCAGGAAGGTGTCGATGTTGTCCGCATCGTAGGTGTCGAACAGCCGCGTCCTCCACTCGGCTCTTGACTGGTGGAAGACTCGCACGCAGACGTCGCAGCTCTGCATGAGCTGGTTCAGCCGGCTCACGATCCATTCCTTGTGTGGTGCCGCCTCCTCGCCGTCATAAGCCAGGATCTCCAGTGCCTTCAGCGCCGACCATTTTCGCTCCTCGGCTTGTAGTATTTGCTGTTCGCGGTCTCTCAGGATGGCGGGGTCGGTCTCGGACGGCTGGTTCGCGATGTCTTCATCGTAGTATACGGCTCCATCTTCGCCGACGCGAGGACAGAATAGGTGCTGGTCTTCTGGTAAGGCTCGAAGCTCGCTGTGCGTTTCAGAGTAAGTCATTGCTCATGGTCAGGTGGGGTTGGTCAGGCGGTGGAGATGTTAGAGGGCAAGAGGCAAGAAGCAGAAGAGGCGGCTACAGGTGAGAGTGGTAGGGGCACGTCAGTCGTACTTACTTGATCTTCTCGACAATCTCCGCCATGCTCTATCACCACAGCTGTTGCCCAGCACTCAAAGGCGACGCTGGTGGTTACTACGTAGAGCTATGAATTGCGACACACTTCGATGTCTTCTTATATGGTGCAAGCACTTGCAGTGGCTGGGGCAAAAGAAACCCTATCTACGGCCTTCCCAGCAACGTCCGCCCTTCCCTGTGTGCACCTGCCTCAGCCGCGTAGAGAGCGTGCTGTGATAGGCAGTGACCCTGCTCTATGATGACAACAAGAGTACAACAAAGCGTCGGTGAAGGAGCGGCGGCCGAGGGTCGGGGTGGACGCAGAGGGTTGAGTTGCGGTGGCAGGACGCAGCGCGGATGTCTGGAGCGTCATCACGAGATTCTTTGGTACGCGGCGACGCGACTCACTAGCGCGTAGAGCACTGCCAAGCCTATTAAGCATCCAATTCAGTCACGCTTGCTTCACTTCGATTTGAGGGATTCTTCGTGATGTGCGTTATTCTCTATTCACCGAGACAATTTTCGTGTCACAGCATGGCAAAAAGGATTGTGGAAGGATCAGCCGGCCCAAAGGGCCAGGCATGCATTAACTATTTACACCATATCCGTAGCTCATCAGCACGTCTATTGTTGCTGGTCTACGAACCTTACAGCCGTTGTCGCACAATAAGGGAAATGCAAAAAGGAATGGGAATCAGCTATGCCAAACTTGCAAACCAAAAAACGCCTGCTTGCAACTAGCCTTTGCAGCTAGGCCTTGCAGATTGAGGGAAAGGGAACAACAATGGTGTATACGTGAACGCCCAATGCGTAACATGGTGGGGAATATTTTTATATACAAGTCGTTAAAACAGTGGGAAAATGCAATCACCCTGGTCACCTCGGTGGGCTCCTGGGCGGTGTTTTTAGCTCTGCAGACTTGAGCTCCGGTGAGCTTTTAGGCGAGCTCGTTGTAATTGCAGGAACAGTGGGCGCGTCGTGGAGGTCTGCCGGTGCCTCTTCCCTTGTAATTGTTGCGCGGCGAATAGCGTTCTTCAGTCGGCTACCAATGTTGCCGGCTGAGCCGCTCTGACTGCCGGTGCGGCTGCGCCCAATGTAGCTGTTTCGACTATGGGCGGACTCAATGCGGGTCAGCATAGCAGCTGACGTAAAGTCGTTACTCTGCTCGAAACTTGGTCGGACGCGGTCCATGGACATCCTGGCGCGATCGAAGCTCGGTCGCACACGGTGCTCGTAACTGTTAAGCGGGCGACCTTCGGATGACATGCGAGGAGCTGCAGGCAGACCCTCCATCGAGCGACGGTATGTGTAGTCGGTGCTGTTGCTACCATTCTGACTGCGTGGATTATGTGTTGTCGCGGTGGGCGCAACTGAAGGTGGGTAGATCGGTCGAACATCCTCATCCGTGGGCTCGGCATTTGCAGCCTTGTACTTGTCGGCATCAATCTCAGGCTCAGCAACAGGCTTCTTGTGGTCTGGTGGCGGCGGAAGGTAGCTGTCGTTGTCCTTGAGGTAGTCGAACTTTCCTTGAGAAACTTGCTCACGGATGATGTCGACATCGAGCGGGAAGTACATCTTCTGCACGGCCTTGAAAATGAATCGCGGGAGCAGACACATGATCGTTGCGACCAGAACATATGCCCAGAAGTTCAGAGTCCCGTAAACTTCCGCACCAGCCTTGTAGAACTGAGCACTGCCAGTGAATGATGTGTAGATACCGGTCCAGGTCCACACCAGGATCGTACTGATGACGACGATCAAGAGCATCAACCAGTCCCATCGGTAGGTGTTGTAAAGAACATAGATGTTGGCGGCGCAGACAGCAGTTGTGGCGGCGTAGACACCCATGCGGCGGTATTCTGCAAGATCCAGACCGCTTGCAGTTACGAATGTCGCAGGGTAGAAGATTTCGTACATGATGAAGAAAGCAATAGCAGACTGGTAGACACCATCAACCATGTAGGCCCTTGGTTTCGTTAGTTCTGGCTTTCTTGAGAAAAGATGAATACATACCAGAACTTCGGCTGGGTCCACTCCTTCCGCTCAATACCACGGCGATATAGCTGAGGAACAGCAAGCGATATTGTGGCCTCAACATCTTGATCCAAGACACCCATGACAATGACCGGGAGAGAAGTGAATGCAAGGTTGAAGAAGATGATGTACGTGTAGTCGAAGATGTACTGGCTGTCGAAGTTGGTGTAGATCTGGTACCAGAAGAGCGCGAACGTCCAGACGATGTTCTAGGTGAGGGTCAGCTTGTGATCTGGACATGTTGAGTGTGAACCTTACCTTGTAGAAGAAGTTTGCAATGGTCTCTGCAAGACGTCGGTACGACCATCGACCGTGCACAAGCACGAGACGGGTCAAGTAGCGAAATTGACCAATGGCATAGTCGGAGGACATAACGGCGGCTCGACCCTCAACACCAGCGATACCGACGCCGACGTGGGCTTCCTGGATCATGGCGACATCGTTGGCACCGTCACCGATAGCCAGTGTCAGACAATCAAGACCGGTCTTGACCATGTTGACAACAGCAGCCTTCTGACTAGGACTGACACGGCAGCAGAGAACAGATCGGCATCGTCTGCAGAGCAAGAGGAACTTGCGCTTCAAAGAGTCGTCCAATGCAAGCTTGAGTGTGTCACCATCGATGATGATAGCATGAGTAGGTGGCGGGGGCTCGTGATCGGTTTGAGCAGCATCCAGCTCTTCTTCTGAGCCTGTCAAGCCAAAGATCGCAAGCTTCTCGTCGAGTTGTGCCTCTACTGATTCGAGGCTATCGTCAGTGACCTTGAGGATGACGAGGTCCATGTCGTTGTCGAGAAGGTTACAGGAAAAGCCAATGTTGATAGCGGTCTCAACCTTATCACCAGTCAAAACCCAAAGCTTGATACCAGCCTGACCAAGAAGCGAGATGGACTCTGGCACTCCGTCCTGCAGCCTGTCTTCGATAGCAGTACCACCAATCAACCACAGTTGATTCTCGATTCGGTCGGAGACTTCCTCGAGCTTGTCTTCACGGTCGGTAATGGCGTTCGCGGCAATGTCGTAGTCCTTGTTCCACTCGGCGTACTCCTCTTCGGAGATTTCCTTCTGCGCGATACAGAGAGTTCGCAATCCTTCTCTCGCAAACATCTCAAGATGTTCACCAGTAGTGACACGAAGCTGTCTCTGCTCGTTGGGGATCAATCGGGAGTAGATCATGCTGTCCGCACCCTTGCAGAACAACATGATCTTTCCGTTTGGCATCCTGATGATTGCGCTCATGCGTTTGCGGGTTGAGTTGAATTCGAGGGTATTCAGAACCTGGTATTTGCGTTCCTCACCAAGGACGTTTACGATGAGCCTGTCATCCTCACGCCCGACGAACGTGAAACCAACGTCGCGAGCTGTGGCAACAAGCGCAGCTTCATCAGGAGATTGCGCCTTGAACTCTATCTTGGGTGGATCGCCGGGTGTTCTTTCGGTGACAACGGTATGGCAGAGAGCAAGGGCAAGCATGAACTGTTCGTTGGCCATCCTCTGCTCCTGACCAGACTCGCCAGCAAGGTCGTCGATGTAGTCAGGCGCGACAAAGGTAAGGTCATCATCCCAGAGGTAAGGGTTGTTGTGCAGTTTGCGAGCTCCCTCGAGCATTCGTACACGGTCACGAGCGATCTGCTCCTTCGCGCGAGCGCCTTCGACCTCAACATTGATTCCTTGTCGTCGCTGCATACCAGCTTGTGCTTCGGTATAAGCTTCTCCATAGGGAACTCCATTGATTGTGCACTTCTTGAACTCCATGACGTTTTGTGTCAGAGTACCTGTCTTATCGGAGAAAATGTACTCAACTTGACCAACATCGTCAGAAATGTTCCAAGATTTGGGCGTGCAAGGGTAGTCGAGCTTTTCGTAGTACATCTGTACGTCGCTGTAGATAAAGAGAGCCTGCAGGGTGCGGATGATTTCGAGCGTGATGTAGAGAGAGATAGGCACCAAGTTCTGAAACAAGATGACACCAGCCCAGAAGGCAATGACACCGTCTGTTGCTGGGTTGCCACCGTAAGATCCGTACTCAAAGACTGAATGTGAGGTATCGTCCCTGGCCCAGGTAACACCAAGAACAACTCCAGAGACCAAGCACATGAGAGCCAAGATGATAAAGTTGTAGATGACGTTCCAGTTGAGGTCCTTCGAGATTCTGGCGCGCTTACTGGGTGTGACACCAGAATTGATCATGATCTTGGTCTCCTCTCCAGTGAACACAACCACGCCGAGAACCCACTCAGTGTTTCGCAACTGGCAACCACGCAGAAGCAAGTTGTTGATCGAGATGGGCTCGGCCATTTCGTACGTGGGTGTCTCCGCATCTTTAGCGTTGTGCTGCTGCCACCTGATAACAGCGCTGTAAGCGTACAGGTTGGAGTGTGGACCTTCGCTTTCAATGGCAAATTCGGCGCGTTCGCAGTGGCGGGCGTGGCGTACATCGCGTGTGCAGTGCAGGGCGTTTCTGACTTTCAGGTTCGTCTCTCCATCCAAGTTCTTGGTCTCAACGTAACAAGCACCATCGTCAGATGATGTTGACAGGACGATAACATCTGCGGGAATCTCCTCGTCGTTGTACAAACGGACGAAGTCACCGACCTGTACGTTCTTCCATGCATCTTTCTTGAAGCGCGCCTTCTCTGGGGACGTCTTGAAAGGGTTGAGTACGCTGCCCCAGAACTTCTTCGTCGATGTTCCCTTCGAGTCGTTGCCACGAATCTTGTCATTTTCGCCAGGGCCGCCGCGTTCGGTGGGCGGAGGGGAGTGGCTAGGAGATGCGCCGGGGAGAGGCGAGGGTACGGGTGTCATCTGGATGCCTTCCTGAGCGTCGAAGTATGACGACCTGCGAGTCGCAACGGATGCTCTTCGAGTATCGATCGAGGGCCGGGAGCCTTCAACGCCACGCTCACTGTCCTGCTTGCCCTTTCCACCCTTGTTCTTTTTCGAGAGGCCCTTCATCAGCCTGTAAGTGGTGATGATGGTCTTTGTGCATGCCTTCTTGAACTTCCTCCATGGCGAGACGGTGTCTTCGGCGGTGTTGACGTTGTTGAAGTCAACGAGTCGGTGCACAGGCGCGTTGTTAAGGTCATTGTCGAGCACAGTTCTCCTCCAGTCCTCAACAGCATCCTTGATAGCAGTTACGCAAATAATGACAATAAGCGGCACGGCGTTCAACGCTGGATTCGAGGCTCCGAAAATCTGGAAGATCTACAGGACGAGCTGTTAGCGCGGCACTGACCACCGTTTCGAGATGAAGGAGTACGTACACCCAGGATAATAATAAACAGGAAGTAAATGTTGGCGATGTTGTGGAACTGAAACCACAAGTTCTTCGGTATGAAACTTATAGGGGTGTATTTGGCGGTTCGTATCTTGTTTCGCGCGTACGAGTGGATAGGGTACCCATCTTCGTCGCGCTCAGAGCGAGGTAGTGGCACGTTGAAGTAGACTCTGCGCCCTGAGTCCTCATCGTCGTTGCCGGCATCTGAAGACTCGGGCGACTTGTCCCCCTCAGGGACGCCTATCAAGCCGCCTTCCTTGCCTAACGAATCTCTCTTCTCCCCTGAGCCTATGCGTCGGTGCAGGCGCTCCTTCAGCGAATGCCGCTTGTTCTCAGCCTTTGTGCCGGTCGCGCGGTGTGTCGCCCATCGTATCCTCTTCACTGGATTCGAAATCTCTGGCTCGAGCTCGGCAAACGGCGGCTGCAGGTTGGGGTTGGCGTTGTTCGAGCTCATGGCTGCGAGACAGACGGCGGAGATTCGGGGGTGCTGCAATGGCCGGCCGCAGCCGGGAGGGCCTCTATGCTGTCGAGTTCGCCAATGCGCCTGTCGTGGTGAGAGCGGTGGTCGTCGACGTCGTTACGCAGTGCAGCCGTGGGCAGAGCGGCGGGTGGTGGTGCTGCGAAGGGGGTGCGAGTGTGCGGAGGTAAGGCCAGGCGGACGTGCTTATGCAGATATTATGGGACCCCCGGGAACGAGAGATGGGCAGCGCTTCCCAGCAACACCAAAACAGCAACACGGTCTGAGCGGAGCGAGCGTCGGTCGGCGTGCGAGGTTTGCCTGTTTGCGCAGCAGAGTCGGTTCGCCGAAGCAGTGGAATACGTATCGCTGGTGTCAGCGGAGTCGTCAAGCACCATGCGCGGGAATACTGGAAGTGGCGAAAGCCCGGGGACCAAAACGTCTCTTTCGCTGATTGCACTTCTGCGCGTTGCTTACGAACGCATCCGGCCGGAGTGCTACGGCGTTTACACGTTCCGCCCCGAGCTGCACTAGACGGCACGCTCTGAGCACAAGGGCTGCAGCGAGGATGCTTTTTCGTCCGTGTAGAGTTGCAAAGGAACGACAGGATTCACTGCGTCTCGCGTGCTGCGTGGCCTCAAGATGATCTCGCAGCCGCTGTGCAACGCTCGCGACGGCTGCTGGTGAGACGCGACGCCCTTGAGAGCTGCTCAAGGTTCACTGGTCACAGCCCTGTAAGCAGCATGCCTGAACCTTAACCATACGAAGTAGTGCCTCAGCCCCGGCGCCCGTCAGCGCCAGCGACGACTGTCATCCATACACGTTATGAGCAAGCAGCGAGTCTTAATACCGAGCCTGCCTCCAGCCGTCTGCTTTCTTGTGCCTTCTTGTCCTTCTTGAGCATTTTTCCCAAGACATTTCTAGCGCGTCGTACTGGCTGCTAGTACGGCGTCCCACATCTAGCGGCTCGTACGAAGCTGCTGTTAATTGGGGCACGGCAGAAAAGATACAGGAGCTGTGACCCTTTCGCAGGGAAGGCCTGGGAGCGCTCATGAAGATCAATGCAAAACAATCAAACAGCCTCACCTTGGTCCACGATTGCTTCACTGAGCGTGTCCCTCGAAACGTCCAAATGCCAGCGCTGTGCCATGTCCAGTGCGTTCATGCTTGAAGATGGAGGGCATTCGGATGCGGACGAGGAGCATTCCGCTGCACGCCGTTGTGTGATAGGCGGCGCCCGCACGCGTCATGCCCGTCCTTAGGCTCCTGTAACTCGATGCTAGCGCAGGATCCAATCCCGTGAGAGCGCGCCGTTGGATTTTGCATGCAGGCCAAGCATTCCGAGTCCACCCCACTCTATCAATAACGCGTCGCGCGTCGGTGCAGCGCAATTGACGGCCGCCATGAAGCGGCAGGGCTCGTCAAACAACAAGAGCATCCTGCACTTCTTCAAGAGTGTTCCTCGCCCTTCGCAGGAAAAGTCTCTAGGTACTATTGCACCTTACCTTCTTGAGACACGCACACGGGTAGTTGCAGCCTCAGGCTGACCATTCGAGCAGCAGCAGCAAACGCCGCCAGCAAAGATGTCGCGCAGCCACCCGCGTCCAGCAGTACTGCACTGCCAGACCGCGCGCAGACGTCCCCCCGTGGCCCATCTATATCTTTTGAATCGAATGCCTCCACCGTAGAAGACGCGCCCACCGCCGAAGACACCGTCATGACATCGGTTGAGACGTTACCGCCCACCACGTCGCAGACCTCTGCAAACTCACGTGCGAGCAAGCGAGTATTATCGAACGGCAAGGAAGCTGTCCTCAACTCAGATTCAGACTCAGATTTCCTTGAAGAGCTGGACTTCAGGGTCGGCCCTCCTGCGCCAAAATTCCCTAAGATCCCAACACATACTGGACGAACAACACGCCGGGCTACTTTCGAGGACGAACCTGAGCTGCGCAAACCTCCTAAAGCGGTCCGGAACAGTGGCAAGCGATCCTTCAACCAGCTCATGGAGACCGCGCAGAAGAACTTGGACACTGAGAGGAAGATCCAAGAGCGCAAAGCCGAGTTGGCCAAGGTTGAGGGAGAGGAGCAGCAAGCTTTATCAACGACCGAATTCAACAAGGACACACTCAAGGAGGCTATCCAGGCTGGCGACGATTCGGACGAGGCTGATCGACTGTACACGGCTATGCGAAGAACGAACGAAATGCGAGCGCCCACCGCATATCATTTCTTTGAAGACACCCCGATCTTATCTCTTGAGCCTCCCTTTCCTGAGATGAGCTTGCCAGATCACGGCTGGGCTGCTTGTTTCGAAGGTGCGTTCTGCGTATTGCGACAGGTGGCTTTGCTTACGTCAAGCCAGTACCGCCTATTCGAGATCATGCTTTCATGACGGGTTTTGCGCAGCAGATGTTTCGCCTACATGAGCTACCGAAGGAGATTGCTACTTGGATGATAGATCAGAGTAAGACCCAAGCCCGTGAGAGGATTATCTTTGCTAAAGGGAACTAGTCTATCTCGGCCACAGTCCAGCGTTGGATCAGAGGTATCTCGAGATTCTCCAGACGCATGACGAGCAATTGCAGAAGCAGCTGAACCCAAAACGTCTCGACGTCATGTTCAAATCAATTGGTGCTCAGATCGACAGTCTGGAAGTCGATGCAGCGATAATACCAACTGAAGCGCATGCAAAGAATGAGCGCCCAATACCCTCATCGCTCAAACGGATTGCGATGCTCTTCACTTCAGCTGCTCCATGGTAAGCTGACTCGGTCGTTTTGAGGCCCAGGCTGATCTTCTAAGGCTACACTCCAAGGCTAGGATCCACGCGTTCCATTTGCTGTGTCACACCTGTCTAGACGATCGACTTCTGCTTGATCAAGACGTCTTGAATTCCGTTCAAGATGCTATAGAAGCAGTCATTTGCCACCATCACGACTTGACCTCTGGCGTAAGAATCCCTCCACCGGATGACGTACACTTTCTGATCACTTCTCAGCTCACTTACGTTGTACCGAAATTGCTTTCACGCGTCACCAATCCCCTTCTCCAAGCAAACCTCATACACGCATTCCCAATTCAATCACCGTTGACGGCATACCTACGGCGACATCTGGCTCTGTCGTTCTTGTTCTACCCCGAGACGGTCGATGTGCCCGTCACAGATCCGCAGCTGCTCAAGCTCATCCACGACCACCTTCACAACTCACCACACTACCGCATGAGTAAGGATACCAACTACAGTCACGTCGCAGCCCGCTTTGGACTCCTCGACATTGCAATTGGACCTGGGCCGGGCACTGTTCCCTACATCCCGCTCATCAGCCCTCCACCTTCAGAAACTGGTTCATCGCCACCCCTCGCACTAGCTCCTGAATCCTCGGACGTGAAAGCGTTCAATAAAGAAGTCGACGCACTCGCACAACACATCAAGCTAATTAGCAATTCCATCGTCGAAACAGGTGCGGCGCTTGATCTTACGATCCTCGAGGCTAAAGAGCGCTGTGAGAGGCTCTTCTGGAGACTACAACATGCGGTGCGCATCGGGGGCAAGAAGGCAGAGAATGTGTTCGGGAACGATGACGGGAAACAGCTCAAGATCAAGATGTTGTTCAAGCAGCTTCCAACGAAGGCGCCTCAAAGAGAGAGCATCTTCGATCAAGACGATGAGGCTGAATCGTCCGCGTAGGTTGCGGTACGGGATCCATAAGATACGTCAAGGTCATTGCTGCATGGCTACCAGACATAATGTCGTCATATTCTTTTGGGAAGCAAATTTCAAGGGAGCAATCAATACCTATCATGCAATCGCTCGACCACGTGCGTGGAACTTCAAAACCCTCAATCATACCGCGAGTATGCGTTGTTCAGGGGGATCTACAGCGCAGCCTCGCGCGGCACTCGGCGCCCGAGCGCTGCTGCACAACAGCAATCCAGGCCTCGATTCATCCTGAACGTGCAGCAGGATTGCGCAACTGCATCCTTCGCGCGGTCCCGCGTTGCATCTCGCAATCTCCTGCAAATGTGCGACACGGCCATCACGAGCACACCCGTGCCGCTTCCGTCGCGGCGTGCTGTGCTCGCTGCGCGAGACGCCAAGCCAGTCTACCTAGGGCTAGAAGAGGAAGTGCGTGATACTCTGCGAGCTGCTGCATTGGGCAATATTTCGTCTTATGGCGCTAGCGGATAACTGTCTGATGGCCAACCAAACTTCCGCGCCTTCAAGAACTTGAACGAGGGTAAGCAGCTCGCAATCGAGGAACCGCGTTCGCGATGCGGTGTGCACGGCGAGCAGACGTGCTGCTTCTGGCGTCGGCGATGAACCAGACTCTGCTTAGCAGACTCCGCGGTTTGCTCGTCTGCTTCGTGTCTGCTCGTGTTATTGTTACTGACGGTTCTGGTGATTGCTCGTGCTGATAGCGGTTTCCCAGTCCTCAGATGCACATGACTCGCGCAGCGGAAAACTCTCGATACAAAGCTCCACCTCCAATGTCCGTCGCACTTCGTGATTCGGCAGCGAAGTCAGTTTGGTCCGAGGGCTCGCAGCGCTCTGAACAGATGTCTGAGCAACAGGTGAGCTTGGTCCGCTGCGTGGGCCCGCCCAAGCAGGAAAGCTGGGTCTCCCGTGGAACGATGCTGGTGTTTGAGGTCTGGATGCTGCAACCTCGCTGGCGCTGGGACAGGGGTCTGACGGTATCAATTGCGTTCAATTGGTGGGTGGAGACCGGATGAGGTCTTGGCCGGATGTGGTTGGTTTCGTGTCGTTCCAGTTGTGCCGGCTGCCGAGGATGGACGTGGGAGATGCAGGTGTGCTGTGGCTTGGAGTGGTGGTGGTGACAGCTGTCGAGAGTGCTTGGAAGGCTTGGTGTTCGAGTTGAGGGTGTTGGAGGCGGGATCATATATGAAGTTCAGCGTTGATGAAGATGACCTACTTTGAACTTTGGATCATGCTGGAACATTCAGATCATTGGCATCTTGAATTGGCTGAAATATTGTATTGGACGGCCCAATTGGTCTATGAAATGCTATGCGCATATTGAACGTAGTCTTAAAGAGAGGTGGATCCAGCGCCGCTGGTCCTGTCATTACTGCATCACCTCATACATGAACATGAGGGAAAGAAAGAGACGTCAAGATTGGGTATATGTCCGGTCAGCCTTTCATCCTATCTCCTCCAAAACCCACAAACCTCTCCTTGCGCCTCACTCCTCTCCTGCATCGTCTCTGTCGTCCCTGCTTTAGAAGCCTCCGCCATTTTTCTCGTCGATGTGCCTGTAGCGCTCCTGTTCCATCCTGTACTTCAGAACCATGGCTACGCAGAGAACCAAGATGAAGTCGACACCGACAATACCAAAGGCTGCGGTGAAGATCTGGTCGAGGTAGCGGTTGGTAAACGAAGAGAACGGACCAATGCATCCACCCTTCTGAGCTGCAACAAGAGCGTTGGTGCATGTCGAGTCCTGGACAAATGGAGGTGTAGTGGCATTAACATATCCACAGCAGTCAAACTGGTCTATGTTAGCACTTCCCGTCGTTTTCATGACTAGGCTGTTCCTACCTTTTGCTGCAAGAGAGACTGGATCTGTGGTGTCTCTCGTCCCCAAAGAACACTCAAGTTCTGGCGCGTCTGCAGAGTCTCTACCCAGATGGCAACACCCAGGCTGAGCGTGAAAGTGGCGCAGACGACTACTAGCCAGCCCTGAGCGCGGAGCCAGCCTCGATTTGTGGGAAGGAAGAGTGCCGGCAAGGACAAGAGGAAAGTGGCGAAGACGAAGATGGCGTTGACGACACCAGCCGTCAATGGGCACTGGCCGAGGAGTAGGTTTTGAGTAACGTTCGCCACGGTAGGCTTTTCTTGCATTGCTGCCTCCGACATCAACGAGAAGCCCAACAGCAGTCCTCCGCATCCAGCGAAGAGGAAATCGAAGCCGATGAAGGCCAGCATCAACTTGTTCGGCATGATGGCGGTTTACGAATGGGAATGTGGCGTCCTGCGACTCGGTTATGGTATGATAGATTGGGTCAAAGAATGGAAGTCGAGTGCAGTGGAGCCGTCCGGCGTGCTCTCGATGAACTACGGCAAGTGCAATTATTAGGTATACTGAAGAAACGAAGAGGAGAAGAAACAGCAGCAACGGCGGGAAAACAGAGAATGCATGGCATTGCGCAGGCGGGCAGCTGGAGCATTAAGAGGCTCTGCTGGGCGCGTCGCAATCGGAGGACGACGAGGCAGGTGTGGTTTCAGTCGTGTTCGAGCATGTCCGCCGACCAATTACCGTTGCGGAAGTCCATGGTGGTTCGATGCGTTTGGCGCTGAGACTGTCCGTAAGAGGGTCACGCCATCTTCAGTCTGAGAGGTCTACGAGTGAATTTGCGTGTCACAAGAAAGCATATAATAAGGCTTTCAGCACCGGCTTCATGGGCGACGTTGGTGTTGAGCACCGCAATGCACGCCGGTATGGGATGTTGGTGGCGCCTGCAGCGAGGGGAACGCTCGACCCCTCGGCGCGATGCCGGGTTTGGCAGGAGGACTGCGAGATCGAGGCTAGTGCGCCTGAGGTAAGCAGCTAGTAGGCGATTGGTAGGCCAAGTGGAGAGCGAGAGCGCGCGCAGACGGTGAGTGGTGGGAAAAAGCCTGAGCTCGAAGCAGAATGGCGCTTTTCGTGAAGAGGGAAGCGTCCGCTGCTGCTGTTCTCAAAGCGTACTGACAGCTTGAACGCGTCTCAAAACCCGTCATGGGCGTCAGAGTGGTCGCAGGGAAGAGCGCTAGAATCACAGATCAGATAGGTATCAATCAAGTCCATCACCAGGGCCTGCTCCCCCGCGCCCATTCCTCCCAAGCGTGATCTGCGATTCAGTGCCAGACCAGACGCCTGCCGTGGTTGCAGACGACCGGGGGGCGGGCGAGCTTGAGCGTGCACCCTGTCAACGACGGCACCAAAGCAGCTGCTATACTTTCCCCTCCGCCGCCCGTTTCACTCTTTCCCCAATCTCTCTCGCTCTTTCCCTCTCTGAGACAGCTCTCTCGCACCTGCACCACCCAGCGTGTGCCCTGCGTCGCGCTGCCTATCGCTGCCTTTCCTGCCAGACTCCCGCGGCCAAGCTCCAACAAGCTCTCAGGGCTCGTCCCAACTGCTTTCGGCGCTCTCCACAATAACGCTGCTCTCTGCTCGCACTGGTACGTACCGCGCGCTGTTGTTGTTCGCGGCCTGCGCGCTTTTGTTGCACCCCAGCCATCCCCCCCGGCCCGCCGAGCCCTCGCTAGCCCGCCAGTCACGGCTGCTGGCCTGCGCGCCCGAGCAGGTGCGGTCCTCTTGTTCGCCGGCAGCGCCGTGCAACCGAGCTCCTGCCCTCTCCTTGCATTCCTTGCTCGCCGCAACCAAAGGGTTCAGCATCCGCCTCTTAACTTGTCTCGTTCTGTCCCCAAGCGCGCCTGCTTTTCCCCATTCATCGACCCGGGCCTAACCCGACTCCAGACAGCTGCACTCGTCTGCTCTGCCTGTTACGCGCAGCGCTGCCCGCCAAACAGACGCCGAGCATAGCGAGGGTCTCCCCACACAAACAGCCGCCCAACGCAGTTAGGACGCCCACCGCCAAACATCGCAACCAACGACCGCGCGCGACACACCACCGCGATGGCCAGCGAGATCACTGAGCACGACCAGAACGCGTCGCCCTCGCTGCACGACGACGGCAACAGCCAGCTGAATGCTGACGCCAACCGCGGCACCAAGCGCCCGCGTCCTGCGGCGGACGACGACGACGACGATGATGACAAGCCCGGCCGCGAGCGCAGGAAGATCGAGATTAAGTTCATCCAGGACAAGTCGCGTCGCCACATCACCTTCTCGAAGCGCAAGGCCGGTATCATGAAGAAGGTGCGTGGCTGAACTGAATCGACGCGCTGCCGCCTGCGGGAGGGGCACGCACGCGTTTTACACTTCGCATTGCACACCAACTGACTGTCTGCACCAGGCCTACGAACTGTCTGTCCTCACCGGCACCCAGGTGCTGCTGCTCGTCGTCTCGGAGACCGGTCTGGTCTACACTTTCACGACACCGAAGCTGCAGCCCCTCGTCACCAAGCCCGAGGGCAAGAACCTTATCCAGGTACGCTGCGCCGTCGATGCACTTGTCGCATTGCACCACTGACCATCTGCAGGCCTGCCTGAACGCACCTGAGCCCTCCAGCGGCGATGCCAACGGCGTCGACGACAACCAGGTCGACTCGCCCGAGGACAATCACGCCCAAATGCCACCTGGCCAGCCTCGCGGCGTCCCCAACAACCAGCAAGCCATTCCCCAGGCCTACATGACACCAGAAGCTGCTCTGCAGTACCAGAACTACCTCCAGGGCCACCAGCAATCACAGCAGTATCCCATGGCCCAGCATGGCATGCCTCGCCATCCCAGCCAGCACTATCCCCAGGATCAGAAGCTCGGCTAAATGCTGACCCATGACATGACTTTGCGGGCCTCTGCTAGATTTGGTAGCTGGCCACGATTCGGGCGTCGTGCACACAGCCCAGGACGGATACCCCTTATAATGGCCAAAAAGTAATTTTGTATGGCTCACGAGCAATGCTCTGGTGTACGGTACGCAATGGCGCTTGTTTGCGATGTGCTAAACAGAGGGGACGATATGCATGTGGAACGCTATGTTGGGAGCCAGGCGGCTGCAGTTCTGATCAGACGATTGTACGTCTTAACGTGGATACCGGCGTGGCGTGGTGTTTTCTTTTTGCGGTCACTATGGACATCTATATCATCTCCCGTGTGTCATTTACGAGGTACGGTGTATCTCGATCCCCCTCTCTGCTGGAGCATCGGTACAGTACGATAATTCACTTCAAAATGATCATCTGGTGCTGTGACTCTATCTGGTCTAGCGAGCTCTGGGCGTATTTCCCTGTTCGAGCTCGATCAAATCACCACTTTTGGACACCAATTAAGACCCTTACACTTTGCAAGTCATGCGGGAACGCGTTCTTTCCCAAACGGTGTCCCTGCGTCAATCTTGCGGGGTCGAAAGGCAATATTGCCGAGTCTGCTGCAACTGGGACCAGACAACGCGCAGCTTCACTTTCCAGCATCACCAAGACCCTCCCAACGTCGTCCTCGATCCACTCTCTGACGCCTCCAGTGCTCTGACACAGCCTCTTGCCCAACCGTGGCGGTTTTGCATTCCCCTCCGATCCTTGCGATTTTCAAGGACTCAACGTACTGCGGAAAAAAGAAACATGTGGCTTGCCCTGCACGACAACTGATCGTTACAGTACGACGCGATGTTCGTTCAGCATAGCCGGGCCTTACTAAGAGAAGCAGTCATGCCGTTGCACAACGATGCTATGAGCCGCGTTCTGGTCACGATGGCGTAGGCTGCCATGAACTTGAAGATCTGGAAGCAACGTAGAAGGTGCAGCGTTACAGTCGGCGTTTAGTACAGCTAGATGCAGCAGGCAGACGGCATCCTGGAGGCACCCACTCGCACATCCCGGCTTTGGACCACAGATCTGTAGCCTGAAAGTCCCGTTCCGGTCTTTATGTCCATGACCGCCTTCCTGGCGATCACGAAAGAGCGCTCAAGCATCGATCTGAGCGAAGAGATGGCGCACACAAGATGCCTGGGAAGGCGTACAGGAGCGGGCGCTATCCAACGGGAACACAACGCCATGTTGTACGATTGGACTTTATCACACCCGGTATTACGCGCATGCTATGACATCCCGAGATTGCAGGACCTCAACAGCCTGATTATCGCTAGGCTTTCAATGTCACGGCACGGGGTCCAGGTACTGGGATTTCTTGATCGATGACACTGCTCGACGTCGACACCCCTTGAACCTGACTTAGCAGACATGCTACGCATCAGGGAACCAGTAGCTTTCATCCTTGACCGCAGCTTTCACACCATAAATGCATGGAGATGATCTTTCCCCAGCATAGAGGCAGCTACTTCGTCAAGTCGAGCAGGTCTTTGTTCTTCTCACCCCACCTACCAGGTAAAATGTGTTACCTACAAGAAACAACTCTCAACTGCGGGAGCGTCCACAAGTCGCTCTTCATGGCATGCAAATTTGCTAAACGACTGGCTCGCACGACCAACGGCTGCGCACCGGGGTTCTGCTTACAGGGCTTCAAGGCAATCAAGAGCATCACTGTCGATGAATCATGTGGTTCTAGCAATGGAGGTGGTTGTCTCCAGGCCAAGATCTTGGAGCCGCTCCTCGACCGCAAGTCGAAGGTCGAAGATGAGTTCGCCAGCTACGCTAAACGCATCTTTGGCAGCAAGATCTGTCTAAACAATGGTAAGTGCCCCAAGTACAATTTCCACCAGGTCTCCCGAGAAGGCTGGGATGCAAAGAAGCACCAGAAGCGAATGGACACCCTCTGGAACAGGTTCCTACACTGGAAAAATAGAGAGGCTAGTCCCTCTCTTCGAGAACAGCTGCAACGAGATCACCGCAGCGTACACGCTGTCAACTAGTGAGCTTCTGCGAAAGCATGATGGCGTTGACTTCAGCGCGTACAAGGTGCCTGTTCTTCGAACGCCGGTTCATGAGGAGATGCTCCTGACAGCTCCAGACTGCGCGTGATTTGATGAAGTGGTACATGCGATCAGAACAAAGCTCCGAGACGAGATCCTGGAGATGGAGATCCAGGATCTGGAAGCCTGAGTGGACGACGTCGGATGGAAGTTCCCTGATGACGGGGACGCAAAGCAGGGCTTGGAGCACCGGTCGTCATATCGCCTGGTTCAGCCTGTGGAGCAGTCTGGGACAGCCGTTAGAGAGGCCTTCGTGCGCGAAGGCTTTCCTCACCACGAAGACAGCGATGATGTTGAGATGCTTTGATGAGTTTGGCTGCTCGAACGAGGGAGAGTCGTTTACGATGACAGGACAGGTAAAACCATGCATGATTGGCGTCGGCTACGATGTCTCGCGACGCGGATACACCGGGTCGCAACTGTGATCATGACCAGAACAGCACATGATTAATTTACATTGACAATACCGGTTTACTGTGCAATGGACGTGAAAGCTACTAACTTCGTGAACGTACCTAGGTAGAGCTCGAGGGCTGGTAATGCCAACCCCGAGATCGGCTTAGTTCGATCGACAGGGCAAGTATGTCATCATCGATCGCGCTCCGACCATGGTATTGCAACCTCAGATGTTATTGTGTTCAGACGTTGAGGATGAGGATTTGTACAAGTGACATATCACTGCTGTCACAATGCCACCATGGTCCATGATCTCGCCTGCCTCGCGGGGCATTGGCTTCGCGCTTGCCAGAAGGGTTCTGCAAACGACTAAAGCGCCAGTAGTCGCAACAGCGCGTAAGGATCTAGACAAGACGAAGGAGCAATTGCTTGAGGGACTCGACATTGATGAGGCACGACTCAGAGTGCTGAAGCTCGACGTCACAGGTAGGTGGTCACGACATTGCACATTGGCACAGCCTGAAGTGTTCGCCGTGCAGAGCACAACCTGGCCAAAGCTGACAACCTTTGTAGACGAATCCACAATCGCAGACGCAGCAGACACTTGTAAGGAGCATTTTAAGCCAGGGGATCATCAGCTGCAGCTCGCCTTTTTCGTACCCGGACTGCTCTTTCCTGAGAAGGCCCCAGCTCAAATTGACGCTAAAGATGCGCTCCTCACATTCCAGACGAACACACTGGGGCCAATGCTCATGATCAAGCACTTCTCGCCATTTTTGCCAAAGAAGCGCGCAGAGCTCGACGAAAATGAAGAGATGAAGGGTCTTCCGCACGCGGCAAGCATGGCTATCATGTCAGCGCGAGTTGGTAGCATATCTGACAACAAGCTTGGAGGCTGGTACAGCTATCGCGCATCGAAAGCTGGTGTCAATCAGGTTGTCAAGACATTCGACAACCACCTCCGGACAGCATCTGGTGACAAGGCGCTGGCAGTTGCTTTGCATCCTGGCACGGTCAAGACCGAGTTTAGCAAAGAGTTCTGGGGTGGAGTCAAGAAGGAGAAGCTTTTCGAGAAGGAGTGGGTGGCGGAAAGACTCGTTGACGTTATCAGGCAGGTAGGAATCGATGGACGAGGCAAGTGCTGGGACTGGGATGGCAAGGAAGTGCCGCCGTGAGGAACTCGCAGGTGCCGCCACGTGCGAGACGCATCTTCCTTCTGCCGTTTCTTGCATTTCACATCTCTCAACAACAAAACATTTCGTTACTTTTGCGTCTAGCAGCTCTCATTACCGACATATCTTTGCCAGTACCTCATTCATTCACTACAATGGCTGACAAGACACCGCGGAGGCAGTCAGCGGACTTAGATGACAATCAATCCCCGTCTCCGCCACTGAACAGGGCTTACGCAAACCGTCACGGCAATCGAGCATACGAGACCTTGTACCCTGCCGAATTCAAGGCGAAGGTAGTGGCAGTGGCAGTCGTCCTCGCAGTCATACCAGGCATAGCCTTTCAATTATTGCTGAATCGCCGAGTCCGGAGCGGCGGCTGCCCTGCACACCACCAGCTCGACCTAGCAATCCCGTAACGCGGTCGCTCGCACATTCATCAGATGTGGAATCAACCATTGACTCTGACGCGTCCTCGCCCTCTGAGTCTGAGTCTCCCGGTAGTGTCAACCGAGCTCAAAATCCAGTCGAGGACCCCATCCTGGCCACCCAAAGCTCAACGTCTGCTTGGTGGAGAAAAGGAGGTCAAGGACATGACTTGTACCCTCTGGGTCCGCTTGCGAGTACAAACAATCTGACTCTTGGACATGACATCAGTGAGGACATTCTAAACCACCCCTACCTTCATTTAGATCGGTCTGCTCCACCTGACGCCAGGTCATCAACCCCTGCTTCGCCAGACTTACCTGCCAGACCCGCGGCGGACGACGATCTGAGACCAACACAAGCATTGCTGCAACCCTTCACAATGCCCAATCCTCCTCCCGTGTCCGACAGAGCTCGCAGCGACGCTATCAGTATGGCCAACATGCCCCAGCTGCCTGTCCAGGCTCACATCCCTACTTCTGCTGATCAGACTGGCTCGCCTCCGTCCGGCAATTCATCCGAGTCGCCATCCTCTGCACAGGTCGGCAATACCAACCCGAGGCCAGCACGATACCGTTTGACTTCCAGTACGTCGAGTATTTCGCCGTTGTCTGGAAATCGCCCTGCCGCGTCTCTCAGCACGTCGAATATTTCGCCCTTATCTGGTCACGGACCGCGACCTGTGAGCTCTTCACGTACGGTCTGCGCTCCTTCTGGAAACCAACAGCCGGCAGACAGGGTGCTGGGGATTGCTAGCTCGAGCTCAACGCTGTTCTACAATCAAGACCGACAGACACTCATGGTACAGCAGCAACCAGAGGTGCAGCTGGAGCTTACAGAAGCTTTGAACATAACGCCTCAGATAACTACGCGGGATCCAGGCGACAGCACACAGCCTAAAGTTGATGCTACGCAGCCCAAGATTACGGTTACTCGGCTCATAGGTGACGGTGACCCAGCTCCGCCTCGCAAAAGCGCCGTGAAGGCGAACGTTAGACGAGTAGACATGTTTAGCCCATCACCTCGAATCGATGAGCGACGATTTCTCTTTCCCCGTTATAAGTTTGAACCGTGGCAGACCTAGGAGAAGCCGTCTGAATCGACAACCAAGAGGAGGAACGAGATTATGGTAGGTTTCGACCCAGACATCAGCCTTGTGCCTTTAGCGAGATACGCAAACAGCAAGATCAGGGCACAGAGGTCGAGGTACGATTTTCTGACTTGGGCTCAAGGGGGAAAAGAGTCCACGCAGGTTCGAGGGCAAGGAGGCCACCCGGCTAACAAAGTGCGTCCATCCGTTCGGCCGCAACTCATTTTGGCTACTTGGGAGCAGAAGGTCTTATGGCGCCGCGAGCACCGGGCTCGCTATTGCCCCGGGTACAAGTGGGCAGTACATGGCGTTTTAAATCCCAGATACGGAAGAAGTACACCGAAAACAACCGCAGATGGTTCTGATATCCTTCAAAATGCCGCTGACGACCAAGAGCTCCAGGCAGCAATTCACCGGGAACGATCGCGGCCAGCCTCATCGCACATCTCGACCGATGGCAGTGTCGTGCCGGTAACGACCAATCCGTTTATCCCAGACAACAATTATCCACTCGCTTCGCCGCCCGACTCGAACCCTCAGCTGTTCAGGGATGTACCAGTAGACCACAGCAGACATGGGGAAGCAGGTGGCTCAAAACTCAGCGAGACAGACAATCTCTACGAGAATACCTCGGCTCTCGTGGCTCCTCCGAACCAAAGTGACGATACCATGTCATGCGGAGTACAGCGCGTACACGCCGCGGATAGTCTAGGTTCCTCAACGGTTTTCAAATTTCAAGATGAATCAGACGCGCCAGCGGATACTGAAGAGACGGCGAACGAAGACATCCTGGCGTCACTGAACCGAGGGATGGATCGTACTTTCCAGAAGATCAGGGGTCTCGCGCTTCAACACATTCGGAATGGGGCTCTTGACCGCGCGCTGCATAAGGATGTAATGAGAGTAGTAACCCAGCAAGTTTTCGGTACCATATCCCAGTCTGACAGCGTCCACGATCGTCCGAGCTCGGGAACGTTACCTCGAACCGAATCCACGCAAGTTGTTGGTGGTGCTGAGGCTCCAAGCATCAGTGTCAATCTTTCCGCCGAAGTAGAGCGTGGCCCTAGTTCTGGTTGGATCGGTAATGAACTGAAGAGAGCAAGCGATAAACTGCATCAGGTGTTGGGATCACTTCCGCCGCCAGCTCAGGAGTCGAGTGTCGTTACGCCCTGGCTTGAAGAAGGCAAGCAAAGTAAAGGTCAGTCAACTGGCGTCAAGATCGAGTCTACATAACATCGTTCTCTTCCAGATCATCACAATGGTCGGAGTTATAATCGCTTCTGTCAAGTGCAACTGTTAATAGCGTCAAATCCATTTTGAAGACTGCGATGTAATCGAAATTGTGTTCATTCAATCTTTCACTCTTCACAAAGTTGTGAGATTCTCCTGGCGTTGCAGACTCTAGTGGTCACCCAGCATGCGATCCAACTTTACAATATAGCCTTTTCGGCCAAGTAACAGGTCCGATATGCAACTATCACTCTGAACACCTCCGAGCCACGCCATCAGCATACCTGTCATAACACCAAAATTGACAGATCCTCGTAGCAGCTCAACATTTGGCTTTGCGGCTAGACTACAGCATTGGTGAAGGTGAGTATGTCCACTTGACCGTCCAGTATGGGCACATCTTCCAGAAGAGACCTCGAGACACGTGCATAGAAGTTCAGTAATCAACATGGAATCAGTCTATCCGTCTCATAGCTCGCTCGTCCCCTCCTTCTCCGGCCGCCGTCCTTTTGCAATCAGGATGGTTCGCCAAAGCTTCTTACCGCCGAACTCCATGTACGATCTCTCCTTCAAAGTAACGACGTCTACGTCTACGAAACCGGCTGCAGTGAAGAAGGTTTTCACACCGTCAATTGTGAAGTGCGGGACGACGATGGAGTCGGTCATCTTCTTCCGTAGCTCTGGGTTGGGGTTTGTGAAGTCTCCGTCCTTGCCTTCGTGGTTGTGCTCGCGGTTGTGCGCATGATCGTGGTTGTGTGCATGGCTGTGAGAGTGACCGTTGTGTCCCTTCTCGTCGTGATGCTCGTGCTTGTGGCCGTGCTCGTGGTGTCCATGGCCGTGACCATGCTTGTGTACTGCATGGTTGCCTTCGCTCCCCTCGACAGGATTGCCGTTTTCGTCCGCGAGCAGATCACCACCCTCCAGGAAATCGTTGATGACCAATGCACCGCCTGGTCGCAAGCGCTCTTTCAGTTGCTTTGCCGCATGGACCACGTCTTCGAAGTGGTGAAATCCGAATCCTACAGTGGCAAGATCGAAGCCCCACCATTCCTTTCCATTGAGCTCCTCCGGTTTTGGATTGGACTTATCGAACAGATCACCAACAACGGCGTCCACCGTCTCCTTCGACAGGCCAGCGGTCGAAGCCCGGGATTTGTACGTTGCAACCATGTTGGGCGAGATGTCAACACCAAGCGTCTTTGTAACATAGGGCCCGAAAGTTCGTGTCATCAATCCCGTGCCGCATGCATAGTCTAAGAGGCGTACTTCGGAGGCATCGGTACTGGAGCCAGTGTTGGCGAATGGTATGCCAATCCAGTCCAGTCGCCCTCGGAGTTCATCAGCAACTTGGGTGTTGACAACTGCGAACCACGGCTTGGTGTCGTAGGTATCAGATATCGCACTGTGAGTGTTAGGCTAACTTCAGACGTCAGTTCTGGCGGATGCTAGCTTACTCGAAGTATTTTCGGTTCAATTCGGCGACCGACATACTGATGGACTGTGATGTGGCAATTCAGAGGGTGGTCTTTGTCACTCAAGTAGTTGGATTGAATGAGGTGCTTTGTTGTAATTTGTCGTTATCTCCAGTTGGCGGAAGTGTAATGTTATATACGGAGTCTCGCACTTCGACGTGGAGATGTGGAGACTTTCGCGGCTGATCTAAAGTCCCCGCGGTGCTAAAGACGAAAAACTCCTTTTGGCTAGACCGAAGACTAGCTCCCTAGGCCAGGACTGCCACTTTATTGCACGGTGAGATTAGATGCTTCTTGCAGCGGTCCTTCCTGAGTGTTGACTTCGTGTGTGGCTCTTGAACTGCCCATTGTTCCACAGATGGTCCTCAAGGCCCTTGCTTGCATACTGTGCTGTTGCATAGCATCTTGAGATGCAGATTCGGAGACATTCAGGTGCATTGACTGGAATAAGTCGGCGAGCATCAAGAGAGTATGCCTCCGATACCATCGACGCCGAGTGACTCATCCTCAGTCGATACTTTCTGTTCCGCGATTGCACTCTGCAGAGCTTGCTGCCTTGCAAGGCCCTCTGCCCGCTTGCGCTGCTTTCTGGCATCTGCGTTCTCCCAGTCCGGCTTTGAACCTCGAGACTGTGGCGTCGGTACAGGCTTGTACGACTTCAGAAGCTGAGTGCGGAATCTTGCTATCCTCTCCTCGTTGATCTTGAAACGTTCGTTGGCAATACACACTAAAGTGCGTAGGTGAGCCTCGTTCATCAGGGAGATATTGCGGCCTGTCTCGTCTTGATAGCCGATGATTGAATCGAAGGAGTAGCCCGTTGAACGGATGGCAACTACTGGGTTCGCTTCCCCTGATTTTGATTCGCCCAAGCTTACTGCACCGCTCTCTCTGAAGCCAGCCCGCATGCCTGCGTTCAATACCCTTTGGGCATCATCAAGTGATGCACTCAGAATGTGAAGGATCTATGGGTTGTTAGACCAGCTACAGACTGAATACGTCGACCCTACCATTGGCTCGAACTTGAGGTGGATGAATCTGCGCTGTGCGTCAGATCTGCTGAGCTCATCATCTGAGGCTTTCTGCAGACCAAACTTTGACATGAAGTTGGTCAGGAAGGATGCGGTTGGCACCTCTACAGGTTCGTGGGAGATGAAAAGCCAAGTGCCTCCCCCGCCCTTTCCACCTGGTCCGGCGCGCGACTCCTCGCCTTCTTCTGGCAAACTTGAAGTATTACCGTCGGCTTTTCGGCCCTCAAGGAAGACACTGATCCTGCCGGAGCAGCTGCTTGTTGTAACGATGCCATCAAAGCCATTGATCTCGCCGATTAATTCACGAATCGGCGCATCGATCGATCCCTTGGGCGAGAGGTCATGGTACTCGCCTTCTGGAGCGTCAAGTTGCTGCAAGATCTTCTGCTTACGGGCTCCAAAGCGTGATGTCATGTTAGCAATGTTCGGGGGTTGACTGCAAGAGATCAGTCCCGTGATAGGGCGACGCGAACGTGTGTGGATTTTCGCGGGCAGTGCCTTCCAATTGGTTCGTTTGCGTCATTGTTGTGGCCCTTGCACCCTGACATTCATCAAACATTCGCCATCCATCAACACTTGCAAATACGCGACAGTGACGCGTAACTCAATCCAGGGAGCCCTCATCATGCCGCGAAAGTCAGCAAAACCATCTCCAGGAATGGCACAGCGAAGCACGTCGAAGCGGCCTGCTGCCGAAACTCCCAGCAGAGCCTCGAAAAGGGCGAGAGCGACAGCACGGAAGTCATATGTCGAACCAGATAGCGACTCTGACGCAGATCCTGACACAATAGAGGCAAAGGACGATGCGGAGTCCGGAGATGCATCTGACTTCGAGGCTCAGAGTGAGAAAGAGGCAACATCAGAGTCCGAGCCAGATGACGATATTAGCGACGACGAGCCTATTACGAAGAAGACCACGCCAAGAGGTCGACCCCAAAAGAAATCCGTAAATTCGCTCCAGGCTGACGAGAAGGAGCTTTGGAAGCCAGGCGCAAAGCTTGAGCCTGGGACGCAATTGATCATCAAGAAGCCAAAGGCTCGAGATGCTGGTGACACGCCATACACCGCGAGCACCATACACCCCAATACTATGCTCTTTCTCAAAGAGATCAAAGCTAACAACGACCGACAATGGCTGAAATGTAAGTTACACAGACCATGCCGTCAGTACGCCGTCAGAAATAACCGTTGAACAGTACATGATCCAGATTATCGAGTCGCAGTGCAAGACTTCAACGATTTCATCGGCAAGCTCACAGAAAGGATCGTGGAAATAGATGAGACAATACCCGAACTGCCCGTGAAGGACATCGTGAGTACCAAGCAACTGATCAGACGCAATAAGTGATGTTTACGAAATCAGGTATATCGAATCTACCGAGGTATCACTCCTTCACCAGGCAATGATTGACCTTACTGAAGTCAGCAGACGTTCGTTTCTCAAAAGACCAGACACCCTACAAGGTAAGAGAGACAGCACAAAGGCGGACCGAACGACCAGTCCTTTGGTAGGGTCCGGACTGCAGCAGATCAAGCTAATGCAAAGACAGACCTACTTCTCGGCGGCATGGTCAAGAACGGGTCGGAAAGGCCCGTATGCTGCATACTATGTTCAGATACAGCCGAACGGAGGTAGCTTCGTTGGTAAGTTGTGTCCTTTTTGGGGTCGATTCACCATCTGCCTGTGCAGAACTCCCCTAATCACACTCCCCAAGTCCTCGTCTTTGTCAGTTTTGAGATTGGAGCAGGATGCTAGTGAGCCGTGTTCGCTGACAAGGAAAAGGTGGCGGTTTGTGGCAACCAGATGCTGAGCCCCTAAGAAAACTACGACGCGAGATTGACCGCAGGTCTACCAGGATCAAGCAAGTACTGACGAGCAAACGGATTCGCAAAGGGTTTCTCGGTGGTGCTCCGGACGATGAGAAGAAGGCCGTCAAGGCTTTCATTGGCCTAACTTCGAATGCATCGACAGCGTTGAAGCGCCATCCTAAGGTAAGATGTTCTCTCTCCTTTTGCGTACAAGGCCCAACACCAGCTCTCGAACCAAGGCTATCCTCGCCGAAAGGTAGATGCGTGTAACTGAGATTTCTCGACATCGTGACTCGTGGACTCGCGAGAGGAAGCGGACTAGAGTCTCGAGACGATGTGTTCCACGCGATCTGTCCAAGATCTCCTGTCGCCTCCAGAGGTCAGAAACACGTCCGGTCGCGGGAGATGTGACTTGTACTGACCAGGTCATTCACTATAACGTCGGACTCATTCGGCAGTTGGAACCGACACATCGCCGCCGCGGGCTATTGCATTGATGCCCGACCCACCACAGACACGGCGTTGCTTTAGACAACTGACTGTGATCTGTTCACCGATGCTACGTACCACGTAGACAGACGGCAAACACCGACGTATCACAGAGTGTACCGTCACACCCATCGTCATTGCTACTCTTTCATTATTCGTGAACCATGTAGTGGCGGCATAGTGGAAGAGCTCCGATTTGCTGACAGCTGCTGCTCAGGACTTCCCCATGGATCACAAAGACATCGACCTGCTTCGTTTGAGAAGTTTTACCCTTGGCAAGAAACTCTCCGACGACGACGTCGTCGGCCCAAAGGGCATAGACCGAATCGCAGAACTGATAGCCTGCATTGAGCCCTTTGTGAGTTGGTCCCTAACCCTGTTGCTTCGATGACAAGCCCCTGGCGATTCAGAGTTGCTGAGGGGTCACCGGAAAACTGCGGCCTTCAGCAATTGCAATGGGGTCTCCTTGTACAGACACGAGCAGACACAGCCTCCATCAACCATGCGTTGGCAGTGCAGCACACTTGCTTCACCGACAGCTGCACCGCCGAAGTTTAGATGGGGAAGCGCGCCATGACCTATTGTTGGCTGGACTGAAGGACGAACGCATGGGTAGTCGCGGCGCTAACATTGCCTTGCAGATCACCTACCTGAACAGCGTCGTCATGCCCGACGAAAATTCGTCCAGCTCCAGCGATGGAGACGAGGAGGACGAGAGCGATGACGCCAGTTCTGCAACGGACGAGGCCGACGAGTAAGCCTGCTCCTGGTTCTTCAACAGCAAATGCATGGTCTTGTCTCCGTTTTGTCTTGAACACGCCTTGCAGAAAGACTATATTGGATACCTCGGATTGGTGGGGAGGGTGGCAGAAGACCTGGTGGCCTGGCTTCACAGGCGCGAAATTGGCCAATCAGCGGCGGTTTAGCTCTGGGACGACGCGCTCCAAGCGAGTTCGAACATTTTCTGCATAGCGCCTGCATGTCTCCGTCTTGGCTAGCACCGAGCTGTTTTAGCTTCGCATGCACTACTGGTCATGTGATCTCTGACCCTGGTCCCCTTTCCTAGTGGCCGGGCCGCTGCTCTTAGCATCCGCCTTCCCTCGTTGGTGTGCGGCAGAGACGGCTGAGCTGTGGGATCGAACCTTCTCTCCGCTTTCGCACTCGATAACGCCGCCTAAGCCGTTGCAGAATATCATTACGATATGCATCCTACAATGTCAGCTTCACGGCACTCACAGACCTTGCGTTCTCACCTGCGCTGGCATCAACGGTGGTTCACACAGTCAGCTTGCGCATTGACCCTTGTAATTCCGGTGACAGTTCAGCTGCGAGGACGGGCCGGGGCGCGATGCATGGGTTCCTTTTTCTCCCGCCTGACGCGTCCCACACACACCAGACCATCCACATCGCGAGACAACCTCTATCACCCAAGCCCGTTAGATCGACTGCGGCTACGTGATAGGAGCTGCGTCGGGGCGTGCCGGTGCGCTGCACATGTTAGTGGAAATTGCACTCGTGTGCAAGCTTATCGAACCTGCCCGCGCCGCAGAATCCTATGAGCAGGGACCATTGTATCGCCCGTCCGATTTTGGACAGATCGTATCGAACGGGAGCACAGTGCGCAGAAAGTAAGGAGAGTCCAAAGTGTTTTCGAACTCCATCGAAGATTTGCGATCACACCGATGGCCGCAGTTGTTGGCTTGACGAATGGCTTGCAAACGCGATCCACTATGGCTTGCAGTCTGCATAATCACCAATGCTGACCTTCGCAGACTTGGCCTGCAATCGTGACGTTTCCGTCCCTGTCCAGCGAATCAAGACTGTCAGCACTTGCCATCGACCGGCGATTCTGCACGATGGCCAGTTGGCATATGTGGC
Organism: Didymella keratinophila; assembly: GCA_011058865.1. Classification (NCBI taxonomy): domain Eukaryota; kingdom Fungi; phylum Ascomycota; class Dothideomycetes; order Pleosporales; family Didymellaceae; genus Didymella; species Didymella keratinophila. The sequence goes on along the minus strand of SWKW01000013.1, from coordinate 134,660 downwards.
ACGATTTGGGCATCACACCAGAACAGGGCCGGCATCATCTGCCTCGATGCAGCATCGACGGTGGTAACAGCCTTTTTGTGGACTGACTATTGACTTCATCCACTGAGCATGCAATTGCGCGGCCCCATGCACACAGCATCAACGATGTTCAGTGCATCGCAAGATGGTACTTTGACCGAAACGTAGCGCATTGCAGCCTGCACAACCAACACGGGACAGGTGACGGCTAAGTGCGACACACTTTCCGGGTCACGGTAGGTCCTTCCCGAGGAAGTGTTTGAAGATTCCTTTCAATGCTTCACAAGTCTGACGGACAAGACGGCACAGCTCTCTGCTCATCGCGGGAATTTGACGATATCTTCCCACTTCTTTTTTCTCTTTTCGAACCCATGTGCATATGTCAAGGTACATCAGACGCGCTCCAACATTGATTGGATCGCTGGGACCAGTGACACCACTACTTACGGTCTGACAGAAGCGCAGCCTCCACATGTCGACCGATGCCACGCATCTCCGTGGGCAGCCTAAAAGCCCTTGGTAACACAGAGCTCGTCAATCTTAATCCAACCGACAGATGCGTCATTTGAGAGCATCCACAGCCCGTGCCGACCCGTGAACTCGTGTAACCATCGCGCTGGTCGCCAGCCCTGCGCTCAACACGCTCGCATGTGCTGTACGACTACTGCAATCGATCAGGTGCAGTGTGCGATTATCGGCCTGCTTCTGTCTGACGGGCATGGCTGCCGAGCAATCCTGGTACATTGATGGCCACAACATGCGGTTGGCTCGGTGGTACTGCCTGCTTTGAGCTGGCAGGAGGTACGTATATACGGCAGTTCAACTTGCTCAATGCGAGGCTGTTGCCATTGAGCACCTCCCAAGCGGCAGTGCACATTGGAACGCTGGCGTTTAGGCTGACCTCAGACCGCCCACAGCGTCTGCGCTCATCTAACATGCGCTCGTGACAGCCTCGGATGTGACGCGGTGTGGCAGACAATCAACTTACAACAGCAACATGGTCGTGCGCTATTGGCTGCAGCGAGTCAGCTCGATACGATGATGGTCGAGTAAGGGCAGCAGTGTGCTGGAAGGACGAGGCTCTGACCGGTCCTGTGACCTTCTGACCATGCAAGGTTTTCATTCAAGCATAGCAAGCGATGATTTACCCGCTCCATGCAAGGCACTCAGCTGGGAAGTTGGAAAACAACATGAATATACGGTCACGGGAGGCATTGATTGGACGACTTTATTTTATTGACCTGGGCGTCGGAACGTCCGAATTGTCAATCAGCGGGCCGCCCTGGCTTGCCTTCGCTCGCCCAACACGAAGGGAACAGAAACGTTCGGCGTTTATCGATAATCCTCGTGGCTGATGAACGATAGCTTTGTCGTTAGACTTTTGCGACTCCACAACTGCACGACCAGTCACAACGCTCTGCGCAATGCCGAGGCGGAGAGAAGGCAGCGGCAAGCGACGAGTGTTTCGCCCATTCTCCTTCGTCCCGCGATGCGTGCATCCGCCTCCTCCGACTGCGTCATCTTCAGCAGCGGGAAGTCCGGCACTAAAGGCCCCAGTGCAAGAAACTGGCCGCGTCTCTGCGCTCGAGCGATGCGGCGGCGCTGGCGAATCACAGACACGAAGAGGTTCTTTCCATGGATTGCAGTGCGCGAGCCGTCGCCGGCGCAAGGGATGAAGGATCTACCAGATGGCGATTGATAGATTTTGCAAGATGATTTGGTGGTTCATGTGGGTTCGCCGCTTGCCATGCGCGTCTTACGCGAGGCAATGAGAGCTGAGGACAGGCAAACGCAAGTTCATCACAATCACTCAGCGGGCCAGTGTCGGCTTTATTACGTGGAGGTTTACGAAGAGCTGCTGCGCTCGAGGACGAACGGCAGTTCCACAAGACGTTGCCTTCCGCGACTTGGGATGGCGCGCCGCTGACAGAAAACTGCCTGAAGTCGCCGAGTCGTGAACATGGTCAGGCTGTCCTTACTAGCGAGGCTGCGCGCACGTCACTGGCTCGTCGGTTGCACACCAACAGCCAGGACAGGGCTGCGGGTGTGGCCATCAACAGACATTCGACCGATGCAGGAGCGGAACCAGCCCTATCTCTAATTGCGACGGGCGACAGCGACAGGCACCATCCTGGCGTACAGGATTCAGGATCACGGGCGTGCGTCGACATTTGAGGGCTGCTGCGCACCGGCTCCGGGCTTCACGAGGGAACATGGGAGCATGGTCATCGAGAATGGAGCGGGAGCATGCAGCAGCTCACCGGCACGACTGCAAGGCAGACGGCCTCGGATAGGCGGCGGCGCAGTGAGCCAACACAGCGTGCAACACGAGCAGCAGCACGACGACAGGCTCGTGCAGCGACGGCGATGATGCTGAGCGCTGAGCTGTCGTCGCAGCGTGGTGCAAGCGGTGCAAAACGAAACAGTGCGCAGCAGGAGACGGCCCGCGTGGATTGAGTCGCGCACATCGCAGACATGGCAGGCCACTATTGCCCGAGGAGGGCCCATGGAAGCATCGACGCATCAGGACAGCGTCCTTGCATGCTGCTTACTGCAAACGAGGGCAACATGACCATGACGGCGACGCTGCGCTGGACGCCTGCAACGTGCTGTGGCACAGCTAAAGCAGCAGATCGAACGCTATGCTCGCCGGTGGTGCGTCGACTAAGTCTAGCGGAGCTGGCACGGTGTATTATGTATCGAGACGGACGTGTATTTTTAATTAAAGGAAGCAGATCGTCCAACGTGGTGAGTGCGGCCCATCCCGGGTCTTGGCACTTTTTTCGCGGCTGGCCTTGATGAGCAACCTGACCGAACGGGCCGCCAGCGAGCGCCATGCGCAGACCCCAGCATCAAGGCCGGCCGCCCCAGCTTGCAGGCCAAAAGGGGGCGCACCATGGCCTTAGTAGCGGTGTTGTGCGACGAGAGCCGTAGGGACTTGCTTATGATGCCACTGTGAATAGTGTACGCAGCCGCACGCTGCACGCGGACAGCAGGGCATAGAGTCGGTCGAGCTGGCCCAGCGCTGGCACGCGTTGGCAGCAGTTGCCTCGCCGTGTCTGGTGCACCCCCTCGCCGACGTCCACCACCCACAGCGCAGCGCGACACGGGCTGCATGCGCGGGTGCGGCGAGGGCTGCTTGGACGGCGTGACGGCGCTGGCAGTGGGTGCTGGACTGTGCTGCTAGTGCTGGGGCGCGCGCAGTGCGACTGTCAGCCGCGCTACGGACTGGCTCGACCCGATGCACTCAGTTCGCTGCAGCAAGGATCACGACGCCATCCTGTGCCATCCCAGTCAGAACGGCGAGAAGGTTTGGGAGTTCGGGCGCGCGGTGGGTAGTAATAGCGGCCACCATCCCGCGAAGACCTGAATCTCCTTTCTCGTTTCCACGCTCTTGGGATCCTCCACGCGCGCTTCGAGAAGCCTTCCCTTCACTCTGCTCTCACCGGCCGCCTGCCGTACACCACCATTGCCTCTGCCTCAGCCTGCTCCCTTTGCGGTCTGCCCTCCCCCCACCAACGCCTGTTCTGCTTGGCTCCCTTGACGCCGTTTGCACTGCCCTCTCTGACCTGCAGCCGTCCTTGCGGGCCGCCATATTTGTGACACCTCTCCCGCCCCAGAGGATCTCCCGCACCACCACACCACGCTCTCAGCGACGCAGCCTGCGCGCACACGTTGAGTTGTGTTCCACTGGTTCATGACGGCGTGACAGCACCACGTTGTAGGGCGGCACTTTCCACGCACTTTCGACACCCGTCAACCACGCTTCCACGCACCCTTCAACCAAACCAGCACCGCCATGTACCCTCACCAGGGTGGCCAGGGCCAGATGCCCCCTCACTGGCAGCCGCCTGCGAGCCAGCAGCCTGCCAACGGCGCCTATCCGCCGCCGCCCTCGCATGTAAGTTGAGCGTCCTGCCGTGCAGCTGTGTGCAGTCACGCGTGCCCGCTCGCCGTCATCTCCTGTCAGCAATGTGCAACGCCCCTCGCACCTTCCAGCCATAAGCTGCCTGGCCGCCCGCTGACCTCAAGCTCAGATGAACACCACCCTCCCTCCTCCACCTCCGCAAGAGCCGCGCCCTGACATGGCCGCACACCAGCACCCGCAGTACCAGCAGCAGTATCGTCTTCCTGGCCCCAACGAGTGGACGCGCGCCCCGCCGCCGCAAGATCCGTACCGCCAGCAGGGCCCTCCCCCTCCGCAGTATGTCCAGCAGCACCACCAGCCGCCGGCGCCCCGCCAGCGCACTGCCATTGCCTGCCGCTACTGCAGGCGCCGCAAGGTAAGTCTCAATTGCTGACGTCTCAAGTGTGTGTTGCTCATCCTGCACAGATTCGCTGCTCTGGCTTCGAGGCCACCGAGGACGGCCGCTGCACCAACTGCCTGAGATTCAACCAGGACTGCATCTTCACGCCTGTCTCGGCGCAGACTCAGGCCTTTGTCCCAGCACACACCGTCTGGCGCGGTGTCGGCGCTCCCCCGCCCATGTACGGCGCGTACGGGCAGCCCCTCCCAGCTGCAGGTCACGCAGAGGCCTACCCCCAGCCGCCTCGCCAGGGGCAGCAGCAGGGCTATTTGCCCAGCCCTACCGCAGGTCCGTATTCCTATGGTCCGCCCAGTGCTCACTCAGATGAGGGCAGCCGTGACGACCTGACTGGCAGGAAGAGGCCCCACCCGGAGCCTCACACTCCCACCCTGCCACCGCCAGCTCCTGGCTCAGCGTCACAAGGCTCTCATCGAGCATCTGGTGCAGACTATGCGTACCCAGAGCCACCGTCTCTAACCCAAGCGCCGCGAACAGCCACTCCTTCGGCACCTTACTCGACCGCCCCTCCCGCAACCCAGCCGTACTACACCGCACAGCCTCCCCGCCAGGCCTCCCCGCAGGGCGCCTATCGCTACGATCCCAGCCGCACATCCTCCTCTCCACACTCGCAAGCGCCAACCACTCCTGGGTCAGCCTCTGCGCCCTACTACCCTCCTCAGCAGAACGGTGCTCTGCAGCCCAACCCTCCCCGCAGCGATGGCAGGACTCCACCGCCGCCCACCTCTCAGCCTGCCAGCCGACCTGGCATGCGCATCAACGATCTCGTGAGCGACAACGGAAACGGACGCAGCTCGACCGACTCGGACATGCTCAACATGCTCAACCGCCGCCCCATGTAAAAACCTCTCCCGCACAAGAAGAGGAGCTCCTGAGCTGGCTCTCAAAAGGAGAACACATGGCGCAACGTACAACAAACAGAGCTTTACGCACCAGCGGTCGCCTGTCGTCACTTTGTTTCTTTGTACAACCTTGATTTCGTCGCCATTGCATGCCTGTCGTTCGCAAGGCGTTCAGGTCTGCAGCGGCGTCAATTTTTGGGCGGCTTTCTGAACTTACAGCGTCAAAGAGCATCAATCGATTTTCTAATACTCGTCTCGAACCTGTCTCTCTCGGATACCGTTTCCTGTGCCGAGCTTTCGACTGCCGCAATACATGTTCCTGCCGGAGGATGTCTCAACTGTTCTACCACCTTAGAAAGGAGGTGATTTCATACGTTGGCGGCGAGCGCTCGATTCACATTTCTTACGTTTTCTCCGAAACTGGGTGGACATCTGCACTTTCTCGCTACTAGATCTGGGGCTGCATACAGGAGGTGCTCTGATTCCTTCCACAAGCATCATTGCACGCGCGGGTTCGGGCCAGCACTTTGCTTCGTTGCATCTTGCTGGATGTCGTGGTTGTTTGTGTTTCATTTGCGCCATATACTCTCTTAGTTTGTCTGGATCTCGCTTTGACAAAATGGTGTGGCTTCTTCGTTTCTCTCCTGTCTCTACCGCGGTTCGTCTCACCAGCTGAGATGTCTTTTCACTTTGGGTACACTGGTTTGGGCGGCAATCTGAATTTACAAAGCAAACAGCGTATACTAGTTACTGGATCTCGATCATCTAAATTGAACGGTTAATACACATTTGAGCTTCACCCGGTGCGACTTCTCCCACTCAGGCAACATCACGGTACCGCTCTCACAGATCGAAGACGTCAACAACGGTTCTCCTCATTTCAGGGTCTACCGTTGCCTGTCCAGTACCGGCACGTCAGTCTGTCATGCTGACGCACGGGTACACGCGGTCAAGACAAGTCAGTACAGCTGCAAGCAACCTGCTCAACCAATTTCCGCTCAACCAGACTTTGGCTACAATCTGGACCGGTCCGTTATCGATTCTGCGAACTCACGGTCCGTCTCTGAGGTCACGGACCGGTGCGCAACGTAAAAAGGGCAATTGGACGGCGTCAGGGACCCGAGCTGCAAACTCGGCGCGCTTCGGACCTTGGTCCTAGGGTACCGAAACCCACGGCTTCTGTTGGCAAAATTCGGGCAACTTGCTTGGTTGAGGCCGATTTGAACTATGCAGGAACTATCCTTCCAGCTTGCTTTTGCGAGGTGCCGAAAAAAAGTCATTGGACGCGGCGGGAAACACCGTTGGGGCTGTTGAATGTGAGACACCGCTCGGGGAACAGGGAAGTCACGGGTGCTGAATGCAGCTGACTACTTACTTGGCTGTAGTCTGATGGCTCACACCTATCAATAGCTTACAGAAGCGGCAAATCGAAGGACCGCATCGCAAATTCTCACACCTCAAAGATCTGAGGTCTTTGTTCCTGCATTCCATCGTCCCTTGGGCCGCAGAAGTGGCCGCATTCTCAGTACCCAACATCGTGGCCCTCCCTTCCACTCCCTCCCGCAGCACCGCAAACGGAAGTACCGCAATCTGCTCCCTTGATCATGCAAGATCCATCGATCCGGTGCAACATCAGCACCGCCACCGTGACCCAGCACCCCGTGACCAGGTGTCATCTTCCCTCCAAGGCCCAAGGCCTTCTAACTCTCAGCTAAGACACGCGTACCATGGTACACGGCTCGCGTGCCTCGCCGCTTTACAGCCGCTTCCCGCGTCGCCCTCCACTCACCTGCGCAAGCAGACCCAGTCAAATCCACTCTTTCAGCGGTACACCAAAGCGGTAAACATGTACCACAGTTCGAGCGCAGACTAGTCGGCACATTGGGCGCGCCGCGAGTGCCGCGGAAGTACCCCTAAGCGGTGTGAAAAAAGGGAAGAGTTGAACCAAGTTCGCAGGTAGGGATTCTGGCTGCCGCATGATATGGGCTACGACAGACGAGGTGTTAGGGATTTTAGTGTACCAAGATTCTGAGTGGAGCTGCTGAGTGAGCAGCTGCGCTGTGTTGGATATGGCTGTGCGCGGATGCCAGCTCGCGAAGGCGTAGGCCATCCGACACACTCAACGTCCGTTCATATCGACATCTGTAGGGATACTGCGACGTGAGGTTCGTATGCTCGTATGCGGGGGAGTAACTTTGTGGCGGCGCGTTGAGCGAGGCACCGTCCGCTGCCACGTGTGGGTGGGTCGATTGCCACTCAGTGCCGAATGGTGATGCTCGTGATCTTGAGACATCTTTCGGAAGGGATCCTGAATCATCGTCGGAGGATAACCTGGATCAGGATGGGGAAGTAAAATTTGCTTGCTAGGAAGATGCGAGTTGAGCGCCTTCTGGAAGAAAACGCTCGGGCGTTTCGACTGAGTCAGTGCCAGCGACTGCATGAAACGTGCAATATCCTGGACCTTGTGGTATATATCTTGGCGCTGGTGGGTTCTGAAAGGGATGGAGGATTGTGGTACGGTTTATGACACGAGTAGATGGGGATGCTCTGAGTAATGGAAGCTCGTTGCGATGCCGGCGGCCGACTGAATAGACGGGCTCGAAGTTCGAAGCGGGAATTTGTCCAGCCGAGCAATTAGTATCGTTCACCTCATAACAACTATCCCAAGATCACCAGAGGCTGTTGTAGTCAGCCAGACGGCACGCTTGCTTGACTTGACGCTGGTATCTAGTGGTCAGATGGAGAGGCGAGCAGCGCACACGCGAGGCAATCGAACTTCCAAGTTCCCAATGATTTACAATCACAATTGCCATAGTACTGCTCAGCCTAATCAATTGCATGTGGTGTTTCTTAGCTCTTCACAGCTGGAAGGTGTCCGGGCGCCCTTTCCGGTTAGCATACCCGACTTTGAGCAAGACCGTCTACGCAAGCTGCAGTCACCATCACTCCTACATCAACCTCGCGACCTCTTAGGGCGGCGTCATGAGAATGCCAGCAGCTGTCGTTGACGCCATTGTCCGTGTCATTCTCGTCACTGACCAGTCATGTCGTAGTTCACAATCGCCTTAACTGCGAACTGCAGCAGTCCAGTCTGGCATCGTCTCTAGCACGCGGGAGCCTTCAATAACGATGTTTGCTTTCACGAGCTCCTCGTATGCCTCCTGCCTCTGCGGGAGATCTGTGCCCGCGATGATCATCCGGACGCATCGTTACGAGATCGTAAACAAAGACCAACTTGAGCACCGCGCCGCAATGCACAGGCAACGCACAGGCGACGCCTGCTCGTTACGTCTTGCAACAACAAACACCAAACAGAGACATCTTTAGACATGATGCAAAGGCAGCGATTGCACCATGCAGGTAAGTCGTGGCAAGTAGACATGAACGGTAGGTTGGCAGGCTCTGCTGCTACACTCTCTCTATGTTCGCCGACTAGACTTTCCTATGACTATTGGTCGTATCGATCGGCCAGTCAGCATGCCCACTACATCATCTGATCTCATTCCTTGCCGTCCTCAGTATTGTGATCGCGCCAGACCCATTGGGGGACTTCTGCAGATTGCATAGTCACAGGACCGCAGTGGTCGACCGCAAGCTCTATATCGACGGAGGCTTCGTCAACTGGGCACCGCTGACTGCAGGCTCAGTCAACAAGACTAGTAAGTACTTCCACGACAACACACTGAGCTGATTCAAACTCACTGTGACCAGGCACCTGGCTATGAGTTGGCGACTTCGATACACCGAACCTCGGCTTTCCGAATCAAACCACACTTACGAAAACGAGACTGTTCCTTCGGTCAGCGGTGGGATTTTGTGGCCGGACACTGCCAAAAAAGATCATCTATGCATATGGTGGAGAGCACGGAGACACTGGGACACAACACGAGAGGCTATGGGCTTACGACATCGTATACAACACCTGGAACATATCTACACACTCCGTTCTCGGACCAGCCGTCGGCGGAGCTACCGGCGGCTTCATCTCTGTAACCGTTACGCACTTCCATCCTTCCGTCAACACTATCCTCTAAACATCAAGGACCACAATGTCGACCTTTTATGTTTGTCCACCTGCTCGGGACCACCTATTCAAATATGTACAGGCACAGTCTCGATGAATTTTGCGGCGGCCCGAAACTCCTAATGCTGTGTTTCATGCTGTCACTGTCGGTCTGTCTCGACTGACCACCACCCGGTGTTATCAATCTGTCGCCCAGAAGACTTAGACAACAGTTTGATGTTTCCGCTGCCTCTGTTGTTCTCGAAATGACTTCCATATAGCCTGATGTGGGCGCTGAAAAGAACAAGGAAACGTGTATGTCTTCCCAACAAAGTCTGAGGACCTCCTATCCATGCCTGGAGCGACCGATGGATATACACACCTCAGTCAATACACTTCTTCATTCAGCAACACCATTCTGCATTGATCAAAAGCAGCCCCGAAGTGGCCCATGTCTTCTTGTCGACCTCCCCTGTTCGCCATATCTCGAATAAGCTTCAAATTTCCACCATATGCTCCGCTGTGCCCTGAAAGAAGGTGCTGCAAGCTTCATGTAACCTGGCTGGCGTCTTCCTGAACCATGTCCGTGACACATTTAAAGAGTAGACATACTTTTCAGACGCCCGCTCAAAATGAGAGGGCAGAAATCATGAATGACTCCGTTTTACTCATAACACGATGCATGCTGTGAACGTACATGGTGTAAGGTGCTGACAGCTAAGTAGTTGTCCGTATCTTGTTCCTAAAGCGATCTGCCAGGCTGAAGACAGAGATCGAAGACGCCCTCGCGAACGCACATGTTGGCATGTCTGGATATATGTTTATCAACAAACGCTTGCAGTGTTACCATATGTCTCTGTAAACGTGCTGTTGTGCAATTCGACAAAACCGAACGACATCGAATTCGGCTGCATTCATTCACGTTTCCTCAAAGAGGTACGCCGCTCTACGAAATGTTCGGTGCGACGCTGAGCACAAATACTTACCCTTTACACTTCTCTTTCTTCGTCTCCAGTACGACCTTTCTGCATCAACTAAGATGCCATTCAAGGCTTTCAATGTCTTTGCGTTGGCCTGCGCTCGCTCGCTAAACCCAAAAACCCAAGCAGCATGTTCTCTGCGGCATCTCAAAAAGGAATTGTCTCCGCGAATGAGCCATCTGCCGCCATCATTGCACATCTATTGGTGATACTGCTAAACAAACATCACCGACGCATCCCTGTCTCGAGTGCTAGAGCGCGTGTCATACACTCTTTCCTCTCCAAAAGGAGCCTCTACAGCCAGCTTCCATGTGTGAGCGCGGGTCGTCGAGTCAAAATGCTGGGCCATTATCCACCTGTCTGGTCCATCTGCTAATCTCGACATTTCTCAAAATCGTCCATGGCTGGTCGTTTGCCATTCGGCAGAGTCCAAAATCAGACAAGGGCGATTACATGATCTGCCCTGAAATGACGACGCAAGGTCCATATGCGAGCTGTGACTTGTTCAGCGTCATATCAGGCCACAAGTCTTCTCTCAAAACCCGTGTCAGGATGACTCATGTTGCCGCGCGTCGGTGTCGAATCTACTTGTCGCAGAACCTATGACTGAGCTTACACGAACTTTGACCGCTGGAGTCCCTTCAAAGATCTGTGGACAGGAGTGGTTTTGAACGTGGTTATTGTATATTCTAGTCATTAACATCGCCATTCGCCTTACCCATGCCATTCATTCCTCCACACTCCCTGAGATGCCATCTACCTCGCATTGTTCTGCGGCGCCGCGGTAGGTGGACCAGTAGGCGTCGTGTAGCACTTTGTCATACCGCCATCGACGACGAAATCTGAGCCATTGACGAAGCTCGCCTCGTCGCTGGCCAGGAAAAGCACAGCCTGAGCCTGCTCGATGGCCTCGCCGAAGCGGCCGCTGGGGAAGTGGACTTCGCGGCGGTGGCGCTTCTCGGCGTCGTCACCGAGCCAGTCTTGCAGGAGAGGTGTGCTGAGGAAAGTCAGTATGCTACGCTCGACACGGCTTTGTGCAATGCGGAATGCTGTAAACGTACTTCAATGGCGCCGGGCACAGCGAATTGAACCTGAAGCCCTCCCTTGCGTGGACCATGGCCAACTCGCGCGTCATAGCGAGCACCGCGCCCTTGCTAGCTGTGTAGGCGAGCTGCGGTGTAGCAGATCCGACGAGGCCGACAACACTCGCAGTGTTGATAACGCTGGCCTTGTTCTTGCCGTGCTTGCGGAAGCTCAGCACGGCATGCTTGCTGCCGAACCACACGCCCTTGACATTGATGGCCTGGGTGAGGTCCCAGATCTTCTCGGGGGTATTGACGGCGTCGTCGTCGTCGGCGTGCATGATGCCCGCGTTGTTGAAAATGATGTCCAGACCGCCCCAGGCATCGACGGCGGCGACCATGGCCTCGACGTCGGATTCCTTGGACACGTCGCACTTCTTGGTCTCAATCTTGAGGGATTTGGCAGAAGGAACTACCTCATGCAGCTTTGCGAGCGCCTTCTCCAGCGCAGGCTCAGAGATGTCGGACATCAAAACGTTGGCGCCCTCGCGCGCAAACAGGATGCATGTCTCCAGCCCAATGCCGCTGCATCGTGTTAGTGTCTAATCTTGACATGCTTTTGTGGTTGCATCCGATCATTTTGATTCTGGTCACGTTGGTGCCAAGACTCGAAAAGTGATACGCATGCGGTGGTGGCGGATGCTCTTGCCACGTCGAAATGCAACTCTTTCTCAATGTTGCAAACTTCGATGTCTCGGCTATTATCAACATTCGTCTCGTGCACGGTACGATGCAGAGCGCGCCAGATAATCCAACATGCAGACTAGCACTTACCCAGCGGCGCCGGTGACGACAGCGTTCTTTCCTTCAAGACGGCCCATGTTGAATACGTGGCTTCTCAATGTTGAAGTGGCCGGGGTACAGGAGTGGTATCAAGGTCTGGGCGGGCGTTAGAGGCGAGGTTTGAAGTTTTATAGTCACGATGGTTGACATTAGTCATATTAACAAAGCGGAGGCGTCATCTCTCTTTGTCAACGGGGAAGGTTTGCCAGCTGCGGACCATCACTCGGAAGGGCCTACCTTTGACTGATGGGTGTTTGTAGGTGTTGTGAGATGATGGAGTCGGCGTTTGAAGCGTCAATTGAACGTACGGGGAGTTCGGGCTGGCGACGGTTGGTGTTATTGAGGACGATATCGGCGATGATAGATAATGGACGATAAGGGACCATTCCGGCGACGGCGGCGTGCAGGCGGATGCCCACCAGAGCGGTGAGGACGTCCAGAGTGCACAGCTCGCGAGTCTTCGTCTTCATCATGGTCGCGTGGCTCTCGATGCGCGCTTCAAGGGGTCTCTCTGCTGTCACGGCGCTCTATCTGGGTGACACACGAGCCCCGCGGTCTACTGTAGTGGGGTAGCATGGCGGTGAATGGCGGGGCATCACGATTGCTTGGGTTTGAAAAGGTCAACGTCGAGTGTCGCGCGGGCTATCTGCGTGTCGCAAGGGGATGCAGTGCAGATAGCAGGGTGCAGGCATGCGCAATCCTTTATATGCAGGCAGCCCGAGGCGCGAGGAAGCTGCCATCGTCGTCCGCATAGCCGTGTCGCGCTAGCTGCCGTCAGACGTCATTGGCCGGGCTGCACCTGGACGACAGGACGCGATAGCTGAGCGGAGCCCACGATCTGGCTGGCTGCCCGCACTTGAGAGGAACCTGCTGGAGTCTTTCACAGTGACTACCTCCCGATATCCTTCTCCCCTCTCCCCTCAGTCAGGTCCCGCGAATACCTTGCTTGCTCAGTCGCTTCGCTCCCCCGCCGCAATGGATGTCACGCTCGAGTCCCTCCCCGAGCTCCTCAAGGACGATGTCGCCGTCAAGGTCGCGGGCGTCGACGTCGACGGGATGCTGCGCGGCAAGCTGATGGCCAAGAAGAAGTTCCTGTCGATTGCCCGCGACGGCTTCGGCTTCTGCAGCGTCGTCTTCGGCTGGGACATGCACGACCAGACGTACTTCCGCGAGCTCGGCGTGTCCAACAAGGAGAACGGCTACCGCGACCTGATCGCCGTGCCCGACCTGGCCTCGTTCCGCCGCATTCCCTGGGAGAACAACGTGCCCTTCTTCCTCGTCGCCTTCCACGACCCGGACACCCACCAGACCCTGCACGCCTGCCCGCGCAGTCTGCTCAAGCGGACGGTCGACAAGCTCAAGGACAATGGCTACGGCGCCATGGCGGGCGCCGAGTACGAGTTCTACCAGTTCCGCGCGCCGCAGACACACGACGGGCCCGAGAGGAACAGCAGCGGCACCGCGACCTTCCTGCGCGAGAACCCCGTCAACGCCCTGCCCAGCCTGACCGAGGGCATGTTCGGCTACAGCATCACGCGCACCGTCCACAACCAGGACTACTTCTACGGCATCTTCGACGCCTGTGAGAAGTTCAACTGCGGCATCGAGGGCTGGCACACCGAGTCGGGGCCGGGCGTGTTTGAGGCTGTGAGTGCCCACACCTAGTATGACTACTGAGCGATCTCTAACGATTTGTTCAGGCCCTCCAGTTCGGCGAAATCAGCGCCATGGCAGACAAAGCCTCGCTCTTCAAACTCGTCGTCAAGTCCCTCGGCTCCAAGTACGGCATCACACCGTGCTTCATGGCGAAGCCGCGCGAGGGCCTGCCGGGCAACAGCGGGCATATGCACGTGTCCATCGTCGACAGCACCGGCAAGAACCTCTTCGCCCGCGAAACCGAAGACCCCAACGCGCCCTGGAGCGACATCCGCTTCCTCTCCGACCTCGGGCGGCACTTCCTCGCCGGCCTCATCGACGGCCTGCCCTCCATAATGCCCATCCTCGCCCCCAACGTCAACAGCTACAAGCGGCTGGTCGAGAACTTCTGGGCCCCGGTGACCGTATCCTGGGGCCTCGAGCACCGCGCCGCATCAATCCGACTCATCGCACCGCCGACCGCGAGCGCGAAGGCCACGCGCTTCGAAGTCCGCGTGCCCGGCGCAGACACAAACCCGCACTTTGTGCTCGCCGCCATCCTGGCGCTGGGCTGGCGCGGCATCGAGAAGAAGATGGAGATTGCGATTCCGCCGCTGGGCAAGGGCGAGGATGTCGGTGGTGCGGCGGACAAGGGCGAGCGGCTGGCGAAGAGCCTGAAGGAGGCGACGGATAAGTTCATGGCTGCGGACAGCGTAGCGCGGGATGTTTTTGGAGACGATTTCGTGGACCACTTTGGCGGGACGCGACAGCATGAGATACGGCTGTGGGACGAGGCGGTCACGGACTGGGAGGTGCGGCGGTACATTGAGACGGTGTAAACGGTGTAGCCGCTTTCTCTTCGAGTGTGTTTTGTGACAAATATGATACCAGATACCATAGTAGTAGTATCTCTATTCTCGCAAACGCGCGTCCCACCACGCCTACTATCATTGTTTATATCCCCAACATCTGCCCTATTCCGTGCAGTTTCCCCATCACACTCGGCGCATACCCAAACCACACAATCCCCTCGGCCATGCGCCACGCGCCCGCGCCCGCCCCAGGGCCCTGCAGCGGAATATCCATGGGACCGGGGATACTCGTCTTGACACCGGGCCAGCGATCCCTCGTCACAGCCTTGGTATTGCACAAGCTCCTCAGGCCCTCCTTGCCGGCAAACCTGCCGTAGCCGCTGCCCTTGACGCCGCCAAAGGGGAGCTGGACCATGTATGTGACGGCGAAGTCGTTGACGGCAACCATGCCTGCATCCACTTCGCGGACGACGCGCTCGAGGTCCGACGTGGAGGAGCCGTAGACGCTGGCGCCGAGCGCGTAGACGGTGCTGTTTGCGATTTCGATTGCGTTGGACACGGACGAGGCGCGCATGAGGAGGAAGACGGGGGCGAAGAGCTCTTGCTGGGCGATGGCCATGGAGGGCGTTACGTCCGCGAGGAAGGTGGGCGTGAAGTAGTGGCCGTGGGGGTAGTCGGGATGCGCGTAGCGTTTCCCGCCGGCGAGGAGGCGGGCGCCGCTCTTCACTGCGTCGGCAATGAGGGACTCGAGGTTGTCGAAGCTGGCGGAGCTGATGGAGGCGCCGACGTCGATGGCGGTGCCTCTGGGCGCGTTGAGGACAGAGCCGGGCTTGAGGGCGCGGATCTTGGGGGTCAGGTACTCGATGAGGCGCTCGTGGACCTTGGGCAGAGCAATGACACGCTCGATGCCAATGCAGTTCTGGCCGGCAGACTGGAAGACGCCGCGCATCAGGATGCTGGCTACACGCTTGAAATTGCCGTTCGACATGTCGTCGAGGACGATGGCGGGGTCTTTGCCGCCCAGCTCAACGCATACCGGAGTCAGTGCCTTCGCAGCGGAGGCGCAGACGTGGTGGGCGACCTGTCGAGAGCCGATGAAGGTGATGTGGCTGATGTCAGGATGGGAGGTCAAGTGGTCGGCGACGTTGGGCCAGCAGACGACCGACTGCACAATGTTGGGAGAGTGGCCGCATGCTTCGAGGGCACGGGTGACAATGGAGGTGAAGTAGGACGAGGACCAGGCGGTTGCTTCAGAGCCCTTGACGACGATGGCGTTGCCGGCGAAGATGGAGGCGATGATGGGCGAGACCAGGTTGTGGAAGGGATAGTTCCACGAGACGCAGGCGGCCACGACGCCCAGCGGCTGGTACACGATCTCGTTCCACTTGTACATCATGAGCAGGTTCGTCGCCCTGCGCTCGCTCCTTAGGCTCTCCTCGCCGTGGCGGATGGTCCAGCGCAGCTTCTCCGTCGTCACCAGGATCTCGCCCAGCGCGGCATCCACCATTGTCTTGCCCGAGTCCAGACACGCCACCCGCGCGATCGTCTCCTGGTTCTCGAGGATGAAGGCGAGCATCGTCTTGAGCACCTTCCTGCGCTCGGCGAACGTCGTGCGCGCCCATTGGACCTGCGCCTCCTTTGCTTTGGCGATGGCGCGGTCGATGCCCTCTGCGGTCGCGGGATTGACGCGTCCGAGAGCCTCGCCGGTCGCGGGGGCGTAGCACTGGATGAGTGACGAGCCGGAGACCTTCAATGTAGGTTCTTGGAGTATTTGGCCCCTCCAGCCCGGCTGCGCCTGTTCGGGCGGCGCGACATTGTACGGCACGGGCGCCTCTGGGTTGGTTCGGAGCAGCAGGTAGAGGAAGAGGAGAGTCGCTGCACTGACTGCGCCGAGCACAAGCGTGCTGTACTCGTCGAGGTGCTCCATGGTGCGCAATGGCAGTCGAGGTGCGAGTGACGTTGATTGGACCCGAACTTTTTGGCGATCAACGCGACAGCCTCGCCTTCCTTCCCCGCCAGGGGTTCAGTCGGTCAAGAGCCCCGACCAACGAGCGCCGAACCTGCCCCAACAGGCAATTTGCGTTCGCCATCCAATGCTGTCGGCCATTGTCACCGCGCGAACCCTTCACGTAGCCTCACCACTCGGCCGTGTCCGCCGACTAATCATCGCAACCTGCTCCATGGGGAAGGTTCGACACTGTCTGTCGATTGCCCAAGTCACCGATCCGCAACTAGTAACTTGACACGCTTCTGGCCGTTGTCATCGCGTGTTTGGTGGCTAGATGAGCCGCTGCCAGCACGACTGTCGCCCCTGTAATTGCCATTAGCTTGCTGGGACTGTACAGCCACCACAAGAGTTGGATCAGGCCGAGGATTAGGATCAGGCCGAGGATTAGGATCAGGCCGAGGATTAGGATCAGGCCGAGGATTAGGATCAGGATCAGCAGATCAGTTTGCATACCTGATCGTCTCCATACCTAAGGCGCCCGGCATCGTCGTTACCGAAACGCTGCTGAAACCAATACAGCTGACAAGCCGTCAACATGCCAAAAGCATGCCAGACAAGCCTTTCGTAGCAGCACTCAGCCTTCGATGCCGTCTGGAGCAGTAGACGACTGTTTGGGGCGGTGCTGGGCGCGGATTGAGATGCCAATGTTGTATTTGCGTTGGGTGTTGTATAAGAGTAGGTGGTAAGACTACCACTGGTATACATCACACTCCACAGTTTCTGGCAGACAAAGTCAGCATCTCTCGTCATCAAATCTCTGTTGTCAAATCACACTCTCTTCTTTGATCACCATGGCTCTTCGCTTCCTCCAACAAAGCACCGCAATCTTGACCCTCTTCTCCCCAGCCCTCGCACAAACGCCCTCCACCATTCCCCCAGACCTCAGCGCCAGCTTCACCAAAGAAGTCCAAGTCTCCTTCTCCAACAACGCCGTCACGGGCTTCGCCTCAGGCACCACCTTCCCAGCATCCGCCGTGTCCAACGAACCCACCTTCGCCCTCGGCGACAGCAACGGCATCTCGCCGTCAACACTGTACACGCTCCTCATGGTCGACACCACATGCCCCAACGCGCGAACACTGCACTACCTGCGGTCCAACTTCAAATTCGCCTTCGCCGGCGGCACAAACATCGAAACCGACTCCGCACCGCTGCTGGACTACAAGCCGCCCGGCGCGTTCCAGGAAAAGGGCGATAGGCAGTATGTGTTCTTGATGTATACGAATCCTCAGCGCAGGGAGATACGGGAGGTACGGTTGCCGGCTGAGGGAGAGGCGTTCGATGTGAAGACGTTCCAGGCGGATAATGGGTTGAACGAGCCGGTGGCGGGTGTGGGGATGGTGGTGCAGCTGAGCGGGACGGCGGACTGTGAGGGAGGGGATGCGAGGCCGTCGACGGGCGTGTCCAGTGCGGCGCCGGCGAGTACTTCTAGAGCTGGAAGTACGGCGATCAGGTCGAGCGCGGTGAGTGCTGAGGCGCCGAGTCAAACAGCAACTTCAGCGAGCGCTGCAACTTCAGCAGCGATCGCGCCTGCATCCTCGTCAGCACTATCTGCTGGTGAAGACGTTCAAGGCGCTTCTTCTACGAGTGCCATCGGAACTCAGGCCCCAGAGTCGTCTTCGCCTGCACTGCAGACGGACGAGACTGAGCCTTCAACGGTAATTTCGACCGCTACGCTCACCAGTGTGCGAGCAAGCAACACCGAATCTCCGACGACCAGCGGCGGAGCGCTCGAGCAGACAGCAAACGCCGCTGCTGGTTCCAGTGTGAGAGATGCTTACATAGTTCCAGCATTGGTCCTTGCTGGTGCCATTGTCTGGTAATGGCCATGCAGTAGACCTCATTCTCTATAACAATATCTAAGGTACCACCTCTGCCTCGTCAGCTTTTCTCTGTGGTGGTACCTAATACTTGACTCACCTTGCTACCGCTCAACGTAACCTTCCCTGCCTCGATCAACACCCTCTCCCCTCTCAGACCAGCAACACCATCATACCCCGTCAAAATGAAGAAGAAGACCAGATCCCGTAACGTCGCTACTCATGATTCCTCACCTTGGCGCACTCCACTCTTCTCCCCTTCGCCCGCACCCTCAACTTGGCCTCCATCATGGCTCGACAAGATCTCTACCCCGCCTTCAGTTGCTCGGTCGCTGGTGAGTCTGCGCTGAGTGCGGATTCAAACGCGGGAAATAGGTGAGCAGAGCTGACGGGAGGAAGGAACTTGGGTATGAAGAGAAGCCCTGGTATGAACTTGGGGTCACAGTGTGCGTAGGTGGCGTGCCGTGGACGTGGTGCGTTGCTTGCAGGGAGATGAAGAAGAAGAACGATGTGTTGCATGTCAAGTCGTACGGGGGTGAGGAATGTGTGTAGAGCATATTACATTAGAGGAGAACGGCCGCAGAAGGTGCATAGAAACTGGGATATCAAGCAGATGGGAATCTGGTGATTGTCATCATCGATTACTGGTTGAAGGGGATGATTGTCTTCGTTTCGAAGATCAAGCCTTGAAGCTGATGAAGCCTAGCTTGTCGATCTCATCCCCATCACGGCCCAGGAAACCAACAAAGCTACTTCCGCTCGCAGCAGTCTTGTCAACGCAGGTGCTTGTCTTTGTCCCCGCGCTTACGCTTCTACCCGCGCTTGTCCTAAGCTGTGCGTAGAAGATCCTCGTCTTGCCGTCCTTCTCGCCCTGGCAAAGTGTCGCAGCAGTCAGCGTCTCACCGGCATTAAGCGTCAGTGTAGAAGCCGTGCCGCCAGTGCCGCCGTGGGAGAGTGTCTGTCCAGAGCTCAGGCTCAGACTGATAGCGTCGAGGCGATCCTGACCACGGAGTGTGACGCTAGACACTTTGGCGTTGCTGACCTTAGACAATGTGTCAAGATCATTGTACCAGTCTCCGAATTCGCCGCCATATGCATCACCGATCTGCAATTGGCCCTTCAGCGTCCAGACGAAGTCAACAAGCACGGGGTTGTGGTCGCTGAGAATGTTGCCGTCTGTCTGGAGGAACATGTCGCCTGCGTAGTCGAATGTTGTGGCTTGAAGAGTGAAGGCTGAGGAGCCACGGTACCAGACTTTGTCGACAGTCTCGCATGCGGTGTTGTTTGATGGGTTGTCGCAGAGGAGGTCACCAGAGCCTGCTGCCGGGGCAACTCCCTTCTTCACGAGCTCGACCCAGACATCCTTCATACCGTTCTCGGTGCCAAAGACACCGGGAATGTCGCCTGTGCGGGTGTAGCGAGTGTTCGAGTCGCCGAAGACGACAACTGCGTTGCCGACTGAGTTGATCTTGATGTGATTAGAGACCTGGCGAAGGTTGGAAGCTCGAGCTGACAAATCTGCTGCAGTGGTACTATTGAGAGTTCTAGCAATGATCCCCTAGCGTGTCTGAAAGAGAACTTACCCAGCATCAGCGTGAAGGTTGTATGCATCGATCCAAACGCCCTCGGCAAATTTGACTCTCATGAAGGTGAAGCCCTTCGGAGTGAGGCAATCAGCACTACTACAATGCTTGTCAGTATTGTGTCCTGAGACACTTCACATGGAAACCGTGTTTGTTGCTCTCATAGTGTCACGGAAAACTTACTCAAAAGTGCTGCACACATCCCACTTGACCCTCTCGAAGTCGGTGAACGGGAAGTTGCTCAACGTGTTCAATCCACTGCCCAACGGAACACCTCCACTTGTCGCGGTGCGGTGAGGATGCTTGTCGTTGGCGTAAAGTGTGGCGTGGTAGTTGAAGTCCTCTTGCACATGGATGAGGTCGATGTCGTACTGAGTCAACAATTGACCAATGCGTGCAGTGTTGTCGGTCTTGTCTCCCGGAACGTCATTTCCGTTGATGATCTCTGGCAGTCCGGCAACATTGAACGTGATGGTGTTGAACGTTCCTGTGCTTTGGGCGCCTGTCAGATGCAGAAGAGGAAGCAGCGAAACGATGTTGCGGAGTGTCGAAGGCATCTTAGCTTGCGGATGGAGATACTCGAAACATTTTCACATGGTGTTTCTCAAGAGACCTTATATATGCTGTCCACGAACACATGCGCCTCCACGCATTGCGCCGGTGCCGAGAAAGGATTGTCAATGCCGGTACCTGCACCTTCTTTGACTGGGATGGTGCTGAGATCGGCGAATTGTGAGTGGGAGGAAGGCGCACGCGGTGGCATCATAGTCGTAGATTATATTGCCGCAGGAGAATCCTGCGGCGCAATGCCTCGATTCAACAGCCAAGACATTGAGATAGTCGTTGTGGGTTAGCGCCTTCGCCGCCGTGAACGAATCAGCGAAGTCGAGCCGAGCATGCGCGAGGGTAAGGTCGCGACGTGATAGGTCCGATTTTTGGTCAATAGAACCTCAAGATCTTCTACACCAAGTGTGGACGAGAAGAAGAGGCAGGTCGGTGTTGGTGATCTGTTTGCATGTTGAAGCGCTGTCAGCGTGTGGAGGGAACCAAGTATTGTTGGTTCGGGAAGGTGCCGTGACGTCACAGCTCCTACTGTCCTGGAGTGCTTCGCATTGCAGCAACGGCAGCAGGATTGTACTCTACAAAGCTGGTGGTAGAAAGCTCTGATAAGAGACACCGTGAATAGCAAGAGCTGGGTCTGTGTGAAGCATGCTGGGCGCAGTACGGAGTCGAAATAGAGGCCAGGAAAGTGTTTCGAGCGCCTCGTTCTGCGAACACCACGACGAGAAGTTTAGTGCTATAGAATACAGCATTATGTTCATTCCGAAAAAGAAAGAGGCGCAGTCTCAGCAAAATGAAACTCAACCTCGACCGAGTCATATGTGACTGAGTTCTCGCTCTTGATTGAAAGTCGCCGACAAACCCTGGACGTCTTTATGAACAACTTCACAGATCTAAGACCTTTGACATCTTCGAAATATCTCTTGTTTACTTCTGATTACTTCTGAAGCATATGGCTTGTCAATTGGCTCCTTTCCATACACCAGTTCAACCCACTCGCTCGTTCAGACCTCGACCACTCCAATGAACTCTTCCGCCAAAACCCAATATCAGTAGGCTCTTTCCCAGCACGATGCGTAGTCTGAAGAGGGGGCCAAGCTGCTACGAAGTTTTCCGCAGAGTCCAGTTCGACAAGCCTGATGCATGGGCGTTTCTTCTTGATACATGAATTGCACGCCCACTGTTTGTCCTCTCGAGCCTGCTTCCAGGTGCACTTGTTATGGGCAGAGATCATTGAGCTCCCAATACAGATTTCCTTGCGTCTAAATGCGTACGTAAGGGCATTTCGTGACATTTTCCCCCGCAATCTACGCTTCGTATTGCCGTTGTCATTCATTCCAAAGAATGCATCAACCAACGCAGTGGTCATTTCTGAAGAAAGAGTGTCGTAGTTGACCCATCGCCAATTTCTGTCTTTCTGGACCTAGAGAACATGAGGTAAGCCCGGTGTTGTTGGGAAGCCTGGATGAGCACCTCGTGATGAGTCCTCATACAAACCCTGGTTCCATCGCGCCAAAAAGCACTCCCACAGTTCGCAATATTGGCTGCGTAGAGTGCCGTCATTATCACAAGTTTATTAAAGAGTTCAGGTTTTAATCGTATTACACGAATTCTGTTTTACAAGAGAGGGCTCACGGTCTTGTCATGTGCTTTTGAAGCTTTATACCCACTAGTGTTAGTCTGGTTACCGATAGAACATGAGGTAAGTTTACCTCCGTTGCATATTCACCATGGGCTTTGTTCGGAACACTGAGTCTCGTTCTTTCTTCTGCAGCCAGATTGCTGTCTGTCTGTATCGTTGTATTGTGTATTGGTGTTCTCGCGGGCTCAGGTTTGGGTACGAAGTTGCTTCGAGGAAATCCAGGCGAGTGTGTGTCGTTTCTGGAGGGACTTGATCGAGTGAGGTCGATGATAAAAGCTGGGGTCATAGCTTGAGTGCTTTGCTCTTCCACAAGGTGAGGGCGTTTCCTGGCGCTGTGTGCTGGCGCGTTACGCTTGAGCGGTGAACTTGAATGGCGTTGAGGTGCCGGTAAACCTTCAAGCTCTTCTTTGACCGGGGTCCTTGATGGAACACAGTGTGGTTGCTCGATCCTACTCTGTAAGACTTCAATGTCTCGCTTGAGGCGTAAGATACGTAGTGAGAGTGACATATTTTCGCATTTCTGATCTTTGAGCAGGAGCTTCGTGTCGCTGAGCTCAGCTTTTGTGTCGTTGAGTTCAGCGTTCCTGGCTTCAAGGCTTCTCCTTCTATCCCCTAGCTCAGGCTTCGTGTCATCAAGCTCGGACTTGAGCGCATCCACCTCAGCTTCCCCAGCATGCTTGATCTGCTCGAGCTGCATGATAAGCTCATCGATGAGTGCGCTGCGGGCCGGGAGCGTCCTTTCGGGGCGGTCCTCGTGGTTGACCTGGAAAGCCGAAAGCGGGGATGAGGCAGTCGAACGGTAGGTGAAGAGCCAGATGGCGCAGAAATGAGGTGAATGCGACAGATCAGGCGCCTGACGAACGGACTACCAGTCGCGCTCAAACAGAGACGATCAACTACAGCAATTCTGAGAAGAGCCTCCTAAATCGGACTTGAGAAATATCCTTCCATGTGGTGAGAAATATCCTTCCATGTGGTGAGAAATATCCTTCCATGTGGTATAAGGTGCACAAGTATCAAGTCAAACCTTGGAATGCAAAGGCTGAAGCAGTTGGTTCTAAGTGCTCAAGCTCAAGTCCAGCTTCGACATCGACTCACACCCTCTCCCATGCCTCGACTCCTGGTAGCTCTGTCCTTTTTTGTGTGAATCGCGTGGATTGCATCCTGGGATCTTGCGTTGGTCAATGGCTGGGGCCTCATAGTCGGGATTTGGAGCAGCCGTAAGTGTCTTAGCATGCGCCGTATGGTTTGACCTCTATGCTGCCTGACAGCCAATTCATCTTAAGGAGAACATGAATCGGCAGAAGAAACGATATGGCTATCCTGTTGGGATACATTACCGATATTGACCGCTACGCCCTCTCAGGCCACGACCTCGAAGAGCCCAGTGTGGCGAAAAAGATGTCCTGGGCGTCCAGACGAACAACGACGAGACCCGAAGACATGGCATATTGTCTTCTCGGTTTATTTGACATCAAATTGCCTCCATTGTACGGAGAAGGGTCCAGAGCATTCCGCCGTCTGCAGGCAGGGATCATCAAACAGGCAGATGACCATTCAATTTTCGCCTTGACTGAGGAACGTCGAGGAGGGCTGGGGCAACTGGACATTCTTGCACCGTCACCCTACCACTTCTCGGGAGCCGGCAATATCGTTGCTGAGACATTTGACCACGAGCATAGTGCGTCCGATGATAAGGTCGACGAGTCTGACAAAGAAGAACATGAGTCTCTGCCATTCTCGATACCGAATGCTGGAGTTCAGATCAAACTTCCAGTGCATTGTGTCGGAGGGGAGAAGGATAAATACGAAGCGACCTTAGAATGTACGATGTCCAAGAAGCGTTGCGACTGCAATGTCGTTGTCGATAGTGCCGATGCAACGCATGAGTTGCTTTGCAGTAGCCTACTAGCCAACAAACGTGTGATCCTAGAGCTAAACAAGATCGAGGCGGCTAAGAGCACATTCAGTCGACGAGGTATTCGGTTTGGACCGGTGGACGAACGATTCGTATCGATTCGTATCTATCTTTGGTGATGAAACGGTGTTCGAGGTCACTAAATCTATCGGCGGGGCTGCAAACAAGCCAAACATGACGCACCCCACTTGCCAGCCTCGCTCCTGCCTTTCTGGTTCTTTCCCGTAGTGCGCACCGTTCACCATCAAGATCTGCACTGCAGGGACAAAAGATCTGCGCGCGGGGCTGTCTCTGTAATAGCCACAACCCACAAACACAGCACACGTCTGCAGTGGCTCGTTGTTCCCGCATTACACGAGGACGATCGTTATATCGCGTAGCGCAGCGTTGTTTGAGTTCTCCGCCTCTCCGTCATAGATGGCGTATCAGGGGTTGGGTTGGCTGGCGGTCAAGGATGCCGAGTGTACGATGGGATACGACACGATGAATTTCTAACAAAGATGAAAGTGAGGGCGACAAGAGAATAGATGCGCAATTGTTGCATTGCTGGTGTGTACGCACCTGTGTGCTATGTGATCCAACTGATCTCCTCCGCTAGCTGCGTACTATCTATGTTACCAGCTCTCCCTAAATTGCTTTGACGGGCCCAATCCAATACCTCAGGTCGCCTAAGTCAGAAGGAAATCGTGTGCATCGTACACTCGTTGTGTATGGATATCGAACAGTAAGGAGAGAAATGCACACCTCGATGCAGAAGAAATGGCGGACGTCGAAGCCCTGAACAGCAATCTAGGTATGTAGAACAGTAGAAGAAATTACAAGAAGTATGTTTCCGGACGCCGAATCAGATGACAAAGGAGAGGAGGTCAAGATATCGCAGGTGGCAAGGCCAGCTGTACCACAGGCGTTGACCTGGATATATTGCAGACCGTAAGGATGCAAACGCTAAAGATGAACGTGGATCTTGTATGATACAGTCGAAGGTGTCAAGGAAGGATCGATCAAACTGGTGTTGAGACTCTGCTGGCGGGAACGACGAAATCGCGCAGCATATCGAAGGACATGCCGTCGACGTGCACCCTGTGCTGCGACTCAATGAAGACATCATGTACGCTGGAGAGTGCAGCACCCTCGAACGGCGATATGGCAGTCAGCATTTTTCCTTTTGGTGGTGTGACTGCCGCAATGATCCTGTCCTTCATGTCGGGCGGGAACAGGTTGGAGGCAGGACGTTTGCATTCGAAGTAAGACAATGCCGAGGCTGACGACGACGAGATCGATGGTTCCGAGGAGGACGTCAACTGCGGTCGCGACGAGTATGATGATGGGTAGTAATCCGGGTCGTCATCGTGAGGTGGGGAGTGGGGCCCAGTCGAGGAATACATTAGCGCTGGTGCGTTGGGAAATTGGGACCCCTTGGCAGTGTGAAGCTCCTCCGAGGGCGTTGAGGAGAACAGAAAGGAGTCGTTGGAGCCTGCATAGTAGCCTAGCACCGACGGTGTGCTGCCATTGCTGGAGGCCTTAAGGACTGCAGCCTGGTTGTACTGGTCGATCTCTGGGAGTGCAGGTACATCGTCATCCTCTGAATCATCCGTTGAACTCCATGCAGAGAAGGCGCTTTGCATCGGTGGTCGGACGGGAGGGATGCTGATAACCCTAGGCGCATCCGCAGGTTTCCTCGCAACCTTGTTGGGTGATTGAGGAGGGGTGCGCAGTTGGAAGGAGAAGTCCGGACATGATCGAGGCGAAATCTGATCAGGTGACGATGTGTAGGTCGGTATTGACTTGAGCTGTGCCTTGATGAACGATGCGAGGTTGGCAGAGTAGTCTCCAAGTGGGCTTGGAGCGCCGTTGCCGCTCGTTTCACCTTCCCTAGTCGGTGCAACTATTGTCGAAGAACTCTTGTCTGTAGCATCAGAGGGATGCCTTGAGTGGTTGGCCTTGGCCATTTGCGGCCTTGGTGAATCATGTTCCTGGTACGAACTATCGAGGTATTTCAGATGGTCGCGGGGATCGAAAGTGGTGGCGTTGCTTTCTTCATTGACTGGCCTATTTTGGCGGCCGCGTCTCCGGTTACGAACAGCAGCCCTGCCTTCGGCCACCATCAATCTTGCTTCTGGAGTCGAGCAACCCAGTGCCTCAACAAAAGGTACGGAGTTGCTTCTTTTCCTGTGAGTGCTGGGTCTGGAGCTCCCATTTTTGCCCCTGGAGGACGGCGGAGGGTGTCGCTGCTCCATTGTGTTGTTTGTGTGAATGAATTCCTTGTGCTGCGTAATGCTCGGTTTTAGGCTTGTGGGCCGAACGTCATCACTTCCGGGTCCTGCGGCTGTGATGGCGAGTGATGAGGTCGTCTTGACTTGGAGTGAGTGGATTGACCGTAGGGGAGGTCGATGTATTCCTGGAATGCCTGAGGCTGAATGAGAGGTTGTGAAGTCGAAGACACTGCGAACGGAGGTGATGGAGAGCAAGATGCTTATGCTACGAACTCGGTCGGTGCAAGCGGATCAGGCTGATATGAGTGGGCCCGTCCTTCTAACGAAGCGAAAAATAAAGCGGCATCACAGGCCGACAAGTTCACTTTGGCAGTGCACATGACGTTTACGAGGAGCATGGGCGAGTCTTGCACGGCCTTGGAAAGGCGCGAAAGCAGGAACGAACTCTCTCACCCCTGAATAGCGTGGACCCCACCTTGCTGGATGCCGCTAGCCTTCACCCGGCGTTTCGTCCGTGAGCCAATCAATGGATTCAAGCCACATACCTTTCTCGTCTGCAGCACGGCTAGCAGTAACGTCGTGGCGAACTCTTGATCGGTTTCATGCCGGTGCTGCGCTACTGCAAAATGTCGTTCGATGCCAGAAAACGAGGCCGTGGTGTCCGTGGACACCCTTGACACCGCCGGTCGCTGCGCGGCTGCGAAAGTGAATCGTGTCCTATCGTGTTTGCGATCTCTCACCGTCGCACTGTCGCAGCAAGCGAGGCTGATGCTAAGTGATCATCACGATCGCCGCCATCCTTGCCTTTCTTCGCGTGTCTGCGTTTCTCTGAGTCCTGATCAGCCCTGTCAACACCCTGGAGCCCGCCTTGCCCGCTGTGTCCGCCTGAAAATCATCTCTTTGACTGGATGGCTGCCCGTCGCAGCTAAAATTGAGATGAATCGATCAGCGCTTGTCCACGTACGCGGGGCCTCTCCGCGGGCACACAAGAGGGCCACACGTCGCAATCATGCGAGTTGGCAACACAGATCCTCCGATTGCAGGCCGATGAGCATGTTGCGGAAAGCAGCGGGACCGCCAGCCGCAGACTCTGCAGCATCAACGAAGCACCGGCACCCGCTGTGGGCTCTTGAAGGTTTGCTGAAGGCACGTTGCCCTGCCAAATTGAGGCACTGGCACAAATTGTTCGCAATGCACGCTGAAAGAAAGTCATCGGTCCGACGGCATGGCACGGAGACGAACCAAGGCTGAGGCACACGAAGACGCCAAACTCCAAAGATAACCGTTGCGATTCGACCGAATGCAAAACCGGCACTGTAAACTCTAAAAGCTGACTGCGTGACCGGCTTGGCACAAACGCGTTAGCTGCCGGGGCGCTAGCCTGGGTGACGAACTCAACACCATGGCTGGGACACGTCTTGAGCAATAATCTTGAGACACATCAGCCTCAGCACTCGCTCGTATCTCAGAGTGAGACCGACCTGCAACCTTCTTGTGAGCCCAAATGCCCTTTTCCTATGCGCCGGCTGTGCTGCGGACTCACTCGGTCCAAATTGCCTGGTGGCCTCGTTTCACTGACCAGGTATCGGGCAAGGCGAATTGATGCCGTTCGGGCCACTCGGGTTCGCATGACAGCTCCGCTGACTCTTGACCGCGAGTACCTAACCCTGAACGATTGCTGCAACAACAATGCCATGCATGACATCACCGGAAACTTGCGGGTAGGGCGAAACACCCCTTGAAAGAGCGCAGTCGACGTGCAGCCTTGGAGTCAACAAGCTTCGCAGCTGACCGTCGGAATATGTGTGCCAGCTGTCAAACTTTGTCGCTCCGTCTGCCGAAAAAGGCAGCAACATTTACTGCAGTTGGGTCTCTAGGTAACTTCATAGGCAGCGACATCCTGCGTCACAGTCATCTCCACGTGTTTCACCAGCCTCAATCGCAGGCGCACTGCTGGTCGCCGAAGCACTTTTATCGATCGATCTCGCTGTTCGTCTAGACTCAATATCAACGATCTATTCTGGGTTCAACCCACTCTTTTGGCCTCTATAGCATCTTCCGCCATGCGAACGGTCGCTTCATCGTAGGGCATTCAAACTCCGTTCCAGCATATCCACTTGTAACCAATGTCTATCGGAGCAAATATCGCCGGCATCACAATTTTTGCCGTGTTACCCGCCGTGTTTCTGGCAGCGCGCTTTGCAGCAAAGAGAGCCAAAAGCTCAACATGGTCGCTAGATGATACACTGCTCGTTCTTGCTTTAGTGTGGATGTAGTGTGCTCATCTATGGGAAGCATTCTGGCGTGCTGACCACTTTTAGGTCTTCCTGTACATTATCGTGGCATCATTCATTACCTGCAAGTCCGACTTGATGGTTGCCTACAAGATGATGTGCTAACACAAACAAGCAATGTCAATTGGGCATGTTGGTCAGCATATGCGCACAGCGACCCTGGCTGAACTAGAGAGAACGCTCTTCGTACGACCACAGTCAACATCTTGGCTACACGGCTCACGCTCGCAGATACTATGGTTCTTCCGAAGTCCCATGGCTATCGAACTCGCACTCACTCGATGTGCCATCTCAATCTTTTTTCTCCAGACTCTGTACACGAAGGCATTCCCGTGGCTGAGACGCAGTGGTATGTACCCTACCACTTTCTCACTCTCCTGCCACTGGAACGCCCTGATTGACCCGTCGTACAGTCTATCTCTGCATCACGCTGTCAATAGTCTCGGCTCTGGTTACCATTGTCGGAATGCTCTTGCACTGTCGGCCTTTGCATCACAATCAGGAGCTGCCGATACAATCAGGTCACTACTGCTTCAACATTGAACCTTTCATGATCACCATCGCGGCAGTGGGAGTTGGCTTGGACATCGTCACTTGGCTCACGCCGCACTACGTCGTCTGGGCTCTACGACTACGTTTGGTGCACAAGCTTGCAATCACGGCCATCTTAGCCTTTGGGATACTGTCTGACAGAATACATCTTGAGACGATAATTGTACTGACGTGAAGTAGCACGATCATAATCGGCGCCTTCCGAATCACTGGTATAGCAGACGTTTCGTTCAACGCTGATTTGACCTACGGTATAGGTACGTGAGTCCGCTAACCATGCCACAACAGCACACGGTACTATGTCGAGAGGGTTCGCCTCGAGCTGTCGGCTGCTGTTGTCTCAGAGTCTAGGGTATCGCGGCAGCGCGTGCTGGAGCAGACGACCTGTTTTGGTTGGACACATGCTTTCATCCTTAGGTCTGGCAAGCCCGGATACATCCTATTTCGACATCCTAGTTGCGTATCTCTCAATTGAGCATTTCTCCTGGTCTCCGTTCAGGCCTCTGCAACGACGAAGCTTGACCAGCCCGCTGCTGCAAGCTGTTTGATGCGTTTCCCTCTCAGCGCCACCACTTCTACGAATTCTTTCTCGTAATCGACTGCTCTACCGGTGCCCAATTGACCCTCAGCTCCACAGCCGGCGGCAAAAACCACAAGTTCGCCAGTCTCCCTTTCAGCGGCGACGAGTATATGACCAGACCCTATGGCTACATCGTATGCGTAACAGCCTCCGCTCGATGCGTAATAGCCTCCACCCTCGATCGATATGTTGAGGACCTTTACATCGTCGTCTTGTATTGTGTCGCCGTATATGACCGTCTTCTTACTCATTGCAGCATCGTCGTAGTCAAGCCTGTGCAGCACACCCAATTCCTCACCGGTGCCTGGGTTCGACTGTCCCCACAAAAATAGCTCGCCATCTTCGCTGATCGCTGCAGTCATGTACCCACCAGATGCAATCTTCTTGATGCGTGTTTCTGACAGATAGGGCACAGGCTCGAACTTCGAACTCCCTGTGTAGGGTCGGCCGAGGGTCGAAGGGTATCGTGGGTCAGTCGTACGTGTGTAGACTTGGCCAGATGGAGAGAGGGCTGTTGCGGTTGTTGCGTTGACTACGAGCTGGGTTGGCGCGAAGTTGGCCACAGACTCCCATGTCTCGGTCGTTACAGGACGACTGCCGAGATTCTTGGGGTGTGGCATAGTGACGATACTGCCTTGTGTGCCCAACTTTGTCGTATCTGAGGCCGACGGGGGCAAACCTACGAGCAATGAGTTGTCACTGCACATCTGGATCTCCCCGACTGGCACTGCGAGGCGATCCCATGTTCCAGTAATCACGTCCCTCCACTCGGGTCTCTCTTGTTCATTTGGCGGGTAGAGAGTTCTGAGCCCGTCACGGCAGATGTAGCCTCGTACGCCATCGTGCATACTACTGCCGAAGATGCTCAGACGCCATGAGGAATGCTCCAAGGTCCGGTTGATTTTAGACTGTCGCCAACCGAACTCTTGGCTTTGCCTCGGGCTCAGACTCGTGCCGGAGTAGACTATGGATGGTGCCTGGCAGGCGACCCTGGTGGCGTATATCAGATCACACCATGATGACCATATAACCTCAACGTCTTCGCTGGTGGCTATGGCTGTTGGAGTGACAATCTTGGAGGAGGGGTTTGATGCATCGATGCCGAATTGGTAGAGGGTGCGACAGGCGGGTTTAGGCATTGCTGCCCGTGTCTGACCGCACGCAGTACCACGACTCCCCCTCTGGTATTGCGACTGTTCAGCCACTCTACCTCGTCTATGGCGGTACGTGGTGTCGTTCGAAGATTAGGTGTCCATGAAGACGCATCGCCCGTGCCCTGGCCTGACTCGGCGCTAGACAGGGATCCGCGCGTTCCTTCTATCTCCACAGACACGTCAACACCGTCAAAGATCTGCACTTTTACACATTCTTACATCGTCCTTCATGGTTTCTTCTCGCGCGTCGTACACAAGGATCGTCGAACAATCTGAAACGCTGACGGCGCTTCTCGAAACACCTCACTCCGCCGTTTTGTCGATCACTGTGCGGGATTTGCAATGATGTCACCTTAACGATGCAAGACAGGGATAGCATCAACATCTAATCTCGTCTCCCTTTTTCCATCCTTGAACACATCGAATCCTTGATTGCTACGATCGGAGCCGGGATGTCGGCAAGGAATACGAGAGAGAAGAAGACCCTGGCGGATACCTATTGCATCGATGAATCCTGTACGATCCTCCGGCAATTCTCAACTATTGGCCGTTCGGCAAGCGCCCGATTCGTTGTACAAGTTGTGTAAAAGGAAACTTTCGTCACAACAAAACTTGGAGGACCCCTTTGTGACCCAGCTTCAAACCTCCGAGGATATTTGACTCCAGCATACATTTCGATCTTGACTCGATATCCGGTCCTGGCTCATCTTCGCCTCCGCACGCATCATCGTATGACAGCGCACTGATGTCCTGGTGGACAAGCTCCGGATGTGGTCAGCGCCGCAACCACACCATGCCCAAGCGCTGAAAGAAAGAGAACAGCGATCCCTTGGGCACCAAACCGCCGTAGGTGGACTGCCACCAGGATGCAAAGGAGCCTATTTCGACGTTATTAGCATTGCACGGCGTTTAGCCTTACATCGCTCGGTATACGCACCTTCCATAGGGCCCAGCTCCGCGAAGCCCAATGCCTCAATCACCCAAGGCGCGATGATGACGAGGACGCCCAGCGCGATGACGGTACACATCATCGGGTGCTGAACGACGAAGCCCTCAATCTCGTTTGCGGCCTGCCATGCTTTGTTGTAGGCGTCGCGGACTGCAGGACCAAGTTTGTCGTGCGCGCCTTGTAAGGCTGCACCGAGCTTCTCTAGCACCTTCCCGGCCAGGCGCTCTTTCCATCCGTATGGACCGACGATAGCATCGAGCTCGGCTTTCAGCCCTACGCCGGCTTTCTCGGCGCGCAGGATGGAGCGGACGACATCTTGTGCGACTTCTTCAAGTGAGCGAACTTGGCGAGTGTTGATGAGCGCTTGCTTTTCGTCTGTAAAGATTCTGTCGTCTGCGGAGGCACCTGTGATGCAGTCAACGATTGCAGCGATGATGGCTGACATTGTATGGCTGATGGTAGTTGCGAGATGCGTTGTGCAGCTGTGTGCGAGGTTATGAGCTCACCACCCAAGCGCCGTGGCTCGGCTGCGCCTTACGGGAAGTGAAGGTGGACGAAATCCAGCAACGAGGGCCAGTCGCTTGTGACAGGTTGCAGATTCGGCTACGAACTTGAGCATGAGGGCTGTAGGCATCAACTTTTGCACTGTTTGAGAATAGGACATACTCTTGAGGCCAGATGGACAGGCTCCGCCTCAAGTTGCCAGATGAATTATCAACCTATAGCCTTGAGTCCAAACAACGTCACCTCACGCCCGGACTGCGACTAGAACGCCATCGTAGCTCCAACATGCTGCAAACACGAGAAAAGAGACCCCGTCGGCACAGCTGCGCCATAGGTCGATTGCCAACCGGCTGCGTATGATCCTAAGTTATCGTATGTCCGAGGCTTGAGGACCACATGTCGAGCTAATTCTTACCTTCGACAACCCCTTTCAGGCCGAACCCAAGCGCTTTGATAGTTAAAGGGTACATGACTGCGAGTATACAGACTACGGTGACGATGGTCCATACTGGGTGCTCCTTGATGAAGCCATCGATCCTTCCCGCTGCTTTGGCTGCCTTCTCGTACGCTGCGCGAAAAGCAGGACCTGCTACTTTGACAGACCCTTGGATTGTCATAGCAAGCCTGTCAACTACATTCTTTGCAAGAGCTTCGGTCATACCAGCTGTATCGACCTTCAGCTTTGTCTCGCGTGTAGTAGCACCTGGGTACCCGGCCTTCAGAAGCTTCATAACAATCGAACATGCTGAGATGTCGACAGGAGTAAGCGCTTGAAGGTGAGCGAGGATCATATCCAAACGAGCAGCCATAATGAAGAGTCGTGGTTTGTGTGTTTGTGGAAAAATGTTGAACGCTGATGGAGGCAGCCTAAGCGCCGGTGGCTTGGCTGCGCCGCACTGTGGGTGAAGGTGAGGCGGCTCGTGCCGCCACGTCAGCGCCTCGTGCAGCGTCTTGGATACTTCCAGACCTGGCACCTGGTATCGTGCTCTCAGCAGAAGCACCGTTGACGGACAAGGAGCGATGATGACAGTGGTGAAAGCATCAAACTTTATGACATTGAATGACAACAATGCATGCGATGGTTCGTTCTGGATAGCCACGAGCTTGCCTGAAAGTTTTCCCAATCGTTTGTGGGAGCTATACAAGGCCACTGGCTGTGTGTTGAGCTGGCTCCCAACCCTATCGCAAAGTCGGGATGCCTTCGAACCGAAGATATTTCGAGTGGCATTCGAAGAAAGTACCGCGAGAGCAGCAGAATGTTGGAATTACAGCTTTCACCTTGCATCCGCTGCAAGTTGAGCAGCAGATGTTGCGTGTCGGACAACCGTGGACAACGCGTAGCGTTCATAGGACAAGCCAGGTTATCTATGGCCAGCTACATGTGGTGAACGCAGCCATTCCCTTGAGTACTGGAACAACGTCAGCACAGTCCTCATGGGACGATACACGCGAACGTGTTCATTATGATTTCCCGTCAGTTCGAACGCCACCTTACCAACACAACCCAATGTTAGAGCTACTAGAGGGTTCGTCCTGCGGACCTTCACCCACAGATGACGCTCTCCCTCGGTTGAACAAAGACCTGCCTAATGCACCAGTGTTACCTGAGATTGAGCCCCCAGCCGCAGAGATTTGGGGTCCGCCAATCTATCCTCTCAAGGCTAGGGCTCATCATGACGAGCTGTTCTACGAGCTGGATGCGTCATACTGTCTTCCACCGCAGGCATTCAACAATGTTCGGCAGCTGCCACCTGGTACTCAGGAGGCGCGGTCACAGCCACACAAGAACGGAGCTATTCACATCACAGTGCATGAGCTGCCGGGAGATATGGCCTACTCTGCTCTTCATCACCCCAAGCCGAGTAACCTAGCACTTTTGACTCGTCGGAGCTACCTGCTGCAGCACGGTACTGATGCGCAACTTGCCGTACTAAACGCCTGGCGCGAGGCAGAGAATGCGCAAGAATGTCTCGACACAGCAACATTTTCTCGACAAAATTCACCAGTGCCACAGGGGCTGGCGACAGGTACGATCCAATCTCGGCTTAGCGACGAGCAGGAGCATGACGCACCACCAATATACGCACAATTCACAAAAATGCGGAAATGGGACTTCGAAGAGATGGAGGAAGCGTATAACAAGGCAGTCAATGGAATTGTCACTCCTCCACATTCGCCATCTACGAAGGACAACGGAGGATTTGAGTGGTTTTACGGCCTTGCAAAGCAACAGTAGAGTTGTCGAAGAGGTCAAAGAGTGTGATTGTGAACTGACCTTGAAGCATCGTTGACCCGCACTGGAACAGGACACGGCGGGAGAGCTGGATCTCGTGCCGAATCCAGACTCGTTCGAAGTATGGCCTCCGAAACAAAGCATAGACACAATTCCTCTGACCCGTGCT
Organism: Didymella keratinophila; assembly: GCA_011058865.1. Lineage (NCBI taxonomy): Eukaryota > Fungi > Ascomycota > Dothideomycetes > Pleosporales > Didymellaceae > Didymella > Didymella keratinophila. The sequence goes on along the minus strand of SWKW01000013.1, from coordinate 100,000 downwards.
CCATGGATTGTCAGAAACAGGATCATCCCATTATACAGCTATTTGTTTACGCTGTCTCTCCTCTGAAGTGGGCGAAGGCAATCCAATCTCCAGGTCTGCGTCGGATGATGCGGGTGGTTTGAAATTTCCTGTTTCCTTATCGATCTCAGTATCGCGGGCCATTTCTTTCAGATTTCCGATGGCTTTGGAGCTAACGTTCTGCTCAGGCCCAAGCCAGGAGATAGTAAGATTGGCTTGCGCAAACACTTGGCTCGTTTTGGCGACTTGAACACTCTTTTAATTGTTGGCTTTCTGATTAATGCATAGTGCGTCAACCCAGATGTAACGTGGCTCTTCGGTGAATCGAAGATAACGGAGAGCGACATCAAGATTTTGCGTGATGGAGATGACACTCATTTCGCCGCTCGAGTCCACTTCCACTGTTGACAGACTTTTCTCTGAGCCCCAAACATACGATAGTGCCTCGTAGGCGGGCTTCTCCACCTGCGAGCTCGATCAGCGTGTGATACCGAGGCTTGCTCGCGATACTGACTTTGAGTTTTCGGATGACGAATTTGATTTTCAGGCCAGCTTTGAAACGCAATGCCGGCTGCAGTACAGCTATGTGAATGTTGCGCTCTGGACTCGAAAGTGGCTCATACTCGTACGCGACCTGGGCCATAATTCGCTCAATGAGTAATGAGCTGCAGGCAGCAGGATGTGGTTCTGGAAAATCGAGCTCAGCCTGATAGGCCGCGGGCGGACATCAGATCAGCAGTCGACGCGACATTTGCAGGCCGAGTGTAACCTAAGTGAACAAAAAAAAAAAAAAGTCATAAAGACCAAGAGAGGACAGAGTTGCTGAAGTTCTAGAGAACGTGTCTGCGTGTGCGAGTGTGTGACGAGCTTCGCAGCGCTAGCACTGCGCATGGAAGTTGTTGGCGCGCGCCTGGCAAATCACCCAAACATGCATCCTGTACCAGATGCATAAGCTGACTGAAATGTATGTCTAACTTGTTCCTACTTAACCGATCTTTTTGATGTGATCCGTAACCAAGCATGTCCAATCCGAGCTATTGTAATAAATAGTATGCCCATCGTTGTGCGTCTGCTGTCCAGTGCTGGGAATAGTATCACCCAGCTGCCAAAACAAGTCTGCAGCAAGTCCATCGTTTTTCAAGCCAAGAGCAGTGCTCTGCCACTTGCCTTCAACCGGGCAGTGGTCCGAAGCAACATCGACACCATACTCCTCGAGCAAGCAGGGCTTGTTTGCTTTCTTGCAAGCAGCCGCGTGCGCAGTGATCCATGCGTTGCCCCAATCGTTCGTGGTACCCCAAGACTTCGGGTACAGATGAATCGTGCCGAAGTTGACGTTGGGCAGTGCAAGATTGGCGGCAAAATCGAGACCTTCGCCAAACTGGTAGGGGTACGAGCCGTCGCCGGTAAGGCCAAAGCCCTCGTCGCCAATGGCGATCATGTGGTCAGAATCAAGAGAGCGGACATAGTTCGACGAGCTACGAATCCAGTTCGTAAGGACTGAGGTGGCGCACCCGTTGCAGCGGGGCTCGTTGGCAAGCTCCCAGGCGAAGACGGCAGTTGAGGTGCGGTAGCGTGAGACCACGGCTTTGATGTAGGCTTGGTACATGGTCTGGCACTTGGTGGACTGGTACCATTGCGCATTGCTGCTGACACCGCAGGCTGAAAAGTAGGCTGCCATGCCGCCGTAGTCGGTCCAGTTGTTCACGAAGTTGATGATGAGCTTGATGCCATTGTTCTCAGCCGCCTTGACTACGGCGTCGAGGCGCTGCAAGCCGTTGGCGCCAGTGTTGATGGTTGCGGTGGAGCCCGAGAAAGATTGGAAGTAGACTGTGCCTGAGCCGGGGATCGAAGTCACGTCGTTGAAGCCCCAGACACGAAGGATCTTCTGCCCTGAGGACTTTAGATGACCCATGATGACATTGACATCGTTGTCGTTGGTGAGAAAGGGGATCCAGTAGCTGTTGGTGCCAGCGTAGTCTGGACAAAGTCAGTACGGGGATCGAGGAGCTGGGTTTCGCGACCTACACTTTGTGACACCATCGACGTTAAATTTGAGGCCGTCGACCTTCGAATATGATGCTCGAGCAGTGATTTCGTTCTTGACTGCTGGTAGCGCAGCTACTGCAGCGACGAAGGAGAGGATCGTTGCAAGCTTCATGGTAACTATGCGTGAAGCCTGAGAGCGTTGTTTGTTCAACGTCGGGGAATGGCATACATTAAAAAGAGATGAAAGCAGCCAGGGTCAGCGCAGGGCTCAAGACTAACGGAGACATATCCTCCGTTTCGAAACGAATTCGTTCGCCGCTGGCAGATGAGATGGTTCTAACGGTGGGGTCACTATAGTATATACTTCCTGGTAATGTCGATCGCCTCTCTAGGACGCTGCCATGGGCGGCTTTGACGCATGGGAAAGTGCATTTTCCATTCTGCCTGGTCGGAGGTCGCAAAAGAGGAGGTTATTTGAGCGGTGCATGATGCTCCGGGCTCGAAGCGATCAAGTGCCTGTCGAAGCAGTAAAGTCATGAGGTTCCGCATAGATTAAGCAAGCCTGTCGAACGTCCGGGATTCTGATTAGCGAGGCGCCAAAACCTGGGGTGCAGTGGGGCGCGTTTGCTTGGAAGGTCAGTTTCGAAACGCGATAATGCGAGCGTGGTCCACAAAGTCGCGCGTCCGTATGTTCCCTCCTCTGGTTATCTCGGTAGTGTTGTGCCTACTTCGACTCGGCCTGCGCAAACGCCATACATGTGAGCGGCGCAAACCACATTGTAGAGAGCCGGACGTTGACGCTACGTCGCCGGGGTCGCAAGAACAGTCGTCAAACGTTGAGTTCTGTATGATGTCGGAATCAAAGACGAGATAGAAGACCGCGAAAAGAGGAGCAGGCTGATGAAAGGACACAACACACGAGAACGAGAACGAGAACGAGAACGAGAACGGCAGGCACTAGCTCCGCACTAGCCATTGAGCCAGGGAAAGTGCGACCATTGCGCACGTCCACCACACTTACACACACTCACAATCAGCAATGCTGTATTATGCGCTTGAAAACGATTCCACTGAGCGTTTGAAAACCTGCAAAGTCGCAATGAGTGTTGCGATGTTTACATCATGGTATCTTGACCAAGCAATGGCTGCAGCGGCCGAGGCATTCACCTCGCAGCAAGCTGTGATTACTGATGAAGTTTAGTAACCACATCGCGCAATGTTGCTCTACACAGGACACGGTGCCATGCTACAATCACATCTTACTGCTTAGAATTGCGGAAGCTTACATCTTGAAGGTCAGCAGGGTACCGTAAAGATGGAAGCTCTATCCATGGAAGACCATCATGCCACGAGCACCAACAACAATCCAACTTCTGGTCTTCCTGACCTCGATCCTGATCCTTTATCTCATCATACAGCCAGCCAATATGTCAACACAAACAGCACTCATTGTCTCCGAGGTCGGCGGACGCGTGCACGCAACGTCAGACTGGCGCGTTCCGCAACCAGGACACAAGCAAGTCCAAATCCGCGTCACAGTCGCTGGTCTCAACCCTCATGACCAGAAAGCACGCGACGTTGGCCTATTCATCAAGGACAACCTGCCAGCCGTCCTCGCCAACGATGTGACAGGTGTTGTCATAGTCGCTGGACCTGAAACCACCAAGTTCAAGGTCGGCGACAGGATAGTCTCGCAGTCGAACCTTGGTGTGTACGCACAGAACGGCTTGCAGCGGTATGCGGTTGCGGACGAGGACTTTGCGTCGAAGATTCCAGAGGGTTTCAGTGACCACGACGCTGCCACAGTACCCACCAATGCGATTGCATTGCTCATCGGTCTCTTCGATAAGAGTGGTCTTGATATTCCCGCGCCTTGGACCAGCGAAGCCAAAGCTTTCGACTTTGCTGGGACTACGCTGCTTATTCTCGGTGGTGGTAGCAACTGCGGACGATTCGGTGTACAGTTCGCCAGACTAGCTGGCATTGGGAAGATCGTCGTCGTCGGTGGTTTTGAAGACGAACCCAAGAAGTACGGCGCAACACACGTCCTAGATAGGCACGGCGGTGACGCTGCGGTACTGGAGCGTATTTGCAACGTCGTCGTCGATGATTTGGTATACGCTCTCGACGCCATAAATCCTCCTTCAGAACAGCATCTCGCCATCAGCGCGCTTTCTTCTAGCAAGACGGGAAAGCTTGCTCGTTTGCGCGCCTCGGTTGGCGCTATCGATGAGTCAAAGATTGTTGGCGAGAAGGAGGCCGGATACGACCTGCGCAATGTTCTTGGAAGTTCGCACCTCAAAGTTGAGACTGCGAAGCCGTTTTGGGATCGCGTGGCAGGCTATTTGGAGGATGGAAGCCTGGTGCCATTGAAGTACGAGGTTGTAGATGGGCTGGATGAGGATAAGGTCAACAAGCTTCTGGATCAATACAGAGATGGGGAAAGGGTGGTTCAGACGCACTTCGAGTGTCTGCATAATTTCAGGCCGCAGCTGGCGGGCGGGCGCATAGGCTCACGCAATGCGACTTCCCCATCAAAATTCCGCTAGACATAGGACAATATCAATTCTGACCTGTTCCATCCTCAGACACCGATCCTCTGATGCTTGTGTCACACTCGTCTTGACCGTGGTCTTGACAAAGTGTCTTATCTCAAGGAAGCTGGGAGTGACTGTTTCCAATCTCGAAAAAGGCAGCCACCAATCTCGACCTACCAGCTGCGGCGTAGCTGTCTATACATTTCAGCCATGACCCTGACTTCTCCAACTGCTCGTCTGTTCTCCTTGTGTCTTCCGATGCTCAATTCTCAAGATTCATACTCTCCACGGTTTAATAATGATTGAGCCTCCAGCCTTCTCGTCAAGCTCTCATCTCCACTTCCCACCATATGCCAGATTCAGTTCCATGCACGGCCTAAGGCTGGTCCACGCGTCAACACATGTTTGCGACGAATGATGTTCACATGCCCGCCGTCTCAGACTGCCGCCGGATATTTGCCGATGCGAGGTTGCAGGCGCCGCAAACCGTGGCATGAGCGTCATGGAGTTGCACCCCACCAGAACCCCGCTCTTTCGACCAGCGTCAAGCAGCGCAAAGGATGCCAACGACGACGTGTCTTGTCTGGCGCGTACACACAGTGCTACAGGCACCGTGATGGGCAGTCTCGTGCCCGAGCAAGGTTGCCGGCACCTCACTGGGGGCTGAAAGCAGCCACACTTTGGCCTAGAAGCGATGCGGCAGCCAGCTGAACGTGCATCTCTCGATGGGGCGCAAGGGCTGAGATGATCCAGCGCTGGAGCCGCAGCGCCTGAGGCAGCCCGCCGCGCGAAATCGATATCTCAAGCGCATCTTGCGAGAGACTCTTCTTTCACCTGAGCCTTCTACAGTCTGTACATCGATGACGTCGCTGCTCCAGCGCATTATCACAGACCGTTGTTGCACAGTACGGGTCACCCCAGCTTGACACGGACCTTAGCCTTGCTGAATTGTCAGCTGCGATTCGGCGATAAACAAAAGACGGCTGAAACCCTCCAGGCAGCGCTGCAGCAAGGGGCAGCAGAAGCGGACCCCATACAGCCCTGCGTATAATATCCGTGGTAGCAATGGCCGAACGCCGTCGCGAAGAACCAAACAACCCCAACAGCGCCGACTCAACGCCTGCACTGCCCACGCTGGGCTTCGAAAACAGCTCCCCAACATTCGGCCTCTCCTTCGCGCCGTCAGTCTCGTCACTGACTACACGCGCCGGCTACTCTCGAGTTGGCAACGAAGCCGCCGACCGCCATGCCCCACCTACGATCGCAGAGGAAGATGAGGAGGACATCGCAGACAGCTTTCGAAGACAGCGCAGCAGTGGGCTTGGGATAGCAGCAGCTGGCGACTCCCCTTCACTGGGTAGTGGGACTGTTATACCGCCTCATGTGCGCAACACAGCGACTGCTCCCATGTGGAGTCCAGACATTACGCTGTCACCACCAGGCACGAGCGACCCTTTCCTCGGCAGAGTTCCCCACGGTTCGGCTGAGGCCACCCCCGATCTGGCGCGAGACCGCTTCAGCCCATACACTGGCAGCTACGAGGAGTTCCGGCGCGATATTACAGGACATTTGCGCACAGCTCCCAGCACCGACGACTTCCAGCAGTACATGCACGCGTCAGACACACAACGGTTGCGCGGCGCACTATCCATTAGGTCAGCATTTGGAAACAATGGGTTCCACCCTGGGCACGAATGTCAAACCAAGAGAGACTTCTACCACTCTCGTTTCTCCTGGCTGAACGCAACTATCCTCTTCATCTGTGTGCTATCCACGGTGCTGTCTGGCATATTCCTCGTGCTGGCGCTCAAAGCTCCACGCTATGGACGATTGATCAGCACCAGCGACGGAGCAAAGATGCGACCTGCCACTGCGATCCTTTGGACATCCATTTTAGCCAAGATCATTGAGCTGTCATTCGTCACCGGATTTGTTGCGTTCCTGGGTCAAGTGCTGAGCCGGAGAGCTTTCAGTCGAAGTGGAGGTGTGACACTTTCAGAGCTGAGTATGTGGCGATGGGTTGTCCAGCCAGGCACTCTTATCACCCACTGGGAGACTGCCAAATATGCGGGCTTGTCTTTTCTCGGCATGATGAGTCTACTGAGTGCGATCTTGGCTACCCTCTACGCGCCCGCAGCTACCGCCTTGGTTCAGCCTATGTTGAGTCATGGCCGAATGGAGACCAGGCTGTTAGCCGGAAGCGTAAAGGCTGACTTTGCGAGCATAACCCACATCAAGGAGATGTGTCAAACACCAATAGGCACCAATATCGATCCGGAATATGCCGGCACGACTTGCTCCCAGATCGAGCATGCTGGGCAAGGATTTTACAACTACCACAAATACCTTGCCGATTGGGACAACCGAATCATGGCTCGAAATGTGTCCAACGACCAGACGAAACGCCCCCTGGGCTTTGGTCTATTGTACGAAAATACTACCGTCACAGCTCAGTGGATTGATATTGTAAATACCACAGAGATATCCCGAGAGCATGGCAGAGTCATCAACAACGTTTCGCTTGCTATGCCACACGCCGGTGTGTTCGCTGCAGCGCGTGACCAGAGAAATGGCATCCTTCAGCCTGAAGAACTGGACTCTGAGGGGACCTACACTCTGGAGGCGTCCGTACCAAGCCCCATTATGAAGGTTCTGTGCGTGAATCTGAAAAAAGAGGAGCTGGCACCGCTCGTCTTCCAAGAATGGACTGATGAGATAGTCAATGCGACATCGTGGACTCCGGACAAGCTCATGGCGAAAGCGACAACCAGAAATAAAACAGTGGTGGACGACATCTTTGGATGGACGAAGGAAGACAATGAGACAATGCTGGACTATCCGCCAGTGTTCTCCAGGTTCCCGCTGCCATTCAACACCATCCTCAATAACACCAGTGGGTTTTGGGGACGGCCTGCAATCTACATCATGGGTGCGGGTGGTACACCGATCGAAGGTTATGCGGGCCCTGACATGACCGACGTCTACTCACTCTGTAAGGCAGATGTCGACATTACCCCATACTGCAGCACAACCTATACGGCGGGTGGCTCGGGTGGGCGAATGGAGGTCAAATGTGAGACGCCAGAGAGTGTCAAGAAAGGCACGATGACGTATATCAACAGCCTCACGAATGCAACGGTGCAGCGGGGTCTCAAAAATTGGCGCGACGTTGGCACTGACTGGTCCAACAGTCTCTCGCTTGGCACTGGTCTTAGTGACGGTGAGGCCAGCAACTCCAGACTTCTCATGCAGCTGCAACTAGTACCAAAGGGCTGGCCGAAAGTCGACGAGAAGAACCTTCATGTTGAGCTCAACCCAGAACTTCCGAGCATGGCCGAAGCTATTGCAGTCTTGTCTGGTTGCACACTCCTCAAGAGCTTCATTGATGCTCCTTTTGTTCCTTTCTTCGTAAGTTCACTTCCCCTTACGTGACATGTTGATTGCGGAAGTCGCTGACACCGGGCAGGAGTACACCCTTCCCAAGGGCGAGACGTCACTACCGCAACCAGCCACCCAATACTTCAACGCAACCATTGTAGCACAGCAATATGCGTCTGGTGGAGCTGATAACCCGTCTAAAGCATGGTTGGCTATCCTCATTTTGGTGTTCGCCATGAATATCTTCATCCTGATCTACTTCATCCTCCACCGCGGCCTCGTCACCGACTTTTCTGAACCTCCGAACCTTTTCGCGCTAGCTGTCAACAGTCCACCGAGTCAGGCTTTAGCGGGAAGCTGCGGTGGAGGGCCCGAGGGCAAACAATATATGGTCAACTGGTTTGTCAATCACGAAGGTGAGCATTTGTACATGGAGCCTGGTGAGAAGACAGCTCTGTTGGCTGGACAAGACCATGGATATGTGCACGAGCACACTCACAATCACGGTGCGCCACGGGCGACGATGGACGATGATAGTGGAGTCCTTTCGAAGGTCGCCTCAGCCTTCAATAGCATACAGCTGCCGTTTGGCTCCAAGACTCAGGCATCAGCTCGAGTCAGTCAGCCCACGGATGCTGGTGCCGAGCAACTCCGGCCTGTCAGCATGGCGAGAACCATGCGCTCTGGAGCTTCGCCCTCTGAATACGAACTTGAAGATGGGGAAACGAGAACCCAGCGGCAGTATGCCAAGCTTTCGAAACGGCATAGTAGACTCTGAGCGTTTTGCTTTCAAACGGTGGGAATTTTGGGTTATCAGCCACGTCTGCAAGTCTACCAAAAGGGTTAGATACCAAGCGGGGCTGATCAAGCCCCATCTCTCACGGCAATAACTTCTGTCAACTTCCCTCTTATACTAGCCACCTCGTCAAAGAATGGCACAACCATGCATATTCTGTCCGTCACTTGTCTCGTTTGACGAAGACTACAATCCGAACTTCACGATTCAGGACGACTACTTCCATCAGCCTTGTCCCTCCTGCGACGATGACAAGTACAGAGCTACTGACCTTTGCGTGTGGTGCGAGCACCTCAGGCTGCGGCATCTTGTCAGGTGCGTTAAGGTACACGAGATCTGGCCACGGCCTCACTTCTACATGAGGCCGAATCTCTTGACGGAATCTCCACCAGAAGGATGTTCTTTGTGTCAACTCTTTCGCCACATACTATTGTCGATGTCACATAGGATATCTCTAGAGCATCTGGCTGAATGTTGCATGGAGCTGTCAGCTGGCGACACCGATGATTCGATCCGGGGGTGGTTCACGAGCAACAAGTTTGACGACATGATCGGTCCAATGTTCTACATATCTGAGAGTAACAGTGGTATGTATTGCTATTGGAGGTCCCCCTTCAACTTTTCTGATCGACTTTAGCTGCCATCTTACCGCTCATCAATGAAAGCATCTCTTGGGACTCCTTACAAGAGGGCATAGATTACTGTGTCGAAAACCACAAGGCATGTCGAAACGAGTCTGGTCCTGCCCTCCCACCTGGCTTCCGCGTCATCGACATCAAGGAGCAGTGCATATCTCAGGTGACGACCACAACCTGCGACTTCTTCGCACTCAGCTACGTCTGGGGAATAGACGACTACCCGCTTTCGAAGACAACAAAAGCAAACTTTGAGACACTAACAACCCCGGGTGCTTTGTCCAAAATTAAATTGCCACAGACAGTACAGGATGCCATGACTGCATGTGCTGAGCTCGGTCGTCGCTACTTGTGGGTCGACAGGCTCTGCATCATACAAGACGATTTGAGCGACAAAGCCAGTCAGATTTCTGCCATGGATCGAATCTACCGTTCGGCGCAGTACGTCATAGTTGCTTATGGCAGTGCGGACATGCATTCTGGCATGTCTGGTATCAGTCGACCTCGACCCCAGACCCAGATGCGTGTGACGGTTTGGGAGTTGACAATTACCTCGGATGCTTTTGATGATTTCTGTGACCGCGACTTCAAAGGCTGTGGCTATATCGAGCGAGGGTGGACGTATCAAGAATTTGAGCTTGCTCGGCGTAAACTATGTTTTCGCAACACCCAAGCTTTTCTTGAGTGCCGCCATGGGCGAAAAGAAGAGTACCACCGTGGTTTCGGTGACAACGGAGACGAGAATCAGACTGTACGACGTGTCGCTCCGCTCTTCGGCCAGTACACTAGCCACATCGAGATCTACTCGCGACGACGGCTCACCTTCTACTCCGACGCTACTGCTGCGATCACCGGAGTACTCCATTGGTTGTATGAGGGGAAAGGTGACATCTATTGTGGGCTGCCGACTTACCACTTCGACAGAGCTCTGCTATGGTACTACGAATCAGGTGAACTCGACAGGCCACCAAACGTCGGCTTTCCTTCCTGGTCATGGGCCTCCGCTCTTGGCTCGTGTGGGAAGTTGGTCTTCTTTGACGCTACCTTACGCGGCCACGCTCGCTTCAGATCACTTGAATTCTGCGGCACTCTTGCGCCTTGGTACAAACTCAATACAGATCTCACAATTCAACCCTTGAACATCGTTCCAGACGATGACATTTGTCCTAGATGGATGACATACGGAGCAATCGCGGCTGAAGGGGGATGTGTTGCCAATGTCACGAATGCCCAGAGGATTGCGCGGCCATGGGCACCTCGGTGGCCCAACTACGCTTCCTACCTAAAAGTAGTGGTCCCCTCTACGCTGCTTGTGAGCGGATCACAGCTACAGCGCTTCAAAACCGCAAGCATGTCTGAGCCACGAAAAGACACCCTCGTCACCTTTGCGCAGACAACCATGTTCAACTGGAAGATCAGTTCCCACGATACCCACGCAGGAATCCAGCTATTATCTCCAGATAGAGACAAGGTCGGCGAAATTGCACTGCCGTTACAGGACCGGAGTCAATACGCCCAACTGACAGATCGATGGGGAAAGACGCTAGAGATCATGGGTATCTCGCTTGCGATCTTGACAGCTCCGGGCAACGATGCTGTAGTAGTGCCGGGGAGGAGCGTGCATGTTGATGGACAAGGCTTTCCTGATATCCCTGTTGTGAACGTGTTGGTGATCGAGAGAAGGGCTGAGTTCGTGAAGAGGAAGCACCTGGGGTGGGTGTGTTTGGATGATTGGATCCGGGCTGAGAGGACGTGGGAGTATCTGCTTTTCGAGTAATGTACCCGACGCTTGCGAAATGCTTGGTGCCGTTCTTCACCTCATGCCTTTAGGGAAGCCCTCAATTTCGACAACCCCAAGTCCTCGTAGAGACTGAGATGAGACATTGTGCGTCCGCTACCTGGATTTTCACGGTGTTTCATAGGAGCTCTCCATGACTTAATTGAACGTAATCCCTTGGCCAGGGCAGCGATGGCGAAGTCCCCGCTTTTCTACACTACCCCTTCAAACGTCTCATCGCTGTAAAGGTCCCACACCCTGATAGCATTTTGGCATCTATCTTCATTACTAAGGAAGCTAAGGCGTTGAAGGTCATGGGCAGCTATGGTAAGCACAAGAACATCAACCACATGATATCGTATCAATCTACCTACGGCGCTACTCTGTGGCCAGCTATCTTTCTCGATTATGCTGAGTTTGGGAGCTTGTGCCATTATCGTAGGGCCTGGTGCAAACAAGAAGCCCAGAACAAAGCACCAGTGGATATCCCGGAGCCAACAGTGTGGAAGTTGTTCAAGGACATTATCCTCGCTCTTGACTTTGTCCACAACAAGTGCGAGTTTATTCACCGTGACGTCAAGCCAGATAATATCCTGGTAACCCGGTCTCCAACTGGCTATGGTAGTGTGGTCCCCAAGATCCCAGTCTTCAAACTCGCAGACTTCTCCCGTGCGGTCGCATATCCCTCACTCGAATTCGGCGGCCGGATGTACGAATGGGCCGGCTCGCTGAATTACGCGCCTCCACTGGCGGAACATCGAGCAAACGTTCCTGCACGCCCTTCAGGAGACATGGGGTCCTTCGGCGCCACACTGCAGAAATTTGCTCTTGGTGTACTCCCAGTTCAGTCCCGAAAGGACTTCGTGGAACAGATGCAGAATATGCAGGAGCCACACCCGAAACTAGACGACGATGGAACGATCTGGATGAAATATGACTGTAGGTTAGGCGCAGCATACCGGCCGCTGAATCTACAAGCGTCGATGCTAGCAAAGTTCTACGACCCCAACGTGAAATTGGCAAAGGCCTACCAGCCGTTCAGCGATGTGCTGAACAAGTGGTACACGAAGCTTTGGGTGATCGATCCGGAGTGGCGAGCAACCTCTGTGTCGCTCATGAAGCAGCTTATTCCCTTCATTGATTGTTACATCGGCGTTGTCGGCCAGCCAAAGACGCACCGGATGGATAGTATGCTGGACAAATCATCTCCGATTTTGCGTCTGCAAGCACCTACGCCTCGGCGCATGGCTGGTTTGCGGACGCCACGCGGTTCTGATCGTCGGCTCAGCTATGAGGGCAACGATTACGCCGTTCTTTCTTGGGAACTGCGCCTGCGTGAACTTGATTAGCATCTCAAGATTTAAGAATCATAATGATGTGCTGGAAACTCTTGGTCCGAGCACAATAGTGACCCTGTGAAGTTTGTTTCAGAGACCACGTTATATGTGGTGCAGATGGTACAAGTGCGTACGTGAGCAAATCTATTCAGACCGTCGTAGGAGGTGCGATGAGTAGTGTGCACTCCCTCATCTTGGGCACAACGACCTTGGCTCCTTCTGAAACTTTAACGCTAGAAACCTGACCGGCATTGCTTCTGCTCGAGAGAGGTGGTCCTTGGCAGGTGTTTGTGCGGCCGAGCCTGTTTTATTACTGGCCGCTTAGCTTTCTGCGCAATCGGCGTTCACCTCTTCACCCTCCCAGATTAATATCAACACAACACCGTGACCACAACGACAACGGGCTGGTTCGGCGACGCCTGGAAAGCTCTTGACGGCTTTGGCCAGAAAGCCGAAAATCATATTAGCCCAATCGCAGCGGAGGCCTGAAAACACGCAGACCACATCAGACACGAGGCTGCAAAGACAACTGGCCCCGCTATTGGAGAAGCTGTGATCCGCGCCGACGCCGTTGGTCAAGAAGCTGGGAAACACATTGGAGGGGCTGCAGTCGAAGCTTGGAAGCATGCAAATAGCATAGGCCACGAAGCAGCGAAGACCATCGGTCCTGGCGTTGGCGAAGCTATCAAGGGCGCGGATGCGTTCAGTCAAGAGGTGGGAAAACAAGTAGACGCTGCGATCCAGGGTACAGCAGAATGAGTGAAGAAGCATCCAGGCGAGATCGCGGGCATCGCCGCTTGTGTTGTCACCACTCCGGTTGCCATTGCAGTCACGGGTCAGGTTCTGGGTGCTGCTGGCTTCACCGCTCAATGTGTTGCTGCAGGTGAGTCGAACATCAAGTATACGAGGTAGCTGCTGACGAAGACTAGGCTCTGCTGCTGCTGCGCATCAGTCCGCAATCGGAAACATTGCGGCTGGAAGCGCTTCCGCGGTGCTACAGAGCGCAGGAGCAGGTGGTGCGGGTACGGCAGTCGTCATTGGTATGGTTGCTGGCACTGTCACTGCTATTGCAGTCGCAGCTAACGTACCGGGCGTTATCAGGGCTGTCACAGAGGATAACAAGGAGATTGCTCAGAAGGCGGACACCGACGTGAAGGAAGAGTAAAAGGATGTGGGTTTCGGACGTGTCGAGATCTTGACGATTACAATGCGGACGTCATGGACGGAACGAGAACGAGGCTCATCTGGGCACGATCTATGTGTTTTGCGAGTCGGAATCAGAGAGCGCATCGAGCATGTCGGCACACGCGTGCTGGTTGGCCCACATGAGGCTCTGTTATGGCTCAGTGCTCCACCTCTTTAGCCAACCTGTTTTCACGTCTAGATTTCGTGTCAACGCGTTCCTGACGCGAAACCTTCCGTTCATGCCATAGGCTGTTCGTAGATTCTTGATGCCATGTGCGCAAGGTTCCTCTCAACTTCGGCTTGTTATTGCTTGACATATCATGACTGCTCGTGCGCATTCGCGTTGGGAACACGAAGGATGAAGAGAAATCATCGGAGTCGCGTTCGGGACTTCACGGCCCTCACATACGCTAATGCGTAGCGGGCCGTTCGACCCATAATTATGATGTAGATCCTGCTATGTCCGACCATCAACACCAAACTTTCTGTCCGATCTCTGACGTCAATAGCAAGGACTAGGCAATATGCTGGCGCATATCTGCGCACACTTACACGCAGACATGCATACCTGTAATGCCTTTTGTTCCTGTGCAACCTCACAATCCTGATCTGGTCGTACCCCTGATCTGGTCGTACCCCTGATCTGGTCGTACCATTGAGCCCAACTTCGACTGGTGATGGCGCACAAACGGCGCGAGCACGACTATGACTTCGATGTACCCTGGCGCCTGATCGATGGAGAGGTAGCGCACGCTCTGGACGACGACGAAGACTCAGAACAGCACAAAAGAAGGAGGAACCAAAAGTTGCGCAAACGATCGATCCGGCACTACCGCCATGCAACAGGTAAATGGGGTGCAGCGCTGGAAAGTTTCAAACCAATCTGGGTAAGTACCGCGACTTTTCAAACGCATCTTCTGTCTCTAACAGAATACAGTTCGCCATAACAATCTCGACAGGCGGACTCGGCCTCATCCTCGCCTCGCCCTTTCCCTACTCAGCACCATGGCAACTACGTCTGGCCTCTGTCCTCTACGTGTTCGAAATCGTTCTCTTCGCCGTCTTCCTCGCTCTTACACTCGCTCGCTGGATCATATACCCACACGTTGCCGTCCGTCGTGCGCTCGCCGACCCAGATGAACTGGCCTCATACGCCATTCCACCGATTGTGTTGATGACAATCGCTGCGTTGACAGCGACGCAAGTCTCGACGACAGCGTGGGGTGGGCATGCTTTCACGCTGGTCGCATATGTGCTTTGGTGGATCGGCATGTTCTGGATGTTCTTGACGGGTGTCGTGGTCATTGTAACGTGCATCTACACTGGTAATCAGATGGATCGCAGCATGACGCCCGTACTGTTCATGGCGCCCGTGGGTCTGGCGACTGCGGGTGTAGAGGCTGGAAATATCGTTAACAACGGTGCTGAGATGAGTGCCCGACTTGCGATACCCATGATCGTCGTCGGTTACTTTGTCGTTGGCATTGCGCTGTTCATGGGCATCATCTTGTACACGCTTTTCTTCCATCGATTGCTGGCTGCTGGATTGAACCCGCCGGCGCAAAGAGCTGGACTCTTCATCCTTATAGGTGCAGCGGGTCAGCTGAGCTCTGCATTCCAGATCCTGGGAAATGCAGCGCAGACGTTCTTCCAGCAGTACAAGCCCCAAGCCACTAGTGCTACCTTCTGGCAGCAGGACGCTGGTGCTGGTATTGACTTTTCGGGGATGTTGTTGGGTCTGTTGCTGCTTGGCTTCGACTACTTCACATTCTGCCTCGCAATAGTGGGTGTTGCTGATGTCTTCATCAAGAAGCAGTTCTCGTATACTCTGACATGGTGGAGCGTGGTCTTCCCAACAGTCACATTGGTGACCGCCTGGCTGCAGTTAGGCACCTCGATGGATTCGCCGGCATTCAGAGGCCTGACGGCTGCGCTGTACATGTTTGTTGTTCTTGTCTACCTTCTCAATTGGGTCGGCACCATTCGCGGGATTTTCACCGGCGACCTGATATGGGCCAAAAGCGAGCTGCAGAGGGAAGAGGGGATGATGAAGAAGGCGAAGGACATGGAGAAGCCGAGGGATAGTGGAGAAGTCTAAATCAATTGTGGCAATATAAGTTGTACAATGTTGAGGATTTCCATCGATCAGTAAATCTCTTCCCGCTCATTCAGCGGATATCTTCGATAGTATAGTGGTCAGTATTTCTGCTTGTCATTCTTCGGAACAGCTCGCAGGAGGCCGGGGTTCGATTCCCCGTCGGAGAGATTCTTTTTTTTTATTTTTGCTTCTGTCTACGTGTGGAAGCATTGTCGAGCAGCCGTGGTGGTGGAAGTGTCGAATGAATTTTTGCTGAAGGTCCGTGCGCGCAGCATCCGCTTCTACTCGCTAGTCATTGCACTGGACCTGATAGGTCGCCGACAATTCTCTGTCGGAGAGGTGCGATTGTTTTTGCCCCTGTTGATGTTTGAAGAGGTGCTAGAGAAGTGCTGGGTGGAGTTGTAGATGAGTGATTTGTTGGCAGCCCGTACATCGTGCACCTCCGCCATAGCCCCATATGAGACGGAATGGTTTTGCTGCAGTGTCGCATTCAAGCATTATGTTCATTTCGACCCTACAGCTACGACTGTGTGTTATTGAGACCAGGCTGTCGACTCGAGGACCGTTTGTTGAGTCATCTCAGATCTGCTCAGTGCTTGGCACCCTTGAGTAGCGAGGCAGGGGGCCCTTTTGCGCAGAGTCAGTCGTATAGTCGACCTTTCTAAGTTCAATCGAAGAGCGCCTTAGCCGGGCGTGACTCGCGTCGCTGACGTCCAGGGCGGCAAGCTTTTCATTTCCTTGTGTGACCGGTACGGTACCAGTTGCGTTCGACCACGTGCCCACCCCCAAGCCTTCGTGCGCAAGTCGTTGAATTTGTAGTGTCGACCCAGCTTGCCACTCCGCATAGGCATATCGTAGCCTTTGGTTGCATTGGAACCACGATAGCTTGAACAGGGCTGCAAGTACCGGCTCCAGCAGGAATGCAGCAACCATGAAGGTACCTCCTATCGCGAGGATGAGGCCAACGCCCAGGACACTGAAAGAATAATGCTTCGAGCTTCGAGCTTTCTGTAGGCAACATGTCAACATACGGACTTATGATGACTGCTCCTCAACATACCTGGCTGTGACATATCCGCTGGCAAGGCTCCCCAGTTTCAGTTTGGTTACAGACGCTGCCACCACCAAGCCAAACTCCTCGGGCATAGTCGATGGGAAAACGCTGCATCGATGCTAAGGACGCTTGGGCGACATATTCCAACTCTTTCTGCCACTGGTCCGATGGCAAGGCTTTCGTTTGTATACCGGTGTTCTTGTTTGGAGGAAAGAGTGGATATAAGGTTTGGCGCGCAAGTAGGGTTGGTACGCGCTTTGCTGCGTAGAAGCTTCGCATTCCTCCAGATCCGAATGATTGTAGCACAACGTCCAGGGGACGCAGAAAGAGACGGTCTTCAAGGTCCGGGAAGATCCGACGGAACTCGCTTTCTCCGTTGCTACTGTCGAAGAAGCTTAGGCAACCATCCGCACCAGGGATCTTGGGATTGCAGAAGGTCCTCGTTGAGGTGCACCCCATTACTGTAGCAGGTTCGTCTGGAAGGTACAAGGGAAGTAACGTGTTGGATGGCGTGTTTGCAGAAAACCATGGATCGTCCGTTCGATTCATATATGCGACACCGAAAGGTACCAGGAAATACAAGGATGTTGCTGCGCCAGCAACTTGGAGCTCAGGAATCAGGGGCATGTCAATATATCGGTCCCATAAGCCACTGCAGGATGTCAGCAAGTGCTTTAGCCATTGTGTTGCGTGGGGTGCCGATGTGAGACCTACATGACCTGGTAGTCGCCTTCCTTCTCGGAGGTGAGCCACGTTGCGTTGTTCATGACCTCAAAGGTATAATTCTCTGGGCCAGCTCCGTAATAGTACCTTGTGAAATTGGCACCGCCTCGTTCTAGATCTATTGAAGAGTTGGACCACCCTGCTGTGACTAATGGTCCACAATGCTCCTTGACTTGGACGGTGACATGCGGCCCTGTGTTCAGTCCGAGATGCTCGTAGCTGTCGAGTACACCAGTGTCCAGAAGCCAATTGCCTGATGATAACTTGCACATATCCTCTGGAAAAGGGCAGGAAGCGTTGCGAGCGACCGTGTATGGCAGAGCCGGAATAGTGGTAACCTTGCAACTATCCGGGTTTTCGTGGTGCTCGAGCTGATAACACTGTTGAGCATATGCTAGATTTTCGGCGGCTTTTTGGTTGAGATACGGTGTGGTGAACTGAAGGCTGTCATCGCTGTCCATTGCAGGCAATTCGGTCCCACAGTCCCTCCCTTTCAAGAGGACTTCGTTTGCTGAACTGCTCGACACTCTAGACGAGAAAATACCTGAATGGTTTGATTAGCTCGATGGTGGTCTTGCTGCCGCTGTATGTCGTTACCTGCAAAGATAAAGCAAATTGCCAGAACCAGAGCGACCGTCGTGGGTAAGAGCAGCTTTCGTAAGACGCCTGTTCCTCTCCTACGCCAGGCGTACATGACGAGAGCGAGGTCGTATGCTGCATCAAGTGGCAAAGATGTGTTCCTTAGTATCGCTTGCCGTTGGTTATGAAGGCCATCGTTGCTCCCTTCTGATGACTGCGCGAAATGCAGTAGGCATCGAACCACCTTCCATAGACTGCGTCCACTTGTACTGACGAACAACGCAAGGAAAGCGATAAGCAGTCCACCTCGAGCTCGATCCAAGGTTAATGTCGCACCTCGGACAGTGTCGAAAGATCGGTTGATCCAGAATCCGAGGTAGATGTCATCGTCCAACGAACCCGGTATAACATTCGTCGCCATCGTTATCCTTTCGATGCCAGGGGATAGCTAGGTAAGGGCGTGACTTTGACAGCGGCGCGAATGGTGATGTGATATGAGGACAACGCGCTGGGGGCCTCATATTGACAGCCTACCGGATACAACCTCAGCCTTGCGCAGTTGTGGCTGTTTCATGGGCCCTGCACGGCATTTCCGTGCTGAAGCCTTGCACGCCTAATGCACGCGCATGGGTCTTCTTCGCGCACTCGTAGTGGCATCGTATTGGCCAAGGAGTGCAGAATGCCGGGGGACTGGATTTTGAGCGACATAGTTGTCAGTCCCATCGAAGTATGCATGTGATGTGCGCCTGCCTTAACGCGGTGAGGAGAGTTGCTGGCGTATCAAGGCCGTTGGGTTGTGCGCGACTGGGGTTGGTGTGGGGACACAGTCAGCCTCCTTCCGCCTTAGCAATCATCCCTGCTATGTAAGACGGAAATAGATTGACGTCGCGTAGAACAGCAATTTCAGAAGGCTCACAATCAAAAAGCTCTGTATCCCTCGTACAAGATGCACGATGTTGAGGTATGCCCGACCGACGAAACTTGGTGATGACCTCAGGCACCGTTGGAGAAAATACACTTTGCCTATTGCGGAACTAGCGCCATCCACTAACGCGGCAGGAACGCGTCGCGTTCTTTGGGCCCTTTTGCTGGCAATCTTCTTCGCACTGTCGTTGCAATCAGCCATCGATGTGAACTATTCCGTCCGCGTGACTTGCCCACCTCGATTACGTCGTGAAAGGGTTGTAGAAGCTTCCAGTCTGGTTCGACAGCTTCTTCAGCTTCTTGTTCTGCCTTCTGAGATAAGTCTTCGACGTGAACGCCATGCAGAGCGTCAGACCCGCAAACACGATCTGCAAAATCATCGCCATGGTGTAGCGCGGTGAATCGCTGTCAGGGAAGAAGTACGGTGACATCTACAAGGATGGTTAGAGGTAAGCGGACCGTACTAGGAGCTTCAGACTTACTACATTGCCTAGATGACCGCAGATGTTGACGATGGCACCGCCAGCCGCCCTTTTTTCTGGTGTCTGCCCGAGAGAGCTTACTGCCCATGTGTAGACCAGGGCGTTTGCGGAAAAGCTGCCTGAGGTGTACAGAAAGGCTGCAGTATAGCGTGCCGCGGTGTTGAGAGTCGCCACCGAGATGATGAACCCAATAATCGCGCAGCAGTTGTTGGCCATGATGTGAAAACCACGTTCCTTCTTGCGGTCTGAGGACCATGCTACGAAGAAGGACACCGCCGTTCCTAGCACGTACGGAGGGGCGGTGAGCAAAAGCGAGATCGTGTTGTTCCCAATACCGAAGCCGCGAACCATAATAGGGAAAAAGTTGTTGAAACCATAAGAGGAGGTCATGAAAATATTCATGAAGATGAAGATCTACGCCTGATCAGCAGATGTAAGCCGTACGGGGTTGCAGTGCTACTCACGTATGTCTTGACATCCGTCAGAGCGAGACGCAAACCATGCCACACGGTCGAATCCGTGTGCGCCTCAACGCGGTCAGCTTCGATGCGAGCTACAGCAATTCTCCGCATGTCTTCGGTCATCGACCACATCTGACCGCCGGTCTTCGAGTGTGGGTAGTTCGGAAGGATCCAGTATGCTGTTAGCGCGAAGAAGGCGCTCAACGCGGCCTCAAGTATAAACAGCCACTGCAACATATTAGCCTACCGTTGGCATTGCTGCGGTTGTCAGACCTACCTGCCAGCCTTGAAGGCCTCCCAGACCGACCATGCCGGACAGTACACCGGCTGCAATCAAGCCGGAGAAAGCCTGAGCAAGAACGAGTCCCGAGTAGAGCAGGGCTGTACGAAGAGCGAGCTCACGACGAGTGTACCAGCACGACATGAGGAACACAGCCTGCACTTGTCAATCGTCCACATCTTCTATCAGGTGGGTATACGTACACCCGGGAAAAGAGGCGCTTCAATGATGCCCAAGACGAACTGGACGGCGAACAGCTCACCAGGACTCTTGACACCGGCTGTGGCAGCAGACACGCCTGACCACAGAAGTGCGCATGTGGGCAAATAGAGCTGTGGACGAACCCGTGTGATCAACATGTTTGATGCTTTCGATTCGTTAGTGGAAGGGCACTTGCACGCAGAAGAACAACTTACGCAACTGTGCAAGCATGTAGCTGTGATACGTCAGCAATCTCCATCTGCACCAGGGGACAGACAGCGCACCCTACTGTGAGCAAGGCCACGGCCGTACTGTAGTCCGTATTGCCCAGTTGCAGTGTCTCCTCGAAGTCTGGATCCAGGCGAGCTTGACTGCCCGGTTGTGTCAGCAATGACAGACTCGACTGCAGACGGTAACTCACGCAATGTTCACACGATTGAGGTAATTGAACACTGGAGGTGGTCAGCTCTCTGCGCCCTAAGACGTCAAGCGCGAAGGTCAACTCCATACTATACAAGATCCAGAGCTGTGGAAGTAATGTCATATCGAGCCTTCGAACGATTTCCTTTTCTTTCGCCTGCCAGTCTTCGATACCAAGAGACTCGATTGCATTCAACTTCTTAGCTTTCTGGTCAGCTACGGATAGGTTGGTAGGAACCGTCTCGAGGTAATCAATGTCTTCTTTGCTCTTCTCAAACGCAACGTGTGGGGCAGCTGGTCCCATCGTGCTACCGTGTATGACAGGCTCTGAGTTCGGGATATTTGTTACGCCGGCCATTGTGTGCAAAAAGTAGGAAGAAGAGAGGAGAAAGCAGAAATGAATAACATGCGCTGAAGAGACAATGTCCACCTTTATACAACCTAACCTACTCCGCACTACCACAGCTTGATCTCCAACATGCTACTCTTTGTCCGATACGCTAATCCACGTTCTTGGTAGTCGGAGTTTCTTTGCGAGCCTTGGAAAACAAAATCTCGAATGTTGACTTACAGATCTCATGCGCTACTCCACATTGGCAGCCTGACATGCATGCTTGGTCCGCCCACTGGGCCGCGGAGCCGGCGTTGCCATCGAGGAACAAGACGCTCAGTCCATTGGGAAGCTATGAATATGATGGGAGGACCGCTTTGGGCTATCCGCTGAATTCTCGCCCAGTAAAAGACAAGAGTTGGCGAACACGGCTACGAGTGCTGGTCCGGCATGGTTGTGGAGATAGACTCTTGGTGTTGTTCGATCAGCCGAGACTCTGGGGATGGTATTAAGAAGCCAAGCCGGCATCGGTGCCGGGCAACGGGCGCGCCGCTGACGCACGAGTCATGGCAGCTGTGAAAGACCGCAAATGTGATCCGTCCAGTCCTACGATCAATCGCAGCACTCGTGAGGTCAAAGATTCAAACTTAAGGATGATGTATCGACGTCACGTTGCATTTCAGAAGTTGTTTGGATGCCGTGTGGATATGGTCTATGGAGAATGGCAAGAGTTACGGCTGAGAAAACCTGCGAGTCTTGCACATGATGCGCAAACAACTCTCGTCTTGAAAAAACATATGAGTCTGCTGATCCATTTTCTTAGATGACTCTCACCTCGGACTTTTACCGACGTTGACCCTTCAGAAAGAGGTGGGGGAAACCGTAGCCGCTGGGCTTTTGCGACATAACTGCAACGTTCAATGGTGTTTCGAACCCTCGAACGCGTATCTTCCTAAAGAGGTCGGTTTGCTTCCCGTATAGAACACTCAGTTCCAAGGTTAGCTCGGACTATATTTCGACATGCAAGATGTACTCACCATATCTTATATTCCTGCACCATTCTCGACAACGTAATCGACCAGAGCGATCCCGCAAGATCTGCCCCGTTTCAAGTGACGGCAGGAACCTCTGGCGTGGCAGTCTTTGCAGGTGCCGTATTCATCCAGATTCGGATCGACAGTCCCCCACGCAGTGCACTTGCGACAACAAAGCCATCGTCGACCGCCAATCGTCAGATACGTGGCGACCACTGCTGCCGGATCTTCGACAAGTTGGCCCTTCGTATGGTTACCGCTACTTTTACTACGACCTGGACGCGCCCAGCCACGAGCAGCTGCTCTCCCTCGAGATGACAGAATGTGGTTTCGCATACCAAGTCTACGTCTGCAAATACTGTCTGTGCCTGCGACATGCAGACAAATCCACCAAGAACATGACGAGTAACGCATACAACAAGTACAGCACTTCAACACATCCCCCTGGGCGGAAAGATAGGTTCTGCGCAGACTGTGGATTCGACAAGCGCAACCCAATTCGTTACTAGAGGGGCGTCCACATCAAGGTCAACGTTGTACCATGGCTTCATTGCTTTGGATGTGACAAGATCAAAAAGGGTGTCGAGATCGGAACCTCTGCCTGCAAGGATTTGTGCAGGGACTGCCACGTCCGTTACGGATGTGTCTTCGTCAAGGGCCAGCCGAAGCGTCGTTGCAAATTCAACCCGCAATTTTACTCGGCGAAGAAATGAAGTGATCTGTGTTGACCGGGAAGGATTGGCTGTGACTGTTACAGGACATCTTGTATGAACTGGAGAGTCAGGTCTTGAGTTGAAGTCATGTACTCGAATGTGTTCGCTCCGTGAAGCGTACTGTGGATCTACTGCCCCTATGGCTGTCAGTCAGGATGTACTGAAGTTTGTCTTATGGGTGATTCACTCTTCGTACAAGCTTCTGGTGATATGAACCTCTCTGAAGAATGTTTCGTTGAAGAGGCTCGCAGATCTGCTTGTGTGAGGCCATGCGAAACGAGAATGGAGCAGTGAAGACGATCGGATGCTTGCGTGCAAGAAAGTGAACAAATGCTGAACTCAGAGGAACATTGGGACGTTCGTGAAGATCTCTTCCCCTTAAATAAAGCAAACCCCAAGGTTTCATTGAGCGTGAAGTATTCGAAACGTTTGCCTCGAAGTGACCGTGGAATTGTACCTTGAGATCGCCACGTTCACTTTCACTCGCACTTTAACCCAAACGTCTCGGCCGCTTGGCTAGCGCGATAAGTAGCCCAAGCAGTAGACGTTATATCCTTTCCACACGAAATATACACGGCATCTACCCAACCTTTGCCACGCAACAATTCCAAGGTTGCTCGAGCATCCCGTCCAGCCTACGCCCACCCGCCAAGCCGCGAGCTCTAGACGCGTATGCAGCCGCCGCTACTCCAACTTCTCCACCACCCACCAGTATGGCAACTAGTTGCGTCACGGTTCTCATGGACTCAGATCCGTGTTCGCACCCAGCACATCTTTCCACCCTGTCGCTCGCTCGCTCGAGGCCTCCATCACCGCCAGTCGACCCATACAAAGGCCCGCCTCATCTGCGCCGATTACCCGTCACACTGCACCTGAAGACCATCGCTCACATCAGCTCTTCACACGACGTTTTGCATCTCTGTCTACGTCCTGCCAACCAATACTTTTACGGCATCATTCCCGTGCTTGACCTCGACACAATCTTGCGCATCGAGAAGACGGATCGGGCTAGACGAGCTGCACTCTTCGTCTGCCGACACTGCCGACAGCGCAACGGCAGTATTGATCTGTGCCACAGGTCAAAATTTGCTGATGGCATGATGAGACGGAAGACAGGCGCGCAGGGATCTACTCCAGAGAGAAGCGATTTTGCGCTGACTGTGGCTTTTACATGACGAAGCCTAAGCTATACAAAGTCGGCCATGTCGTTGCTGCGAATGGCGTTGCGCGGGTTCAGTACGTCCGCTGCTATAAAGTTAGCAAGGGGGTGGATGTCGAAGGAAAGAGGTCGTGCCAGACCTACCTCTGCGAAGAATGTAATGAGGGCCTGTGTGCTGCCTGCGAGATTGCAACGATACGAATGGTGCTATCTTGAACGGTACCAGTGAATAACACATACAGTTCGATCTATCCACACTAATCCTTCCCGCCCCTACGCTCTCTTACTCCTCAAATACTCCTCCCACTCCTCCTTCCCGGTATACTTCTCTATCAGCCCCTTATACCCGCACATCCTCCCCACGCTCGCAACCGCCCCCTGTAGCGTCCACGGCACCCACCACCTCAGCGGCCCCAACCACCAAGCCGTCGGAAACACCACAAGCGCAGACGCCGTCGCATGCTGCATAACCATGACCTGGACCAAATCCAGCTTCACCTTCCCCTCACTCGCATCACTGATGTACTTCAGTAGATTCTCAAAGAACAGGCGATCCATCGAATCAGAACCAGCGTCCGGATGCGCCCACACATACATCGCACTGTCCTCGGTCGCGTCGGGATGCGGCCAGAAACAGTGCGGGGTCCAGGGTGCGATTTCGTGGTAAGTGCCGGCTTTCCATCCTTGGTCTGTGGCTTCGTAGCCGAGCGTTGTGCCGATGATGCCCTTGGTTACGAAGAAAGTCTCGGCTTGCGAGAAGTGGAGATGTAGAGGGGGGGCTTGTGGGTGCGATTTGCCGAGTTTATTGGAGGGTAATAGGTAGCTAGAGCGCATCAAGGCTGTGGCGTTGAGGGCAGGTGGTGGCTCAAGGAATTCGAGGATGAAAGAGTCGTTGTAGAGGCTGTGAGGCCCAGATATCGTCTTAGCGGCCTTGAGAGCTGCGATGGTGTCTGGAGGGAGTGGCGCCATTGTGTTGGTGGGATCCTAATCTCGAGTTCCGGTACATATAGATGTTGGGTTGCAAGTGGTCTTTTGTATGCCCTGAGGCTATCGTGAAATTGGTGTGAGATAGCACTGTGTTGTATTCTCGGTCCTCGGAGCATAGGTGTGCCACCAATCGAAGTCAGACCCGCCGGTTGTTGTCAGCATGCACCAAAATGGAAAGAGTACTGAGCAATGGAGGCGTGCAGGACGGCTCGGGCTAGCACCTGCATCTCACCGCCAGCTTCAAGCTTTCCCGAATCGATAAGCCCTCTGACAAGCTTTCTGGATCGGCGTTGCCGAGCTGACAGACGCCTCCTTCAAATTGTATAAGCACATCTACATCTGTCGCACAGCATGCGTCAGCATAGACAAAATTAACAGGAGATTTGTGGGTAGTCGCAGAGACCGCGCAAAAGTTTTCGCTCGGACTGTTGAGCAGCAATTGAGGAATATGCAAGGACGGCATGAGTGTTGTTGAAGTACAGTGGACGAAAGAAGGGAGTGGAGGAGGCGGAGAAGCGATCCGGTAAATAAGCGCTAGCTCTAATTAGAACCCTGGTAGGCGAGCTTTACGAGGTATAGCAGGTACTGTAGGTGGTGCGCCTGCCTGGTCTATCCTTCAGCGTCAGCGCTCTGTAAGTAAGGACTTCTGGGAAGCTGGAGACCTTACTCTTTAGACCTGCGGGCGAGCATAAAATATCGAGTTCGGTCTATATCACTTCTTGCGTATATCGTCCTGTAGTGCTGTAGATATGTAGATATGGTTTAAAGCTTTGTACAACTTCTGCCTCCTCTCGACTTTGATTTCCATCGACGACCTTTCACCTTGATCCTCATCAGCTGCTCCTCCAATCTACCATCTGCAATGCAAGCCTCGGCTTGACGACTCTTCGAGACCATTCTGCTTCGCGCTTTCTTGCCGCTCGACGTGCCACTGATTGAGTGGCGTTTGCTTATTCGATGTTGTCTGTCATCCCCTTCGCGATCACAATTGTCTACCAATCATCCTTATCACTCTCATCATCTGCAACAATCAGTATCCCATCAACTTCAACAACAGACGCAAGCACTTACCACTGTGACTAACTTTCGCCTTCCTTGCCGCAAGCGCACTCGCCAACGCCCCAGCCAAACCCGCATCCGCGCCCGGCGTAGCAGGCCCACTCGCGCCCCCAGGTGCGCTCGCGGGCTCCTGTCCTGGAACCGCTGCTGCACTGCGATCTCTCTTCTCTGCGTCCGAGACCTTCTTCAGCCTCGCACCGCCGCGAATATCTGCGAGAAGACCGTCGCGTCCAGCCGCAGCAGCCTTTGGCAGTGGAGGGGCACCACCAGGAGGCGGCGGCGGCCCGGGGGGCGGGGGTGGACCGCCGGCATCTCGGGGTGGCATCGGTGGAGGAGGAGGCGGGCCAGTGCCTGGAGGCATGGGCGGCGGCGGTGGAGGTGCGCCAGCATTTGGCATGGGTGGGGGAGGCGGGATCGACCTTCCTGGCATGGGCGGCGGTGGTGGTGGGATCGATGATGTAGGTGGAAGTGGTGGGGGAACAGGCGCTGAGCCTGCAGGTGCCGGAGGCACAGGTCGAGACGATGTTGGCGGTAGAGGCGGTGGTGCTGGCGGGACATTGTTCATCGGTGGCGGCGGTGGAGGTAGCGATGTGCCTGGTGTCTTCGGCGGTAACGGTGGAGGCGCTGACGGCGTGTTGCGCGAAGGAGGCGGAGGCGGAACTGGCCCTCGACTTGGGGGTGGTGGTGGTGCACCTGAAGGTACTCGGTTGCCAGTAAAAGGAGGCGGCACGCCAAACTTGCCTCCCACAGGTTGATCCTCTGCTGGAACTGGGGTCTTCGGCGGCAGAGGCGGCGGAGGTGGCCCAGAAGCAGCTCCTGATTGTGCTCGTGCTCGGTTCGGTGGTGCGGGAGGCTGGTTCGCGAACTTGCCGGCGTCTGCGATCGGTGGGGGAGCTCTGAAGACAGGCTTCGGCGGGCCTGGCGGCGGCGATGGCTCTCGAGGAGGTGACGGCGGAGCAGGGCTCGAGGAGGAGTTGCGATTCGGCAGTTCAGTCTTGGTCCGTCGAGCTGGCGGCGGTGCTGGAGGAGGCCCGCGCCTCGAATTGCCCGTCGTCTGAGGACTGATGGTTCGTGCTGTGGGCGGCGCGCTTGGAGGAGGCGGTGGGGGTGCTCTCGCTCTCCTCGTCTCGTTCTCAGCTTGGGCCTTCTCGTCGTGCTTCTTCTGCTCAATGTACAGCTTGATGAAGTCGGCATTCTCCTCGATCTGGTCCTCTGTAATGCCCATTGCCAGCAACTCTTTCAGCAGAGGCTGCCATGAGGGGTCTGTCGTGTCGATTGCAGAGCTTCGTGCGCTCGTGGCGTTGGAGTGGCTGCTCTGCGACGGCGACACAACGCTCACAGCCGGCGGAGGGATGATGGACTGCGGCGGCGGCGCAGGGTTCGACGAGTGCCTGTGTCCAAACAAGCCTCCTAGAAGGCCGTGGCCGTGACTCTTCCCGTTCGCGACCGGCCCACTGCTTCCTGCTGCCGAGCCAAACGGCTTGTTCCTTGTGTTCTTGTGGGCGTTCTTCTCGCGGTCGTCCATCTTCTTCTTGAACGTCTTGGCCTCCTTCTCGTCCGCAAAGGACAGCCCGGCCTGGCATTCTTCCAGCTCGAAGGAGTGGAAGAAGACGCGGTCCTGGTTGTACGTGAAGGTGTCGTAGATCTCCTGGTCCCAGATGACGCCACGGTTCGCGGACTGCACGCATCAGTATATTCTACAGGTATAGTCATAGCTTTAGAACCGTCAAGGTGCTCACCGATATGTCTACCAGCTTGATCCAGAAGGTGTTGCCGACCAAGTCATTTGCCAGCACGGCCGCTCCCTGCAGGCCGGTGTACGTCCAGTTGTTCCTGTTCGGGTAGGCAATGTACAGCTTGGCGACGGCGACGGCGTGGATCTTGTTCGCCGACTTGGGAACGGTGCGCTTGACCGTCAGCTTGTCCTCGTCGGACAGGATTGAGGGCATGGCGGCGGCGTGCTAAGAATGTCGGGAGGATCGTGGTCGTGGGCGGACACGGTAGAGCTGCTGTCGTGTCTCCAGCTCAGCGGGGCGCGGTGTTCTATGCGCCAACTAGGCAGCACATGAATGAATGCTCTGCAGTCGCACTCGCCCGGCTTGCGATGCAGGACGTTCAATGGCTCGGTGCTGGTCAGCCGCGCGTTGCACTCACCACAGAAGCTGGGGAAGAATGGCTGTGTTGGTGGTGAATGCGAGACGTCAGCGAGGGTTGCTGCGGCTCTATCCCGACTGGCCCGCGAGTCTGGTTCGTCAGCAGGATGCGCTCGCTCCCACCAGAACCCAACGTTCGCACGCGACACCGCCAGGCCGTTGCATCACAGTCGCAACCCAACCTCTTCTGGCGCCCCGAGGATCTAGACAGCAGGACAAAATGTTTCCGAGTGTGCAGTTGGAGTCAACAGCCACATCACGAGACCCAGTCGAGCCATGGAGCGCTCATGTTGTGGTCCAGTTTCCACGTGGAAACTGGCCAAACTGCACCCAATCGTCTAGGCACCCACGCTCACTCGCATTCCGGATCTTGGTCTCGAAGTCTCCTTCGGTAACACTCAAGAGAACAAACTGGCTTGCCATCTTACCGGAAAGCTAACAATAATAACACTGCTGTGCTCGTGGCGATATACCATCTCACAGCAATGCCCAGTCACTCATCATCCGAAAGTAGTCATGTCGTCAAAAAGGTGGTATCATCAACAAACATACGCCTCAAATCACATCACCACTAGCTCAATAACGCTTCAAAGTCCTTACTTCAGCGGAAGCCGCCCGGCATGTAGGGCGTGTCAGCAACCTCGCTGTCGAACTTGCCGTGCTGCTCAGGATCAAGCTCAGTCTTGATAGTATCGTTCTTTGTCCGCGACTCGGACACAACCTTTTCCATCTTCTCCTCCACCTTAACGGGAGGATGGCCCTCCGACAACTTGGTCTCGCCATCCTTCTGACTCCCAGCAGCAAACGGGCAACCAGCCGCAGCCGCATCACCGAGCCCCATAGCCTCCAGCACCTCTGTGACGCTGGCGGTCGAAGGCTTGGTAGTAGGTGTCGCAGCACCGCTTTCCGTGCTATCGACGACATCAGCAGGCGCCATATTCTTGTCGACAGTCTCCTTCTTTACGACGCCGTTGGGCGCAATCTGCCTGAACATGTCCATGGGGTCAAACCATGTGCGGACCGACTGCAGCTGCACCTTGTCGTTGACGGTGGCGACTGTGACGCCTTGGATGTCGATTGCGCCGCCGTGGGCTCTTGCTGTGACTTTCTCGCCCTGAAAAGTGAGCAAGTTGGATAAAAATCTACCTGCGTAGAGAGGAGGATCAAGCTTACCTTGTTGTTGATGCCGACGTAGTCGTTCTTCATGACGCCCCAGTGGCGCCAGCGGAATGCGACGGTTGGCGGCCCACTATACACTTCCAGCACCTCCCATGCGAAGGTGGGCATCATGCGCTTGAAGGTCTTGTGGGAGCTCGCAAAGTCCGAGTAGTCGGGCGAGTAGTACTCGTTGGGAGCGATAATGGCGTTGTACGTGCCAACCTTGAGCATGGCCTCAGCACCCTCAGGCTCAGAGCTGTTGATAGCAAACGAGTAGTTCTCGTGGTCGATGGTTCGCCAGTCCTTGAGCGTGGGCTTGAAGGAGGCTTCGACTTCCCAGTTCTTGACGAGATTTTGGACGAGCTCAGG
Organism: Didymella keratinophila; assembly: GCA_011058865.1. Classification (NCBI taxonomy): domain Eukaryota; kingdom Fungi; phylum Ascomycota; class Dothideomycetes; order Pleosporales; family Didymellaceae; genus Didymella; species Didymella keratinophila. The sequence continues at coordinate 70,166 of SWKW01000013.1, read as the reverse complement.
TAAGGAGCCTGCTTCGTGGGACTTCTGCTTTGCTGAGGTTGTCAGCAATGTAGCGGTGGCTAGATGGCACTACGAACTTTCGGAGAAGACTTTTCGTGTCTTCGAGTAATCCGGTGCCCTGCCGTAGCGCCAGTTGACCTCGGTGTCCTTCAAGACAGCATCGGGGTCAGTGAGGTAGTCTGGAAGAGCCGGAGGCGCCGGCTCCTGGGGCATTTGCTGAACGTCTGCGGCAGCCATACTGTAACCTCGGCGTGCGATGATTGGGGTATATGAATGTGTGACTGTTGTCTGAGAAGATGATCGAAGAAGTCAGACGCAGAATGAACGATAGGAGCAGCGCCGGTGAATGGTCAACAAGTGAATTTATACAGCGACCAGTGCGCGCTAGAACGGAGGTTTATCCAAATACACCTGTCTCAGCGGTAGCCCCGTAAGCCCTGCGGACAAGCTAATTATGCAGAGATGCAACATCTCGAGTGAGGGCTCGTACTTCGTCGACTACTTTGAATGCGGCGAACCTAATTGGCCGCGGCAAGGCGTTTGAAGGAGGCCTGGTGGGCCCTGAGGCACTGCTAACGGGACGTTTAGCTCGGCATGCTGCCGATGTGGAGGTCCAGACGACAGTCTCGCACGCCAATAAGGCACCGGATAGATCCAGAAGCCAATAACCTGGACCAGTGAAGAGGCCGGATGCTTGCATAGATGGATGCTCGAGCTAAACTCCCTGACTTGGAAGCACAACAAGCGTCCAGCAGGATCATTGGGAATAGGTAGAGGACGTTGGGACCCTGCCAGATCGTTCAACAGACCCTTGTTTTGCTGAGATCAATGGTTCGCCCAGATCCCTACCAATGTCACTCCGGCTGTTTGTGAGACAACTGCCCTTCGAGGCGGTGGGTCCGTGATTGAGGCCGCGGGATCCTATCCGGACGGGGGATCGCTAATCCTGCTGTGGGGGCCGATTTGTTGCAAGATCCTGATGCCACATGCGAGGAACGGGGCGCAGTGGCTGGACGGCACTCCCCTTGACCCTTGACCGTTCAGACATTGGTCAGTCAGCAGCACAAGAGCATTTGACTTGCATGGAAGAGCGCATCGGACGCTGCAAGTGTGTACCACCATAGATTTCTAAGCCGCCTCTCAGATCCAGTGAACGAGAGCAGTGGCAATGCGCGAGCTTCCATCTCCGAGACCAGCGTCCTGCACGGTTGCGGCGCAGTCTGAATTAGGTTTACAGTTTTCAGGAACCCGTGGCATCGCAGCCTCAACTTGCCGCTCAAGCCGGCGCTTCAAAAGTGGTATAGAGATAGAGACTCTTGCCTACTCCAACCTTGCGAAGCTTATGCTGGGTCCGGGGCAACCGCATGTGTACCACAACTCTTTCAGTCCATCACACAGGAAGCTGACGAATCTAGACACTGTCAATATAACGCTGTCCGCCTGATGGGTATGCGGTTGAAAGGCCGTGCTGGGCGCGGCTCGCTCTCGGCTCTGGTAGCACAAGGAATCCATGCTCGGGTCCCGTGTCGAGCGTTGGCCACGAGTACTCTTGCCTGGTGCTAAAACTTAGCTGCAGGCCAGCGGACGTTAGCATCTCTCACACTCGAAAGTTCACTCCTTTGTCGCGCGTACGCTCCACAAGAATCTCCGCGGCCTGGGCTTGAAGGCGATGTGGACATGTGATGGTGGTTGGCGTGACGAGGATAGAGAACACAAGTGATGAGAAGAACGCTGAGCGTGATTAGCTCGTTGTGACGTCAGCCTGCCCAGGCGCCAGAGAAAGAGCTACAAACAAACAAAGTTCAGTGCGCGCCAACTTCAAAGCTGCAACATCAACACTCACGATGGGACGCCGACAGCGCCTGATCAGCACTTCCATCCTGCGCGCAATATTCGTAACCAAACCAGTCAGCAACGATGAGACAGCCAAACCTGGGCTCCTCGCGCGCATCCTTGCGTTCTTTTCTATCTTCCAGCTTACACTCGCACGGTATCGAGATCAGATCTTCAAGAAGCTGAGAAAGGAGTCATGGCAGATCGAAGAGGAGGAGTACACGGAAAGCTTCAGGAGCCAGAGCAAATACAAGCGTACGGACCTGAAGTCTGTCGGCGACCTAGGATATTCTGGATCGGTATGTGGTTGCATGCTTTGCATGCTACACTGCTAACGGTCACAGACCTTCTTCACCACGCCCAATACTAAGTTCCTCGTCAAATCGCTACCGCGTCAGTTCGAGCAGTCGTTCTTCCGTAAACGACTCCTCGACCCGTATGTCGAGCACATGCAGACCAACAAAGACTCGCTACTCGTCCGCATAACCGATCTGCTTTACTGTCCGACATCAACACTGGGATCCTGGCTCGGCACTGCTCCCAACCACCACATCGTCATGGAGAATATACTGTACGGGAAGTCGAGCTGCGACAAGAGCCAGCAGAAAAAGTGGCAAACTTTCGATTTGAAGCCGAACGATTTCTTCTTTCCCGAACGCGACATTGCTGGCGGTAGACTTGCGCCTGAAAGTGTCAAAGATCGCCTCATTGATGAGTTCCCGGATAAGATCAGAGTCACAATCCACGAAAAGGAGGAACTTGTTGCGCAGCTCGCAAGAGACAGCAAACTGCTGCAAGAGAACAATGCGGTCGACTACTCGCTCTTCCTAGTCCGCTTCCCCGCGGACCTTAACTCCGGCAAGCATAAGGTGCCGAACCCACCAGGGCGTGGCTCTGCATGGCGGACAGGCGTCGTCTCTCGGGATGGCAAGTGGATCTACCGCGCCATTGTCCTGGATTTCTTTTGGTCAAAGGATGCTCTGCAAGCACATGCGTTCACCGGCCTGGTCAAGTTATACAACGCCATCAAGTTCGGCAAGGACCATGGCCCAATGAGCATCACTGCGACCAGCGGCGAGTATAGACAGAGATTCCTCGGGATGGTGGAAGATATGGTCGAGGTCCCGGACAGCTCTGGACGACCGTCGGGTGAGATCAGGACTCCACCTAGCGTCCCTCAAGACGTCTAAGCGGATGACACGGCTTAAGTCAAGCCGAAGCCCTCCATCACAAGAGCAGGGCATGGAGTTGCACGGCGTTGACACTGGAAGATACCCCATTGACCATTAGATTGATAATAACATAGCAGTAAACTTACCGTTACTCGTACCACCATACCCAAGTCTCTTTGCTGCACCCAGCTGATGGTCCTCAAGGGACGGATTTAGCGGGATTGATACATTGTAATAGGGACGCGTCAGGAGTGAACCAGATGTGTTTGCGATAGGATAGAACTTTGAGCATGCCGTCACCGTACATAGGCGCGCAGTCTCAAATGGCTCCGCTGATGGAGCTGGACAACGCACAAGTGCATCCTACGATGGTCCCTGACTGCCTGTGTACCCTGCATGAATTAAAACACGGCCAGGGTATTTCTGGGACCTTTGCCGTCACGGATTGAGGCATTGGACCCGGTAACAAGGTCCCCTGTTCGCGCTTTTTTCGTCAATTGGCGGTCCTACCCGTGCTTCTTCTTGAGAGGAGGATGCCGTTGTTCACGAGATCATCTAGAGTGGCTTGTGGAAGATACTACGTCATCGCAGCTTCTTGACTACCGAGGTACATCACTAACTCCGGGACCCTGCTTTGCCTGCAGACATGCTGGAGAGCAACAGAGCACCAGATCGCAAAGGCAGAACATTTTGCGCAAGGGAGACATCTGCAGTGGGGCCATTATTTCCGTAGGGAGATCTGCGGCTCTCGAGCGTGCATCTAGGCGCAGTCTCAAGCGGTGACGAGACCCAGCACGATGATGTCATCTTTGTACTCCACGTTGCACTACTCACCAACGGCAAATCAAAGAGCATCGTGACTTTCGAAGCGCAAGTGCCCGACTGGCATAATTGCTTCCTTCCCGAGCGCATTAGGATGTGCTTGCCACTAAAGCAATTATACCTCGCTGTGCATTCATCACGCGGGGGAATCCCCAACCTCCCCGATCCTCACACTCCTCAGACCTCAAGAACTATATTGTTTCCTCATAACTACCTTTCGAGGCTGCCAGGTGCCCAACTCTCACTACGGTCTTACCCACGCACTATCGCTCACCAAGCCCCTCGCGCGTCCGTAGGTACGCCGGCCGTTGTCCAATCACAACCGCGACTGCTGAGCCTGCCTTACGTCACACGCCTGGGTTCGCCATCCGGTATCCTGGCGCGCGCCCCGTAGAAACATGTCTGTTCTTGCATTCAAAGCGCTCGGTTACGGCGCCGAACAGATACCAGACAAATTCTTCGAGAAAATTCCAGGCGGTTTCTTCAAGCCAGAAGACGAGAAAAAGAGCAGCAAGAAGAGCCGATCACCACCCAAGGAGAAGAACAGGCGCAGCAGTGACCGTTCGCGACGAGAACGCAGCTCTCAGCACGACTACTCAGACTACAGCGGCCACGATACGGACGAGGAGGACCAGCGAAGGAAAGAGCGCAGACGCCGAAAGAGTGCGGCAAGGAGCACTAGTAGGAGCCTTAGTCGCGGTAGAGACCAGCAGCGCAGCAGGGACGTAGACGGAGAATATAGCGACAGAGACATGGCGTTCCCAGAGCAAGGGCAGGGTCAGGGACCATACTTCCCACCTCCGCCAACATCCGAGTATGCACCGTATCATCCCCAGGAACATGCCTCGAAGCCGAGCCAGGGTGACTACCGACCAACGTCGGCCCAACCCCAGTACGGCTACCCAACACAGGTAAATAATCCCTTTCGTTCTCGCAGTGCAACAGTTCCGATGATGGCCTCTCTCTCGACTCCGGTGAATTCTGCTCCACCGTTGTTGCTGAACAGGCCACCGTCGAGCTCGCAGTCTCCTTTCGCTGGCCTACAGCCTCATCTATTCGATCACCTTCGTCGGGGCACTCCCATCTCCGCTTCTTTCTCTCCATCCTATGAGCCGCCCCTTGCGGCAGTACTACACCGCCCACCTACTAACTCTCCTCAGCCATCGTACGGGCAATCATACCCTACACAACCTCCCGTCGACAGACGCGATGGCACTTCACCACCCGCAGTAGCATACGGCGATGAAGCAGCGCATCGCTATGAGGAGGTTCAACACGCAAAAGCTGGTCAGCCACGATCGACGTCTGCAGCGCGCTATACTCCTGGCCCTGGGTACGCTCCATCGCCAGCAGTGATGCCTGCAGCTCCAATCCCTCCTCCACCTGTTGGAATCAACTCTCCACCAGTTGGTGCGAATGCGCCGTATGCTCCGTACAACCCAGCTACATATGCTCCACATACCGCCGCCTACCCGCCCGGAAACGGCTACAGTTCACCACCGCAATTCTACCGCCAACAGTCACGCTCGCAACCCTCGTTCGACCAAGACCAACACCACTCGTCCTACAACCCTCGCAGCTCTGACCAACAGATTGCTCCGTACGACGACCGCCACTCGCCTAGCCGCCGTAGCAGCACCAAGCACGACCGCCGAGAACATCGGCATAGAGCTAGGTCTGCAGATTCCCGCAGTTCCCGTCGTGATAAGTCCCGCATGTCTGACATGCGAGAAAGGTTCGATGACATGGATCTGCGGACAAAGAATCTAGGGGCTACTGTGGCTGGTGCGTTGGCTGGAGGCTTTGCGGGCAGGGCTGCAGGTAAGAGTAGGCTGACAATGCTAGCAGGTGCCGCGGCCGGAGCGCTGGGTGGTCAAGCCATCGCTACTAGGAATGTCGATAGGTAAGTGGATCGCAGGACCCGATATCTGCTATAGAGTCACAAGCTTACTCGCGATTAGGGCAAAAGAGGAACACGGCGGTCGTCTTCCATCCCATTCACGCTCACGTTCTCGACACCGGAAGCATGACGATCGCGACCGCAGCCGCGACCGCAAGAGCGGCGGAGGGCTTCGAGCTAGAAGCCGCAGTATTGTTGACCGCTTCCGCTCCAAGTCTCGAGGCCGAGAGGACCGTGACGACCGCAGCGACCGTAGCAGACGCGATGACCGTGATCACCGCGACCATCATTACGACAGCGATAGCCATTATGACAGTGATGACCGGCGTCGACGCCGCGACAGGAGCAGAGATAGTCGACGACCGGACCGCGGATACAAGGTCCATGAGGAGTATGACTACTTCACGTCTGATTCGGAGGGCGATGGCTCCCCGGTTGTTGAGCGGAGGAAGAAGATTACGAAGAGGAGGGATTACTGAGGACGTAATGAATGAGATTGAACGAAGATAAGAGGCGTACGACCAGACAAAGTCTGGGTTTGCTCTGATCCTGAATTCAGCGGCAACTGCAGATAAAAATGATCCATGACTAACGACCGCAAACACGAATGAATGAACGATTGTGGAATTCTATGCTGGTACTACAAATCCGAACTGCGCTCTCAATGTTTATGCATGCCTATCTTACAATCATGGGTATCATCTCTCGTCGTCATCATGTCTATCACTGCTCAGCAAGCTCACTTCATCGCCTCAACAACCCGTCTGGCCTCTTCGACAATTGACTCCCGACGCTGTCCCGTAAGCAACACTGCACCCTCCCCCTCTTCCGCGAGCTCCAATTCGTCGCCGCCTATTCCCTCCAGCATAGCCTTGATCTTGATCTCGCTCCTCGCAAAAATCGTCTGACTTGCCAAAAACAACAACCCCCTCTTACACAACTCCCCCTTCTCGACCTGGAATTTGAACTCCGACTCCGGGAAGTTGAAACTGACTGCCACGCTCCTCACACCATGGAGCTCTCGCACCGCCTTCCGGAACCGCATGTTGCCCTCGATGACGTGGAAACTGGTTAATATCTTCTTCACATCCAGCGCATCGTCCATCCCCTCATCATCCTCGTCTAAAGCGAGGTCGCTAGCCACCGCGCCGAATACCTCGTCGCTGGATCCCGCGTACGGCCGCGTATCGGTTGCGAAACTCAGACTCAGCAACGTTGGTCGAACGAACGTGAGCACGTGCGTTAGGTTCATGATATACCGCTCTGCTGCGGGACATACGGGCTTCCAGCCCCGCGCGCCGGGGAACGTAGTAAGGATCTTTGGGTAGTAGAGCGGATCGATTACCAGGTGGCGTATCAGGGGAAGGTCTTTGGCTTGCAGTGGTGGCTCGAAGGCCCCGCTGCCTTCGGTGTCGGCGTCGTCTGAGGTTGGGGGTGGGAGAGAGGAGATGTGAAATGTATTGCGGCTGAAGAAACAGGCGCGTGCTTCGGCGTAGATTTGCTTGTTGGTCCGCAGGATGCTGGTGGAGAGTCCATATCTGGAGCTGCGTCGAGCGACGACGCCTTTCAGTGGTGTATTGGTGGCTACGAGGAGGTGCTCGTAGATCCGGAGTCTTAGTTCTGGCGGGAGAAGGTCGAGGAACGGACTTGTTTGAGTTGGGGTCGCCATTACGAGCGTGTGGTCTGGGAGACTCGTAGCGGAGAGGGAGCGCGGCGCTGCTGCTGCACTGGCGGGAAGAGAGTGTATGTGTGGGATGATTTGGGCGCGTAACTGGTTTTGTGTTCGAGGCTCCACCAAGCCTTTTCTTTCTTCAAGGGCTCTAGACTTCGCATGGGGGAGATGTAGATAGTGAGCGGCTCCGAGGAGGAGAAGGGTAGGAAAGCCACTCCAGGACCGGCTTGCCGCCTTTGTATCCTTCACCCTGCGCTTTCCGGCATGCTAGAAAACGACCCCAGTCAGCCTTAAAACGCCTGCGTCCACAAAATCTCCGTCCGCTCTGCCCGTAAGACGCCGTAGGGCACCGTAGGGCGCTGTAGGCTGTCCTTTCGCTCGCCACGGCTTCCCTACACACCACAAAGTCCCATGTGGTCAGCCGGCGGTACCAAGCTTACCAACGTGTCCCACCCATCGTCGACTTTTGACTCGCAGAACTCACCGTTCCAACGCCATCCCACTCGCCCACACAGGCACCATTGTTGCAGATCTCAGCGCATCCCTGCAACGGAAGCGCTCCGCTACCTGTCAGCCGCGCTTGCGCTCCCAGGCGGGTGCGAGGTGACGATGGCGTGTTTCCAGAAGCTTTCTCGAACGGCGGAGCGGTGCTAGGCATGCAGCGAACGCGCGCGAGAACAAAGGTAGAAGATGCAGATGCGGGATGATGCGACGTGAGGCTTGAGCGTGTGCGAGTACGTGGGCGTGAGGCTAGCGAGGCGAGTGGAGAAGAACCGTGAAACGTTTCTGATCGAATTTGGCAGCTCTGTTGCGCGCTCGGCTCCACAGAGTCTTTGGAGAAGAAACTGTAGCGTCAACCAACTGTTCCCGCTCGGTGATGCTCGGCCAGCACAGCTCCAAAATCAATTTTAGCAAAGAAAGTCCTCGGAAGAACGCAGGCACAGTATTTCCTATCGGCGTCTGACAACTGCATGCCCTTGCCGTTGGGATGCCGAAGCCAGTGTGAGCTTGAGCTCGTCTCGAAGCGAGAAGCGTTCTCGCAGCCCTGAAGCAGCCTCAAACCCTACTGCGCCACCAGCCGCACTACGGGAGCACACGTGGGAATTTCGGACGGTGTAGATCGCCGCCGCCATCAACGCTCTAGACAGGCTCTTTCACGCGGCTGAACCTATCCGAGGAACGCAGAACGCACTCCGATATCCGAGAACCAGTGTCTAGACGTTGGAAAATGCACAAGTGGCGTTACTGTTGCACTCGCTCTCCCCGACATAACATCACCGTGCATGCTCTCGCATTGAGATGTCCCGATACCTGAGAGCCTCAAAACGCCCGTCCTGCCTTCTGGCCTATCGTTTCAGGCCTGCACTAATCTGTACCACCTACTGTGCGTGGCTGGTCGTGGACCCAACGTCAGTGGACTCCACGTCAGCGGGCGTAACTCCGGCTCGCATGACCACAAATCCTTACAGGAAACATCTGTGGCCCAGCTCCATCGTATCACGGCCACGGAGACGGTCCGAAGTGCAAAGCCCGCGCAAAGCTTAACAGAAGTTTTGAGGTGGTGTGAGCTGTCAGGGTCTGATTTGGCCGAGATGCCATCTTTACTGTGGTTTGGGTTGTGTAGAGGGAAGGCGTGCCGATTGTAAATTGGATTGAGTGGATGCCGGGGTATTGCCGGTGCTGGATTAGGTGAATAGTCTGCAGACATGTTAGAGGTCCTGTGGAAGCATTGACAGTGTCGGAAGAACAAAGGTCTGGCCGCTGCTCACCGTAAGTCTTCCGGGGTACATTGCTCAACAGATGAAAATGGGCTGGGAAGTGGATCCTTCACATTGTTTGATCAATAGGTTTTAAGGAGATTGGTGGATGACAATGACGAGACATGACCGCTGTGATTCGAAGCGTAGCGTGCGTTTGCGTTAGAAGGTGCAGCCCAGGTACGTTGTAACAGCATAGCAAAATAATGCCAAGTTTACACGTAGAATGTAGGCGCAAAGCAGAGGCATGTTTACATTCTTCCTAGGTTACCCTACGCATGCAGGTAGCAAAACGCACAGTGCGCCCTCTTTCTGTCTACATAGTTCAGCAGGTGCTACGTGCTGCTTCCTATGTATTGCTCACGGAACATCTATGCCTTCTCTTGTCGTTACCTTCACGACCACGAATTGTGACTTCACTCCTCATCAGATAGCTCGATAGTCTTGCCATTGTACTCTTGCCAAAATCTGTGCTGCCTGGAGCTCGTTGCTGCGCGCTTAGTTCGTGCCTCCTCAGGTGACGGCGTCTCCTCCTCATCATCGTCTTCTTCTGCTTTGAGCGATCGCTTCCTCTCCTGCTCCAGATCCGACGTGCGCCTCTCAAAGTTCCGCTTTGCGAAAGCTGAGGAGAAGTCCAGTGTATTTGGGTCGCTCAGTTCAGGTCGAGAGAGGTACTTGTATGGAGATAGAGAAGTCGATTCGGTGAGATCGACGAGCGATGTTGGTGTAGCTGGTTTCTCAGGGATGTCGACGCCCTTCTCGATAAGAGTGACGTTCAGATCGTCGATGTCGTCGTCCGCATGAATGAACCCATTGTCGAATGCTTCAAGAGTCTGGGCACAGATACGGTAGATGGCCTCTGTCATCACTGGAGGGAACATGTTTCCGACTTGCTTGATAGCCTCGCTCCAGCTACCTGTGAGGTGATGGTGGTATGGTAGGGACTGGAGTATTGCCAGCTCTCTCGGTGTAAACTTTTCTCCACTCCAGTGAAGGGTTGTAACTCCGCTCGTCATGATACAATCAATGAATTTGTTGAACGGATCATAGACTTGTTGTGCTCGGGAGACTCTCTTGTGGGATTGGTGGTAGTAGTCTCGGTCTGCGCGTTCTCCGAGGCGCTCGATGATCCTGAGAGCATCACCGACATAGACGTATGGCTGTAAGCCGCTGCCAGCTGGACCATGCGTAGGCTTTGGGAAAGGCGGTAGAGGAATGTCCTTCCTATATGCTGTCAGTACACGTGAGAGCCCGGAGCAGGAGAAGCTTTACTTGGCAGCGATGATGACCAACCTCTTGCGTTGTTGAGGTAGCCCATGGTCGGCAATGTTGATGATCTTATAACGTAGGTTGTAACCCGAGCCAGCATTGAATACTGCATTGAGCACTTTGGTGAAGAAGGGCCTGTTCCGTTCAAATGTTGCCAGGCCGAACGCGTTCTCGAGGACCACAACTCGTGGCTTCAGCGCTTCAACAAGAGGCTGAATATTGTTAAGTTGCTCAATGTTGATCTCGTCGTTCTTGCCTGGTCGAGTGCTGCGATGTGTCAGATCTGGTCTCAGAGTCGACGTGAGATACACTTACTGAGCGCTGCTGTAGACCTGGCACGGGAAGGAGATGTTGAGAATGTCGACTCTCCCAATGACTTTCCATGTCCCAACCTTGAGGAACTCCGATGCATCCATGCAGATAGGTATGCCACCAGGGAAGTTCGACTCCCATGCTTGCATGGCAAGCTCGTCGCAGTCCAGTCCTCCGACGACCTTGACACCAGCATTGTCCGCGCCTCGCGAGGCGCCGCCGGCGCCACAGTACGCATCGAAGAATGTGTATGCTTCTTTCTTGGATGGTTGAGATTGATGGCGCGCTTGGAACACGTACATTTCCTCGACCGATGAAGTCCTTCCGTGGGCTTTCGGGGTCGCCGGCGCGCTTTCCTGTGAATTGCGACCGGCTTCGTTCCTTGACCGCTGGGAGATTTGCGGCGTGATCGTGGCCTTCTTTGACAGATGTCTGTAAATACCACCGTAGACGCGGCCATTAGGGGATATGATGGAAGTCCTTGACCAACGACACACCAACGGACCCTTTTCGAATATGTGTAGTCGCCGCTGTACCTTCGACATGTGTTCCATGGGAGCGAACAACTCACGCGCACCATAGCGCCAGCTCTTGAACGGATACGACGCGTCGGTGAATACGATAGGTTGTTTGCGAAAGACTTGCGCCACCGGTACGTCCTCCCGGCCTTGAACTTCAGGTGGCCGATCATCATCTTCTCTGACCATGAGATGCAATACAAGCTCATTCAGCTTAGGTCCTGACTTCGGTCTATTGGGGTCTGACCGGGTATTGGCGTTGGCGTCTGGGTCCTTACTGACGATGTATTTTTCGCGAAGATATCGATGCCCACGCAGTGTGACATCGCCAGTGTCTTCGTCCTTGAGGATTCTGACGATACGCAGGAAGTCACCTGAGGACTCCACGTCTGCCCTACGATGATCAGGGCATTGGAGCTCGACGGTGTCACCCGGACGGACAATCGTGCCATCGGGGAGTCTGTGCAACCGGAGTTCGATGTCTTCGAGCTGAGGCGCCAGTTGCGCTCGTGCTACGCCAGATGTGATGCTCGGGCGAGTCTGCGTACTCTGTGCAATGTCCACCAGGCCTGTTTGTTCGTCTTCACTGGCTATGGTCACTTCGTTAGCTAGCAATCTAGTCGGAGAAGAATCACTTACCCAAATCGACAAGTGGAATCTCGACGACATCACGCTCGTCGTCGTCGACAATCAGATGACGATCCTCAGTTCGATTTGTCATTGTGTCGGTATTCCGCTTTAGTCGATAGATATTGCGTGTTGTAATGATCTGCTGAAGTTGCGGCGCAATAAAGGGCGGAGGAGTGAACTTGGGAAGGTCGTTGCGGTGGCTGGGATGTTCTAGCAAAGAGCCTGCGCCAGGTTCTGCTGCGGCGCGCAAGACGTGGCGCGCGGTGAAGGTGAACGCCGGTCATCCGTGGTCTAGGCGCGGTGACTGCGGCTTGTCGGCCATGGCTGCAAAGGCGGCGGACTAGATGTCTGGGTGAATGTGAGAGTGAATGGGGGAAAAAGACTGAGTAGATGTAGAAGAGGAGGTATTTGGGCAAGGTAAGGGGCGGTGTGAGCGCGGTAACGTGGGGAGAGCAAACGCAAACGGTCAGGAAACGCGTGATATAGGTAAAGGAATAGCAGCCGCTCATGGGTCAGTTTTACAAGCCCACTCTATCTGTACAGAGCCCCAGTCGGCAGAGCGCGCTATCGTCTCTCATAACACCTCCCCGCTTATCGGATTGTCTTCTCGATGAACTGGTTCTCCAGCCGCTGCACCTCCTTCTTGAACGTCTCGACCTCCTTCCAGCAGTCCAGCGGTCGGCGGTCGTGCATCCGCAAGCATGTGACAACGTCCTCCTTGGCCTTGGTCAGCTCGGCGTCGACCTGCTCCAGCTTCTTCCGCTGCTCGAGCTTCGCGCGCAGCTGCTCGATCTCCTTTGTGACGCTCGTCCGGCTCATGTCCTGCTGCTTCTTCTTCTCCGCGAGGGTGGACGAGGAGGATGTCGCGTCTGCGAGCTTTTCGGCAAACGAGGGTTCCGACGGCGCGGGCTCCTCGCCGGACAGGGTCTCGCTGAACTTGGAGAACTCCTGCGACCCCTGCTCGCGCAGCTTCTCGAGCTCGGCCGTCAGGCGCTCCTGGTACTGCAGCTCCTGCGCTTTCGAGCGCGTGGCATCCGTCTGGTGCGCGCATCAGCCCCGTTATGTCACATTCGACGCTGCGACCGCCGGGAAACTCACAAAGGTGTTCTTCTGCAGCGAGTCTACCAGTTCGTTCGAGAACCGGACGGGGTGGTCTCTGGAGGCCCATCAGCATTTGCCCGCCCGGGACGGATTACACAGCCGTATGCAGCCATTGGTTCATCGGAGGCCACTCACGTGGAGAAGACATGCTGCTTGACCTCCGAGGAGGGTTTCGAGTTCTCTGCGCCCATGTTGCTGCGGTCGGCGGTGCGGGATGCCAGCGCGATGATGCAGCTGCCAGAAGAAGTCGGAGCTCCCGCCTTGGCCGAGCGTTGCGGTGCGCTACGACCGAAGGGGCAGCGATCGGCGCGGAATGTTGGATTCACCAGAAAGTTACGACATGTCTACAACTCAACAACGCGACATCCGTCCTCATGACTAGGCTGCCCCGGTGATTGCTATCGACGCGGGCGCACTTGTGCACAAGCAAACTACTTTCATCCCCATTGCTCTTATTACTGATCTGCATTGCTACACTGTAATTCCATCTTGAACGACGCGTACACCCGCAAACATGCTCCAGTCCTCGCTCTCAGGCTGGCTGAAGAAGCCAGCAGCCAGCAAGGAGAACACACAGCCTCCTCCAGCGCCGCCACAAGCCTCAGCAGCACCGAAACGCCCTCCACCACCACCAAAGTCCATCTCCGCGCCTCCCCGCATGCCACTGAATCGCGCGCCCTCGAGCACAACACCCATGCCCAGGACGACCGAGCAGTGGAACGACATTCCCGAAGACTTCCTCTCCGCGCCCTCGTCACGGCCACGATCGAAGAAGAGCCCGCGACCCTCCGCTGTGAACACACCCTCCAGCATCTCCAGAGTCCCCACACCCGTCGGCTTGTCCGCCTCGACCCCTCAGACCGCGACCAAGACACCCTCAACCGCCGCCTCCACACCTCCCGTCGCGCAGAACGAGCCCTCGATACCAAACCTCTTCTCGCTATGTCCTCTACCACCGAATGTCTCGCTTTCGTCGCTTACGCCTGAGCATCTCGATGCGTACAAGAACCTCAACGCCCTCACCCTGCCCATTCCCTACCCAGAGTCCTTCTACAAAGAGACCATGACCGAGCCGCACCACAGCATAACACTGCTCGCCTTGTGGACCCCTTTGCTTCCTACAACAACAAAATCAACTCACGCACAAGACTCAGACTCGGGCGAAGTGGGAAAAGGGCAGGTCGTCGGCGCCATCCGATGTCGCCTACTCCCCGAGTTGCAGTTGTACATCAGCACCATCGGCGTGCTGGCCCCGTACCGCGAGCACGGTATCGCCGTGCACTTGCTGTCCGCCGTTGTGCGGAAGGCGGTGGAGTTGCATGGTGTGCGGTGTGTGACGGCGCATGTGTGGGAGGCGAATGAGGAGGGGCTGGAGTGGTATAAGAAGCGCAAGTTTGAGATTTTGGGGAAGGAAGAGGGGTACTATAGGAAGTTGGAGCCGAAGGCCGCGTGGTTGGTGAGGCGGTGGATCGGGGTGGGGGATTTGCTCGGGGGTGAGGGGGAGAAGTGATGAGGGGGGTCATGGATGAGTGATGAGACATGATATATGATACACCAAGATGATACGCCAACAATAGGGAGATAATGATTGGGTACGAGACTTGTCTGATTGCCAATTCACAAACACGCTGGAGTCTCAGTGCTGGAATATGTAGACGTGATGTGGTCCTGATATATTGTCTACGATCCAATCTTCACCACAAGCCAACTCGAAGCATCCGGCGCGTCGCCCCTGCCCCTCAACGCCTAAGTGTGTGGCCGGACAAATATTCTCAGCAGAGCCGGCTCACTCATGTGACAAAGCTTTCCTGCGCAAGAACGAGCAGTCGAGGGCGAACGGCAGCGAGCCTCTGTCAAAGTACCGAGAACACTTCCACCTCGTAGCCAACCTGAACATCCGTATCGGAACATCCGCAAAGTGTGGCACACGTAGTCAGTGCATCTCACACAATAAATGAAGCCACTTCTTCAAGAGAACTAGACGGGAATAGGGGGAAGGGCCGTTTACCTTTTACGAGGGGCTCTACGAGGGGCTCTACAAGGACACGTTGGTCGTGGAGAGGGTAAGTAGATGTAATGCAGGTGATACAGAGGGAGAAGTGTACACTCGGAAGAGAATGGGGGCTTCAGCGAAGGACGGGGACGAAATGGCGTGAGAAGAGGGACGAAAGCCTGCTTGGCAATCAGATTCGCGCAGCGATGCTTCTTTGT
Organism: Didymella keratinophila; assembly: GCA_011058865.1. Taxonomy (NCBI): domain Eukaryota; kingdom Fungi; phylum Ascomycota; class Dothideomycetes; order Pleosporales; family Didymellaceae; genus Didymella; species Didymella keratinophila. The sequence goes on along the minus strand of SWKW01000013.1, from coordinate 54,969 downwards.
GCACAGCATAGTCTACATATTGGCCGGCAAGCGTACGCATTCTCGCGTTTGGACTGAATCTCCCAGCGGCCGAGAAACCGGCTCGTTCTCGCACTCGCACAAGGTAGGAGGGAGACGACTCATCTGAGCTACGATAGAGGCCAATGCCAACAATGACTGCTTGGCTTGCGAGAGCTCCCGACGTATGATGGCGAAGCTACTACCCCGTCGTCTTGCAGTGAAGACATCCCGCGTCGCACGCGACGCCAGCAGTGGCGAGCAGGCGCTGGACTGAAGGCGCGTGCTGATCAGTCTTGCGTGGCCATTCGTCATTTTCCTGACCGTCAGATCCTCAAGAGAGATGAGAAGCAGGCGACCGGGACGTGTCGTCCAACCGCCATTGGTTGGGTCGTGGGATTTGAAGCAAGAAGATTGAGCACGGCGGCACGCGCGTCTTACTATGGACACTATACCCTCGTTTGAGCATGTGTGGAGAGTGAGCGATATGTAGCGAGCGTTCCAGCACAGGCTTGCTAATGGCAGTCTGGTTGTGCCGTCCTGATGGGAGCTATGGAGTTGGCCGTCGTGAGCAGGCAGGATCCCGTTGATCAGTGGCAAGCGTGTAAGAATACAAGCAAGCAAGAAAGGATGCGTGTGGTGCTTGAGCACACTCAGCGATCGTTTCCTGATATTAGAGTTGATATTGTGAGAGGTTGAGGCGGTGCTCATCAGTGGCAATGTACGCGCATAGGTTGTGGACTCGCTTCTGTGCATCTGCTCGTCCGTTAAGCTTCGCCCTTGTCTCCTAACTGCAAGACAGAAACTGTTGTTGTTTGCTCGGAACATCTCGCCTATGTTGATTAGTGGCGATGTGTATACATAGCCTCGCTTAGAAGCCGTTTGTAGGGGTAATTCCGCCTTCGGTAGTTATTGTAGCCGCTCCCCTATATCTCCATACACTAAGTCATAATCTTAATGACCTGATGTCCTTGGTGGCGGTGTTCCTGAGGCTCGCTTCGAGGGTTTATAGGTAATTGCAAGGGTGCTTCACCGCGTGCTTTCGGCGTGAGCGCTCGGTATGTGCAGCATCCGGATCCTTCTCCTATACAACGCATATCCAAGATTGCGATGTCTCGAAGATGGGAATCGCGGTCCAATGAGCCATATCCGCGGAGTGCTATGTTTATGTACTGTCGCTCTTGGTACGCGAACTCTGGTACGGCGGTGTTGATGTGGCCATGACATGTGCCTAAGCATACGCTCGATTGGGAGGGTTGCTGTTCCTCCTCGTGAGTCGCAATTTCGTAGTTTTGCAGGTAAGCATAGTACTGCGTCTTAAGGTGTCGATACCGAACTGATCCAGCTCGCGTTGATTCACGAGTGTTGCCATATGTTGTTGACGAGTGCTCATTGAAGGCCGTAAATCGTAAACGCGTCCATCAAACAAAAGTGGGCAATGACATACGATCGACGGCACGAAGACAACGGGGCCGCGGAACGAGGTGGGGCGGCGCGGCGGAGGCGTTTGCGTTCAGCCTGGTTCAGGAGAGCACGAGGTAATGACGCTGAACGCGGTTAGTTCGATTGTGTTTTCAAGAAAAGTGCCGAGAGGCTGAAGCCGTGGCTTTTCGTGATTCGACGCGCTGCATGCATTTTCTGCATCGCGGAGGATGTGATGTGAGGCAATTCGGAAAGGTGCATGAGGAAGAATGGCTGCAGACGTGGCAAGACTTCATGGCGGTGCGGAAGAAGCCTTAGGAGGGATGTATGGAAGCCTGTGGTTGAATCTATTTCGGGCAGCGAGGCGCACAGTTGCACGAATGCTTTTTGCCTTTTTGCAGGGTACAGCATTCGCGAGGAATGTGTGGTGAAGATCTGAAGGCTGTGAACATCGCATTCGCGTTTTCCATGTCGATGGTTTGCCTCTGATGCAGGCTTGAAACCGTTCCGTGGGTTCTGTCAAGTTTCGTGGGGGCCAAGGTGAGACTGCCAGGGGACCTTGAACCCGGCAGTTACCAGACTCAACGTAAGGCTCGGTATCAAACCGGCGGACCCGATATCGATGCTTGACCCGAAGCTTGGGATGCGGAGCTGAAAAGCTGCTGAGGATTGTCAAGCAGATTGTCCTCAGGCAGTAAGCAACCGCGGTTCATGGCCAATATACCCTTACATATGAACGTGCAACCCTAGGAACCCTTGAGAGACTGATGTACCGCAATTCACACGTGCTCTCGTATTACCCAGTGGAAATTGACTGTGGTTCGGCAGCGCGTGGCATCCCGCTGTCAAGAGTGTCAATAATTATGATTGCCTGTTTGGGATAGCTAAAGCTTCGAGATATGGAATGTTTTGCTTGAGTCAGAAGATAGAGATCATAACCTCCAAGACCTCACCACCAAGATGTGCAGAGATTCACAAATCACCCAGCATTGTCCGACAGGGTTGCTGAGGTAGTGGAAGGTTGGAAACCTGTCATGACACCGCAAGTTCGAGGCTGCTTTGGTACGGATGGACTAAGAGCAGAGATCTCGATCGGTGGGTCCGCAGCAACGGCGCCGACCCAGACTGTTCGCTTACTGAATGGACGGCGCACAATTGGCCATGTGGAACGCAGTTGTCGTCAATTTCAAGGTGTCCACGGACGTCGTGGTCGTGAATAGCAGGATGTGCAGTGCTTGGCAAGGCTTCCAACTCGGGATCAGCACAATGTTGGCTTGCATCCAGTGCCGGAACAGGACACGCTTGGCGCAAGAGCCAGCCGTGAAGAGGGATCGTCCCGTGTGACAGCTTTTTTCTTTTGCCATCTGGGACTGGTGATGTTGAGAGCTGCAATGCTGCAATATCGACTGGTTCTGTTCGATATCAGCTTCGTCATATAGCCGATCCCACTGTCCTCCTCATAACGGTGCCAAGCCGCGAGACTCTCGGGCTCGGTATGCGAGTCGTGCCGTTCGCTCTTCGACATATGTACGCTGCTCCAGTTCGCTGGTTCATTGTCGCCGATGCGGGCTTCCCGCGCTCACACCGAGCTTGCCAACACAAAAGGGGCCCGCCTCAACGCTCCGCCCTGCCCTGGCAATAACGTCGGCTCCCACTGCGGACGACGAGCGTTCCAAAGATGGACGTGATGCTGGCAGAGGCGTGAAAGCGAGATTACTGGAGTCTTACGGCGGCCTCTATCTCGGACGGAACCATTCCCAAATTGGGAGATTCACAGGCTGCCGTTGGGAGGTTGACCAAGGATGTGGACGTGTCAGACCGTGCACGCAGGCTAATTTCGATGGAAATCGTATACTGGTTAGGCTTGGCGAGTCTTTTCTTATACGCGAACTCGTCCGTCGACGTCAGGAGCGTTGAACTGCCGCAGCACCGGGCGACAGAAATTTCGCAATTGGCTGCGGCGGGCCTGTTGAGTCCGCGCCAGCTTCCGTGCAGGCACTGGCAGACAAAGAATCAGGAGATGAGCCGGCCGCTGCGGTGCACGAAGCTATCTTCGTACAAGTGAGACTGGAGGCAGCCAAGCGGCGCGCAATGCAATCTGCAGCAGTCGCAGGCGGCATCATCCATTGTGCGCCGTGTGGTCGCTGGCGAGGTGGTGGCCTGTCTCCCCCTGATAGGCGCCTCAGATCTGCCAGTCTTGCATGCGGATCTCCAGCCTGCCCGGAACGCCGCGCAAGCAGAGCGGCAGGGGAGCTGCTTACCACTCGCGGCTCCGGACCAGCCATCAGGCCGCGTACATAGATAGTCTGTAGTCTACAACGGTGAGAGGTCAGACTGAGCAGCTCTACATCAGAACTGGATAGCTCTACAGGCTCCAGTACGCCGCCTGGTGAGACCGCGCAATGGGATGACAAGCCCACACAGGTGCACGCGCTGGCCGTCAAACCATGGCTGGCCGTGCTGCGACACGTCTGTGATGCAGAAACAATGACGGCACTGGGCACGGCCCCGCCATAATCTTCAGAGTGCATCAGTGTGTCAGTGCAGCAGCGCGGTTCTTGGGCCAGACGATTAGGCGTCGCTGCGCGCGATAAGTGCAGCACTACGGGCAGAGCGGGCTAGCGGCAGGATCCAGGCAGGCATGGGCAGGCATGGGCGCCGTCCGCTGCAGTGAACGGGTATCAAGCAAATCAAGTTGGCACATCGACCTGGGAACAGCCTCCCTCGACGTGACCAGCCTACCAGCGCGCTCCCTCTCCTCCGCGTGCACTCCGCCTACTCCCATCGCCTCTGCCTCGCTGCTCCTTGCTCAGCTCTGCTGCACGACTGCCATTGCATCCCCTCTGTTCGCTGCCAGCGTCCGCTCGCTTCTTACGCCGTGACACCTGCGCCCACTGGCACTTTCCACGCCGTCCTATCGCCGTGTCTGTGGCTGCTTCCGCCTGCTAAGGTTCCGCCGTCGCGACCGTTGCGCCTTTGCGTTGTCACTGCTCCTCCCACAACCTCCGCTCACAGTCCCTGCTACATGTCGCCCTGGTGAACGAGTCCGTCGACACCGCACGCTCGTTTCTGCCGCTATCTTAATCCGTAATCGCCCCGTCGCTGCCAGGTCTGCTGCTGCGCTGTCTGCGCTCTAGCATCGCGGCACCCATCGCCAACTTTTTGGCTCTCCATCCGCCACCGTCCACCGCACCTCACCACCCGCACACCACCTATCCACCGCGTCGCCATGGCTCCGGCCGTCCCCAGGCTGCGCATTCTGTCAGGTGCGTCATCACTCCGGGCCCTGGGAGCCTCTTCTCGCGTCTCTTGGGAAAGGGTGCAAACACAGGGCTCTGTTCCGGGAACGCCGAGCACGCCTTTACTACACACAGAACGCTCTGCTAACAGCTGCCAGTTGGCGGCAATGCCGTCTCAGCGTTCCTCTCATGGCGGTTACAAGCAACTAACGCCTGCGACGTCACACTCGTGTGGAAGTCAGGATACGAGAGCGTCGCACAGTATGGCATCTCGTTCAAGTAAGCATCCTGTCTCACAATGTCTCAATCGCTGCTAACCTCACCGCAGATCTGCCCTCTACGGCACCGAACGCTTCAAGCCCCATGCTGGTCAGTTTGCAGGCCCTTCGCTGCCACTAGCACCGCACTAACAGCGTCTGCAGTCGTTCGCACCCCCGAAGATGCTGCTCATTCTTCCAAGCAGCCCTTTGATTATGTCCTCCTCTGCGTAAAAGCCCTCCCTGACGTATACGATATCGCCAACATCATCGAGTCGGTCGTCTCGCCCCAGCACACCTGCATCCTTATGAACACTACACACAGCCTTGGCGTCGAGTCGTACCTGGAGCAGCGTTTCCCTACAAACGTCGTTCTGTCATTGGTATCTGGAGCAGAGATTTCACAGCTTGGAGCTAGCGAGTTTGAACACAAGGGCGCAACCGACATCTGGGTCGGTCCTGCCAGCAAGAACGCTGCCATTCCAGCGCAGATTCAGTCCGACATGGCTGAAGCTCTGGCCATGACATTGAGCTCCGGGCAGGTCGACTGCAAAGTCGCAACTAACATAAGGCAACAGCAATTTGAGCGTATGATAGGGTACGTTAGCTATAGCTCTGTAACAAGCCGCACCGCTAACACGCCACAGTCCTATCGCTTTTCACCCTACCAGCGTGCTCTTCGAAACAGCAAACCATGCAGAACTCCTTGAGAAGGTCGGAGTCCGTGCAATGGTCACTGGCGTGCTTGATGAGCTCATCATGCTTGCCAACGCTCATGGCTGCACATTCCCCGCCGATTTCAAGGAGAAGACGATCCGCTCGATGACACAGCCACAAGAAACCAACAGCACAATGTGGATGGACTTCGAGGCCAAGCGTCCCATGGAGATTGAGACATATCTTGGCTCTCCCCTGAAGCTTGCCCAGGAGGTCAACGTCACTGTGCCCCGTATCGAGACGCTCTACGCCACCCTTCACCATCTTAACATTGTCAACCGGACCCGACCGGCAGCTGGCCCTACACCCACGCCAGCTCAAAACATGCAGCAGCCACCAGGTCCCCCTCCCAGGCTCTCTTCAGCCCCTCTGCCACGAGGCCCGCCTGGTCCAAACGGACCTATGCCGATGATGAATGGAAACGGTCCCATGAAAGGTGGACCCCGTCCTGGAAGTCGCGCACCTTCAATCACAGGTGCCCCACCTATGATGCGTCGCGGCCCACCGCCAGGCATGAACGGACACCCACCACGCATGAACGGCGCTCCCAATGGCCAGCGTCGCCCATCGCTCGAGGCCAACGATCTGGAGGAGTTTTCGCATTTGATGCTGTACGATGATGTGGTCGAGGGCGGTCCTCCTGGTGCCGGTCCTTACGAAAACGGAACACCTCACCCGCAAAACGGTCCCTCCATTCGCGAGAGGGAATTGATGCTCAGGCAGCGTGAGATCCAGCTCAGAGAGCAAGAGCTTAACATGCGTCGCGGTCCTCCCATGGGTCATGGACGTCGACCCGCACCACCACAATCCATCAACGGCTTTGACGACGACGATGATGAGGACGACTTCTTTGATCCCATGGCTGGAGGTCGCCAGCCTGGCCCAGTGATTGACCCCGACAACTTCGACATGATGAGTGTCACATCGAAGCGTAACCGCAAGGTCCCCAGTGCTGGTCAGATCCGCAACAACCCAGAGGGCATGGGCTACATGGGTCCCCAAGGTCGATCAAGAAACCCTTTCTCGCGCCCGGGAGCTAAGAACAGGACGAGCGCGACAATGCTCTCGACACTCCCGAACCTGAGAGAGAATATCCTTAACGACCCTCTCATGGGTTACTCATCGAACCGCTACGGCGATGTCGACCGTGGCGCTATGGGCGCTCAGTCGCGAACCAATTCACTGACTGCATCACGTCTAGACGAAATGCAAGGAGGTGGTAACTACGGTGGCTACCCTTCGATGAGCCGCCGCACCAGCCAGTCGCCTGGCAATCCTCTCAGCCCTGGCCCTCGCCCAATGGGTCGTCCTTCTCCTCCCAACGGCTATGCGCCCAACGGCATGCCACCTAATGGTATGGGCCCCAATGGAATGCCTCCGAATGGGATGAACGGGATGCCTCGAAACGGCCCCAACGGACGTCCCTCACCCCCCGGCATGAGACAGCCCGTTCCCCTCGCACCGCAACAAATGGAACAACACGCAGGGGTGAGCACTCTTTACCCGCCCAAGACCCGTCCCAATGTTCGCAGTCTGACTGGATCCGCAAGCGCTAGCGCGGGTAGTAATTCCACCGAAGAAAACTTGGCACACAGCAGCCAGAGCAGCCTAGGACCCCGTCCTCCAGTCGGCGTTCGATAGACGAGATCTCATCAGTTCATATTTGCGGCGATTGGTTTGGAGTATGTTCGGACTTTGCATGGACAGCGTTCTCGATTCGGCGACACTTTGACGAAACTATCTATTGTATTCGGGAGCTGGCTGGTTTTCCAACGCATACCTCGACGGACGCGTACCCTCAAGTCACCTATCAATTGGCTTCGATTCCCTCTCGGCTTCTCTTTTCGATCACGCATACACCAAATGGCCCTCTCGACCGCAACACATTGGAATTGGGAGGGCTTCATGAACGGCCAGGGGCTGACTCAACCCTGTGGCGGAAACATAATGACGACCATAGAATTTGGCAGGGGAGGAACATTTTCACGTATACAGACCAACCTGGCGACGAGGTTGTTGCTTCGAATATTTCCTTTGTCACCATCGTACATATTGTAGACGTTTTCGTGGCGGCGTCGTTACTTCGCACTGGCACTCGCTAATCATGTTTCTTGCATGAGTTGCTCAGTGGGGCTGGCTTTTGTTTCGACTAGGAGTTTTGATACAAGCACATGTTTTCTGTTTTCTTGCATTTACTCCTGCCACTGTGGCATCCCTCACATTGCTGTGCCTGGCTTTGGACTGACACAGTGTACACTACTATCATCCATTATTTTGTTAGCGAAGATTTTGCAAGCAGAGCAGAACTGGCAGAGGGCAAGGGAGCAAGCGCTTTGAGGCAGGAGCGAGACACCATGTAGCGATACATACTTAGTCGAGCACGTAACAAAAGCACGACGTTCCTTCAGACTCTTCTCGACAATCAACATCTTGAAGCGGCATGATTATATCACTCGGTGCTTCCTCACCAGAACATAAACTCTAACTCAATGCCTTTCCGCCGAGGTGCTCTTCATTTCTGTGACAACAGGTCGGATGAATTTCTATCGCTGTCCACCTGTGTGGCTACCTGCACGAGCGATCTGAGCAATGGCCTGGCCTAGAGCGGGAATAGAGCAGCACGGCTTGCGGTCCTTTGCACGTTCCGCATTCCAGTCTTCTCGTTCTTTATGGACCAGACGCTTTTGTCAAAGTTTCAACGCTCAGTGTAACATTCAGCCCATTGGAGGAAGCTCCCTTTCCGTTCTGAAGATCTAGAAGACACGCAAGCGCCTCACGTGCCCACTACGTAGTACCTTTAGTACGGTGCATCGGTGCTGGTACTTGTCATGTGACAGATCCACATGCAATCCATATGGTCAGTAATAAGCCATGCAAAGGCGCTCAATGCACACCTCGAGCGCACTCAAACAACTGGAGTCTCGGCCCGACATAGGCCGCTTGCATGCCTTTTCGACGCTGGTGATGGTCTGGCGGCCGCGGTGCGCGCTCGATGAAGCTTGCAAACACACGGGCGATCGGCGCCCCTCGTCTCGACTCCGTTAGCGCAGCGCAGTGTAAACAACGCTCCCCAAAGGAACACGGCTGTTCCAATTGCGAGGCTCGACGTCTCCCGGCCGCTTCCTCAACGAGTTGGCACGCACGGCGTTGCTGTTGGCTGTGCATGCACACAATTGAGTGGGCTGCCCCGAGCTCGAGCTGACCCCTCACGTCATAGCTGTCCACCAAACAAAGCGGGGTGATGCCCGTCAACAGACACGCCAGGAGGTACAGCGCTCCTGCAGGCGCATTTAAAACCACCACCGCGCCCAATAGACCCCGGTCCAGCTGGAGCCCACCTCTTCGTAAACCCGGCAGAGCCTCATTTGCGACCCACACTGTGATCGGTGCAATCGTCGTTCTGCTAGCGCTTTTCTTCCAAGTCTTCGCACCCCACTTCCCTCACACGGCCCTGCGCTTCTTCACTAAAGACCAGATTTGGACCGTCAGCTCCCCAGGCATCACTCTCCGCAACCCCGTACTCTTCACCGAACCCCAGATCTGCCCGAAGCCCGAGCAGGTAGTCGAGTTCAAGGGCACCTTCAGATCCCACCCCAAGCGCAGCATGGCTCTCGCCGAGCAGGCCAAGCGGGTAGCCGCAGAGTTCGAGTTCAGCAACGATGGCGTGAACAAGGCCGTGAAGGAGTTCATCAGGGAGATGGGTACGCGCCTGCAAGGCACAATGGCGCGATTGAGAGGCTGACCGCGTGCAGATGAGGGCCTTACACAGGAGGGCACCGAGCTCAGCCAGATCCCAACCTACGTCACAGCCGTACCCAATGGCACTGAGAAGGCACGCGACCACCGTTGGAGCATTGGAACTCGAACAGTATGGCTGACTGCAAGCAGGGCCTCTACATGGCCGTTGACCTCGGTGGCACCAACTTCCGCGTCTGCTCGATCCAGCTGCACGGCAACACCACCTTCTCCCTCACCCAGAGCAAAGTCGCCGTTCCCCAAGAGCTCATGACCGCAAAGACATCGAAGGAGCTCTTCTCTTTTCTGGCGAAGCAGATTGAGAAGTTCCTCCAGGCACACCACGAGGACCACTACGCTGGCACACTCAAGCGCAGGCAGACAGGCGGACAGGCTGAGGAGATCTTCAACCTAGGCTTCACATTCTCGTTTCCTGTCAACCAGGTTGGCATCAACAAGGGTCTGCTCATGCGCTGGACCAAGGGCTTCGACATCCAGGATGCAGTTGGCAAGGACGTCTGCGCCTTGCTGCAAGCTGAGATTGACGAGCTGCACTTGCCGGTCAAGGTCGCTGCTCTCGTGAATGACACCGTAGGTACGCTCATGGCCCGCTCGTACGCCTCGCCAGGCAAGACCGGAACATTGCTCGGAGCCATTTTCGGAACCGGTACCAACGGCGCCTACGTTGAGAAGCTGGACAAGGTCACCAAGCTCACAAAGGCCAAGGACGTAGGAGAGTTTGACAAATCGACAGGTGAGATGATTGTCAACACCGAGTGGGGTTCTTTCGACAACTCTCTGCGCACACTGCCCAACACACCCTACGATGTTGAGCTTGATGAGAAGTCTGTCAACCCTGGCATCCAGATGTTCGAGAAGCGCGTGTCTGGCATGTTTTTGGGTGAACTTCTCCGCCTCGCTCTCGTCAAGCTGATCAAGGACCCGAAGGTCCCTCTTTTCCAAGATGACAACTCTTCGTCGAACGACATCCACAGCACAACACAGATCGACTCCAACAGCGCAATCTTCAAGCAGTGGGGAATCGACACGAGTTTCCTGTCCATCTGCGCTGGCGACAACAGCGCTGGCCACCGTGTCATCAGGCAAACGCTGGATAAGGACTTCGGCATCTCAGCTGCCAGCACCGAGGACGCAGAGGCCGTCAAGGTCATCGCCGGCGCCATTGGACGTCGCGCTGCCCGTCTCTCAGCCGTTGCTATCGGCGCCATCATCATCAACACCGGCCGTCTGGAGAAGTCCAAGGGCACCGCCACAACCGAGAACAAGGCTGGCATCGACCCGCCTCGCGGCGAAGTCAAGGTCAACGAGGAAGACGTTGTCGATGTCGGTGTCGACGGCTCGCTCGTCGAGTTCTACCCTGACTTCGAGGAGCACATCCGCAAGGCTCTGCGCGCGGTCCCTCAGATTGGTGACCGCGGTGAGAAGCACATTCGCATTGGTATTGCGAAGGATGGCTCAGGTGTCGGTGCCGCGCTCATTGCGCTTGTTGCTGGTCAGGTCCCTGAGCCCCAGTTGGACTAGACGTTGGCTGCCGATGGCTGGACGGTGTATATGCGGAACGAGATCTTATGTGCAATGTCATTGTTATGTAGCTGAAAAGCAGAATGAAAACATCACACTACCAGAATTCACATGCGATTGACCAACTCAATTTGCGGTTGATTAAGTCAACGTGCGACTGATCAAGCCAGCGTACAGTTGACCAAGCCAGCGTACAGTTGACCAAGCCAGCGTACAGTTAAGTAAGCCAGCGTGCATTTGATCAAGCCAGCATGCAATCAACTAACCCAGCGTGCGATTGACCAAGCCAGTGTGCGTCTAACTGACCCAGCGTGCATTCAATTAACCCAGTGTGCGATTCACTGACCCTGCTTGCAGTCAAACAACTCAGAATGCAGTTAACTGAATCAGCATACGATTGACCAACTGAAGATGCAATCAACCAACTTGACATTTAAATGTCAGCTTGCTGTGCGATATGTCTGGCTAGAGAAATTCAAAAAATTCTGTGTGTCACATAACCTGCAGAAAACTAGGCGCAAAACCAAGTATGAATGGCAACAGAAACATGGCCTGACTATGCGATTGACTAACTGTAAATAAAGAGTTCCCTCGCGATTTGTCTGGCCTATTGAAATTCAAAAAATGTTCTGTGTTCCATGCCCCGCAGATAGGCGCAGAAATAATGGGTGAGCTGCCGTGCCGCCGCCACGTTTGCACCAGCAAAAGACAGCATCAACGCCAAAAAAAACATCGCCCGACCAGGGACTCGAACCCTGAGCCTTGAGATTAAAAGTCTCACGCGCTAACCAATTGTGCCAGCCGGGCTATTTCTTTGATGACAATTTGTTGATATATAAAAATTATATACCCTTGTGTAAATCCCACAGAAACGCAGTTAGGGGCCATACTTGCCGGCGGTGTTCTGAAACCTGATACTTCTGTGGATAAGCAGAGATGGGATTGCTGAGTCATCTTTGTTGGACTGTCAAATAGTCGAGGCGTCATAGAGCCGAGGTTGGGGGTTAGTGACTTAGTCGCACGACCCACCCTTCTGAACATGAATGACCATACGTCTATAACTTTTGAACCATCCAGTCGTCATCAAACCTTCACAGTACTTCTGTTTCGAATTATCCAACAGATTTCAAGCCGCCATTTGCAGTTATCAAGTCTTCCTGAATATTTCATCCCTTTCAGAGTCTACAACCCAAAACAATGATGGTCGACATTAGCCTCAAAGCATGACAGTCACAACACAAACTCGGCTTGAATGTCTTGAACAATATCGATGCAATTAGGCGTGCATATTCCACTACCATGAGAGATGCGACTATCTCCATAGACCTCACGTTTCTGTTTTGCCGGCCTCTGGTGTACCTCACCGCTTTCAGCATAATCTCTCCTGTTTTTTCCTCCAACTGTCGCTAGCTACAAATCTTCCAGAAGTTAACTTATAGCCATCGCGTGCTTCACGGATGTTCTCTTGTAGCTCAATTGGCCTTGCAAAGCGCAGAAGGGTAGCTCTCTTGCCTTCATCATAGTCAACAGACTGTAGAGATTGTATGCTCGGCCGCAGGCTACCTTCACCTGGGCACTTCTGCGTGCCTGCCTGAATTATACCGTATTGGGGCTTAGTGCACAAGCGCTAGGGTATGTAAACACCTACCTGCCCTCCGTTACTTCTTGTTCTCACACTACCTGCCTCGCTGTGTCTGGCAGCCACCTCGCGAGTGGACTAACGCTGAACATCCTTGAGCAGTGGACCGCGGTACTGTTATTGAGCCTCCAGCCCCGGAGCTTTCAAGCAATCTCCCTCCGAACATCCTCCGAACATCCTCCGCCAAATCGCACCTACAGACATGCAACTGAGTGCTGGAATCCGCGAGCCACTCGCTTAAGGCTTCAGCTTGCGTGACTTCCCAATGAACGGGTCGCCATTCGAGACGCCTCGATTGACAAGCTAGTGTGACAAGCGAGCAACCACCTGCCGCAGCTTCATTTTCTCACCATGGACGCACCAGCACCCTTAGCACATTGCCCGGATAATAGTCGGCTATACTAGATTGGGGACTAGTGTGCAAACGTTGCGGTATATGTACTGCTCCTGCCTTCCGTTACTTCCTCCTTCCACTACCCACCTCCCCCACAGTGTCCTCAAGCACATCGTGCATACAGTCATCCCGGAAAGACGCCGCACAGCGAAGGACGATTCGGTCACGACATTTTACCAGAAAACGCCTGACGAACCAGAAGTCACCATAGCTGAGTGCGAGGAGGCCATGGGCAAGTGGGTCATAGAGACTGCGGCAAGTGGGAAGCTGAGAGATGTACCGAGGAGTGACCTCACTGTCCTGTCAGTAGCAGTCGGCCCATACCTACATGGTCATTTGTAATCTGCTGAAGAGCCAGGGAGTTACAAGACACTGGACGGTCTGCGTTGTCTGCGATCACCCTCTGTGACTAGTATTCTGTCACTACCCGCCTCGCACTGAGACCTTGTCTGGTTCAACGGACTTCAGCAAATGTAGTTGAATACAAATCTTCCAGCTCGCGATCCCCATGGGCTACCTCCAGTCTGCACGTAACTCTATCACAGTACCCTGGAGCTACTGGTCAAAGACTTCAACTTACACGGTTTTCTGTTGAAACGCAATCTCAGTCGCAACTCAAGAGATAATTCAAGGACAAGCCCAAAAACTGGTCTACTGTATTGAAGACAAGTGTGGCAGGTGCTACGGTATATAAACAGCGAATTCCCGCTGTCACTCCTTCTCCCCACAACCCACCCAGCATCCGTCTCGTTGCTTTGAGCAAGAGAGACAACAAGGCCGAGGAAGTGTTAATCAAAAAGGGGGGAGACACTAACGTCTGGACAGCCAAGATGAGTATGTTGGTCGATCGGCTTGAGGAACGGGATACTATAGTCGATCGACCACGACGCTGGTGCCCTGGAGCTGAGTGGAGCCGTAGAAAGGAGGACTCAACCCGCCACCCTATTGATTTTCTCATGAATCCAGGCGAAGACGAGCTCTTCGACGACTGGGACGTCCGAGTTGACCAAAAGCAGTACCAAGCTTGTTACGAGAAACAGCAGAGAGCTTGTCAGCGATGGTGGAGTATCGTACACAGACAAGACATTGTAGCCATCAGAGCCCCCGTAGAATGACAGTCCGCCGGGCAGTCGTGCCTGAGTACCTCCGGAATCTCAGGCTGCTGGACCAAATTCAGTTTAATTATCTTCGAAATTGTCTCACTGACTGGGGCCCGCAAGGTTCTTCAGCAGCGCGCTCGTAGACTAATGCGCGTTGAACGGGTTTGCAAGTCCGACAATGCTTAGCTATGATAACCGAGGAGCCTAGCCTAACACCGACCTCAAGGATCGTGTGGAGTAGGAGCAACGTCAAGGTGGTACTGATACTGAGGAGGCCGCGTTTCGGTGGCAGACAAGTGCTAAGCAGCTTCACTGTTGCAGTTTCGATATCTGAATTTCTTCATGGTTAGTGAGCGGACTATCCGGAACTGCGCCTTTGAAAGCTGTTCACGCAACTGATCGGAGTCGGACGGACTTTTCAGTTTCTGATACACGTCTTACGTTGTTACTCAACGGTACGTGCACTCAATCCAGATGTCGTGTTTAACAATCAGCTAGAAACCTTGCATTCAGTGTTCGACGAAAGACGGCGATGCGGCGATTGACGGTATCTTCACGGCGTCTTCGGAATGAAGTTCTCGTCGTCACTCCGCACTTGCGATCGGCAATTACGTAGCGGGCAGCTATTTCCGAGGCTGCACCACTCCGCCCAAGATGCGGACAATGACGTTTTGGGCCTTCGAGCTTCAGGGTCGCCATTGTGTCCATCTCTTTGCTGAGCTCACAATTCGATCCCATGGAGCAGCAGGAGACATATCGTTCGATTGGAATGGTCGAAGACCAGAAGCCGGAACCCGTAGCCGAGAAAACAGGGCCAACATCGACCTTCGATATCACCCGAATCCCTTCGATCGAACCTCCACCCAATGGCGGATGGACAGCCTGGTCGCAAGTCCTGGGCGGACACATTGTGACCTTCTTCGTCTGGGGCTTCATCACGAGTTTTGGGATGTTCCAGGCCTACTACACGTCTATCAAAGTCTCATCGCCGTCGAACATATCCTGGATAGGATCCTTGATGATCTTCTTCTTGATGCTCATCCCGCTCTGGTCAGGAACAGCGTCTGATGTTGGGCATTTCAAGCTTGTACTCAGGGCTGGTATTGCACTCTGGCTGGTCGGCATCTTCACGACAAGCGTGTGTCATGAGTACTGGCAGGTTTTGCTGGCTCAGGGCGTGTGTATCGGCCTTGCGAATGGGTGCATGTTCGTGCCAACGATATCTGTTGTCTCGACGTACTTCGACCCCAGTCGAAGAAGCCTTGCAATCGGTTCGATCTTGTGTGGATCCGCGACAGGCGGTATGGTCTTTCCGATCATGCTGAACCGACTTTTTGGCATCATCGACTTCGGCTGGGCAGTCAGGGCCTTTGGCTTCATGGCACTTGCCTTGCTTGTGCTTGCTGAAAGGTTGTTGAAGAAGAGGTTACCCCCGAAGGATTCGGCGAAATTCTTCGAGCTGAGTGAGCTGAAAGACATTGTCTTCGTTCTCTTCGTAGGTGTGCTGCTGTGTTGGGATGGTTCGCCGCTAATTCGCTCAGATCATTGGTTCCTTCCTGAACTTCAGTGGGCTCTATTTCGCGTTCTTCTACGTCAATGCATACGCGCGCAACAACTTGGGAATGACGCTGGAAGAGACCATACCCATTCTGATGGTGCTCAACGGCGTAGGTGTTCCCGGTCGACTCATCGTTGCTTGGTTAGCAGACCGTTACTTCCGCCCGATTCATGTGGGCCTCCCAGTCAACCTTATCACCGCGCTTCTACTCTTTGTATGGATTACAGTCAAGTCCACAGCCTCTATGTATGGCTTTGTAGTCGTGTACGGGCTGTTCGCAAGCGCTCTGCAAGGGCTCTTCCCAGCGACCATGGCAGACCTTACGATCGACTCAAGGAAGACAGGAACGCGGTTTGGTATGGGATTCGCGCTATCGAGTTTTGGTGTTCTGATTGGCAGTCCGGTGGGAGGTGTTTTGATTGAATACAAGCATGGCGACTACCTATACGCACAGGTCTTTGCGGGGGCATGTGGCATTATGGGCTTCCTGTGCGTCGGGTTGGCGGCTTACATCCACGGTAAGAAGCCGAAGGTATTGAGTTCATGATGTTAGGCAGTAGCGAGAGAGATGGAGATGCAAGTGCGGTTGTGACAGAAGGATGGATTGACGTGTAGCGAACCTAAAACAGCTAGTGCGAATGACAATAGGGGAAGGAACTCTAGCGTGCTCACGAACTTCGCAACACTTCACGCAATCTCCAAAAACAACAACATACAACGTGTCAAAACGCGGCTTTCTCATATCGAGATAATAATTGATCACGACGGCAATCTCCCTTATGTTTCTATTGCCCTTGTCGGGTGTCATTGACATGGGGATTTTGACCCATCAAGCGCGCAATGGTCACGGCTTCCCGCAGCGCCTTGCCGAGATGACCACGTACACCAGCTTCCTCCATCACCATCAAACCACCTATGGTGCAGCCCTCCGGTGATGTTCCCTGATCTTTGAGCACGCCAGGATGAATGCCGCTCTGCAACATCCGCCCCGTACCGACCATGCTCTGGTAGATCATAGTCTGCGCAGTGGCCCTGGGCATACCGACCGCCACCGACGCGTCGATTAGGGCATCGCAGATGACCGCAAACATGGCCGGCGTTGAACCACCTACGGCCGTCGAAGCATTCATCAACCTGGGGTCAATGTGCGCAGTCTTCCCGATCTGGTTGAAGATAGCCTCGACGATATCAAGCAACTCTTTGCTGATATCCTTGTCAGGGTTCTCGATTGCTGTGAGTGACTCCGAAACCTGCGCCGCGATATTTGGTAATGTGCGGACAACCCAGACTTTCTCTTTGCTCGATGAGAGCAGTTTTTCGATGGCTGCTCTTGGCCACCCAGCAGCAAGACTGATGAGCAGCTTTCCGCTCAGCGCATCAGCGAGGCCATCTTGTTTCAAGGTGATCTCAACATCTGCTGGATCGACTCCAAGCAACACAACATCTGCATCTTTCGCGGCCTGGACATTGTCCCCTCTTGAGATGGAAAGCTTCCCTGACTTGACAGCTTCCGGATATTTCTCGCCCAACTTTTTCTCAGAAGCCTCGCTCCTTACACATGCGACATATTTATCGAACTTCGCATCCTTGTCGCTGCCAGATTCGCTGAGCAGGCTGCTCAGGATCGGTTGCCCTAGGTTGCCTGTTCCGGGGTCAGCTAGCCAAAACAGGCCTCCGTCGATCGATAATCAACATACCACAGCCCAGAATTGTCAGGGTTTTGCCGGCCATGCTTCTGTAATGGGGTTCCCGATGTCAGTTCCGGTACTTCGAACAGTGAGTCAAAATTGGCAAAGGATTGCGTGGGCGTTTCTAAATGGCAGAGTAATCTTCTCTGCATTTCATAGTCGTCCAGAAACATTCCAAAAATTGCCCCGCCTCGGGTTGCCTCCCGAGCGCACATTATGTCATTAGCTTTTCCATAGACACTCCCGCGATAAGATCGAACTGTCGTGCAAAGGAACTATTCGCGAGACCGACGTTAGCCGCCTTCTCCACAACGACCCCGCATTGCGTCCAGAATCACCATTCTCGGAGTTGAACTTCTGGTGGTGCACGATAAGCTCGAGCCCACAAAAGTTTTACAGGTTCATGTGGATGATGGCAATGGGTGCTTGAAACATTGTGTCTTCATTCACTTCGTCTAAATGCGTCATTAACCGATCGCTTGCTGGAAATTATGCAGCGCCAAAGACAGATCGCAGCCTCCTTCCAGCCTCCTTGCGGAGCGCAGTGTACTCATCATTCGTTCTGAGCACAGCATCCCTGTTCTCGGCTGCTCTCCTCAGCAGATAGCCAATGCACTCGCCCATGCTTCCCCACGTCGAGCACTTGAATACAGCAGGCGACTGGCCATTGTTGCCCTTCTTGGCAAGGAGCGAGAAAGAAACCTCATCTGACATTCCGTGAAGCTGACCGAAACCGACGTCTACGGTGGGAAGTCCGGCGGCAACTCTCTGCTCGTGAAGCTTTTGAGCAGTGATGACAGACTCGCGGTTGTGGGACGCAAGGAAGAGCTTGACCGATGGGAAAGGACGAGAGACACCGTATTCGCCCAGCTGCTGGCGAAGAGCACCCTGAGCGATGCCATTGTAGTTGTCGTCCGTGTCTTGTTTTGTGTCGTGGATCAAGGAGCGGTCATCAGAAGCCATATAAGCACCCCGAACGAGCTTGAGACCGAGAGTGAAGCCGTCCTTCTCAGCTTCAGCCAGATGAGAAGCAATGAGTGACTGGGTGCTCTTGAGGTAGCACTGATACGTGTTGTAGATGACGACGCGACCGTCGGTGTTAAATTTGCGCATCATCTCGAGAGAAACACGGGCAATTCCCTTCTGGTAGTGTTGAGACTCAGCGTCGACGATGATTTGAATGTTGCGCTCCTTGCACTTGGTGCCGATCTCGTCGAGAGCATCGAGCATCTGCTGTGGTGGGAGTTCGCCTTTGTGGAAGGCGTCAACAACTGCAGGCCCAGCTCCAGATGTTCTATGATCATGTCAGCGAAGGTATGTTTGATCAATGTAAGGGCAAACATACTTGATGGCCAGGATGTCCCCTTCTTCGATCAAGTCAATGGTACCAACAGTGCCTGCTCTCCAGGACTCAATGACGTTGTCAATCTTGACGCCACTTGATTCGTCTTTCGCTTCTTCTGCTGCAGCTCCAGGACTGTACCCTGTTCCGCGCTTGCTGTCGAACACCATCTCCTGTGCATATGTGAGGATGACACCCCGAAATCCCAGATCTTTCAGTGCCTTCACGCATCTTCTTGTCTCGACTGGTGTTGTACCGGCACAGAACTGATCATAGAAGGACTTCTTGATGATGGCCTTCAGAACGGGGTTCTTGTCAAGGTTGAACAACCATGTTCTGTCTGGCTTTGCAAAGAAGTCGAGAAGGTGTAGTGAAGGCACAAGTAGCCACTTCTTTGACGAGATTGTGGCAACGAGGAGCGATCTCAAGAACATTGGCAGCGGCATCGCTGCTAGTGGTGAGGATTTTGCCAGTGATCTTGTTTCCTGTGTCGGTGCTCTCCTTGCCGCATAGGTTGATGAGAGCCTAATGGCTGTGTATGTGATCCCATCCTTCCGTCCAACGCCCCTCAGCACGGCAGGGGCGCCGTATCTGGTGTAAAACATCGTACCGCAGTGGTTTAATATATATCTGAGAGGACTTCGACGAGATTTTGATGATGAGCTTGAAAAAAGACAAAGGTAATGCTGCTAGCAAAGCTGAAGCTTGAAAGTATATGTTTGGAGTAATAATTATACTGGCTTATCGCCCACGACCATCCACTATCATGTAATGTGTATTCACGACCCCGCTCCAGCGCTACTTGCTTCGAGAATGTGGGCCTCGCATGCCCTCGTGACTCTCGCATCGAAGTACTGTAGGTCGGACGCACTGCCGGTTCGCACCTACTGCCCATCTCCGGTACCGACCAGTATGTAGCCGCAATGCCACAATGCTTATCACTGCGATGCATGATGTGGCAAGGACTCTTACTATCGGTTTGATTGCTAAGGTGCTGACCGATTTGACTGCTTTGTCGGAAGACGTGGCGTGCGGGGTGAGATGCATCAAATCGGGCTAAGATCTCGGACTAATAGTGCACGAGCTGATACACTAAGCCACGTCATTGGCCCAAATAGTCGTTGGATGCTCGATAGGGCCGTTTGTTATCAAGTCGATGTGATTGTTACTGTATAAGACGAGGCGCAGCTTAAGTTTGTAGACGTGTGAAATCTGCGAGGAAGTGATTCAGTCCAAGCCGGGAGCGGCCACTACCGAACGCCGATACATGCTGATAATCAATTCTATGGTGGCTCCTCCTGTTGCATTTGTGTTCGAACGTTGCTTTACTATGCGGCTTCCTTTACATACCCGGCCTTCTCATGGAAGTACTCCCGTAGTCCAGTATTTGCAAAAAGTCCGACACCGAAAGCCGGAACGATCCTGGCACACCTCACCAATGTCGTTGCTCCGAAGTTTTTTCTGATCCTCGCCAGTCGAGACTCGCTGTTCGGGTGGCTATACATGTCCAGACCCAGCAGGTGGATTGGTGTCGCAAAAATCTGCGAGAAAACTGGAACCAGAAGTTGCATCGTCGCCATCTTTAACACAGGATTAGCAAATGTATCTTCCGGTAGCGACGCTGAGATCATAGGAGGCAAATTGACAGCTCCGAAGATAGTAATAGCGTCTCGAATGAGAAAGGTCGAAGCCACTGTTCTAGGAAACTTCGGTCGCTGTATAGGTGGAGGCGCAACCTTTGCGCCCCCTGTTTGCGCAGCAGCCAACGCTGATGGCTTGCCGAACATCTGGACGAACCGTACATCCTTCCAGACTCCAAGTGGTACGTTAACTGTGATAGTAGACAGGAACGTAACGGACTGCACCAACAGCTCATCAGCCTTTTGGGTCAGATGTCTCGCTGTGGTCTCAACTGTGTTTGCTGTTGTGTACGTCGCTGCATATAGCGTCCAGATGATGAAGAAGGGTATGGTACCAAAGAATCGCCTTGGATGTCGAAAGGAACAAAGTATGTTCGTCTTCAATGCCTGTGCAAGTGGATTCTGCACTGGCCGAGCTGCGTTCTCAATGACCGCCCTGACGTCCGTCAGTGAACAATGCTTTACTTGACACGATCTTGGGAACATCATTTACCGATCAATTGTGGTGAGAACCGGTGATATCAACGTCGCAGACACTGCTGCAGCGCCGAGATCTCCTGCAAGCTGCCCCGGTAGTGCGCTTCCCTTCCATCCCCTCCAAGTCAGCTTTGGACATTCAGGAGCAAGTTGCTGAGTCATCGAAGACATGAAGCTGTAGCGAAGTATGTCGTGAATCACAGAAACACACAGTATCCGGATCGAGTCTTGATGCGCGTGATTATTCGCGCTCTTTCAGGCCGGAATCAACGCAATAATACCGAGTTTCGACCTCAAATGTGCTTTGCATCGCATTGATTGTCCTTTCTGGACCACATGATCTTGCCGCTTGGCCATTGCATATCGGATCCCGATGATACACACGCAGATGTTCTGTGGAGTTGGTGTCGGTTTCATGCCCGTGGCGCGCACGGTATGCCTGCCGGTGGTGCGTAGCAAGTGCGTACCGCTGCGGCTGCGGGGCAGCAACACATCACCTTCACGCTAACGCATGCGGAGCTTATCGATAAGACGGTTGTTCCGATAGTCTCAAGCGATTTGGCGCGAACGGACGTTTTGCGGCGTACGCCTCGGAACTGGCACCCGTTGATCGTAGGAGTGTTATAACGTGAAGCTGCCTTGGGCGGGAGAACATCACATTCCCTTACTTCTGCCGATTCATCATCACCACCTCGGTCGCCATAAACCGCAACAATGGCTATTTCGAAGAATGAGCATATTGCTATCATTGGTGGGGGTGCGTTCGGGTTGTCAACCGCATTCGAACTATCGCAGCAAGGCTACACAGATATTACAGTCTTTGAGAAGGACTCGGAAATTCCCTCAAGATGGTCCGCGGCAAACGATCTGAACAAGATCATGCGCGCTGAGTACGAGGACCCGTGGTATACAGAGCTCGGAGTTGTAAGTCGCGTCGTCTTTTTCTGAGCCGAGCGAATGCTGACCACCGCGCAGGAAGCGGCGAAGAAATGGCAGACTCCTCTGTATGCTCCTTACTTCCACCGAGTCGGTTATCTCAACTGCGTGTCTGGCGCTGGCACACAGAAGGCCATCATCTCAATGGAATCGTTCAAGGCGGCTGGCGAAGCACACCCAGACATCAGGCCTTGGGTCTCGTCCGTATCAACGCGCCAGGAACTTCAGGATATCTGCTGGCAATTCAACCAGGGTGAGATGATGGGGTGGAAAGGGTACTTCAACCGCTACGATGGCTATGTTCATTCGGCCAATGCGCTCCGGGGTATCTACCGCGCTGCAAGATCAAACGGTGTACGTTTCTTCTTAGGCGAGAGGAGAGGAGCTATTCAAGAGATTGTCTACAAGGGCACCGGGTCGAGCAGAAAGAGCGTTGGTGTCAAGACGAAGGACGGTCAGTTCCACGCTGCGTCATTAGTGATCGTTGCAACCGGCGCTGCAGCGTCGAAGATTGTACCTGAGGTTGGTGGGCGCGTCTCAGCAAAGTCGTGGTCTGTTGCACATGTCCGCCTCTCAGAAGAGGAGACTGCGGCGCTCCGCGGTATTCCAGTAACATATGCGCGTGACCTGGGGTTCTTCTTCGAGCCGGACCCAAAGACCAATCTCCTTAAGCTCTGCCCAATGGGTGGTGGTTTCATCAACACGAACCCTAAGACAGGTGTATCTGAAGCACCTGAAGGTATCCAACGCTTTGTCCCTCCCGAAGATGAACGCAAGATGCGCGAACTCTTGCGCCAGACCCTACCGTACCTCGCTGACCGTCCTCTGGTCGAGAAGACCTTATGTTGGTTCGCCGACACTAGCGATTCGGACTTCATCATTGACTATCTGCCTGCCACCGGCAGCAGTGTTATGGTGCTCTCTGGCGACTCTGGTCACGGGTTTAAGATGTTTCCCATTGTTGGCTCGTGGGTCAACAAACTCCTGAATACCCCCGAGGGCAGACAAACGGAGAAGAGATGGCAGTGGAGGACGAACAAGCCTAATGAGGGTGGTGCGAGTCAAGACGATGTCAGTTGGCGTGTCGGTGACGTCCAGGAGCTGATAGACATCATGCCCTCTGTTGCTAAGCTCTAGATCGTTAGAGATAGAAAGTGCACAAATCCTTGTAATGGCCTGTTGCCATGGTGCCTCAATACAACGTGTTGATATCCAGAAAGCGGAGTCAGTTCGTGTCGAGAGATGTGTCATTTGCTTTCGGTGCGTCTTGCAGACATGGGCTCATTGGTGTGATACCTTCGACTGGCTGCGCAACTCAATGTGAAGATATCGGTATTGGCCGACACTGCCATTGAATGCTAGGCTGTTGATGGGAAGTTGGATCAAAGCGCAAACGGCCTGCTATGTGTCCGATTGTTATACTTCGCTTTGAGATGCTCATGTACTCCGAACTCCATACGAATACAGCTGATCCCCTGATGATAAATCGTTAAAGTCGTTGAAACTTCGTATCCGGTCCCATATACGTCTTGCTCACTTGTAATCGTTCACTACTGTATCGACGGATCTACCATGTCCAGAGGTTGTAGAGGCTGATAGTTGTCAAAGACTCCAAACGACAGCCAATCTGTGCCCTCAATGTCCATAGACTCAGCAACGGCTAGGATCTGCTCAGCGGTGAGGTCGTCACCAAAGCCACTGCCTTCGTCACTGAAACCGGAGTATAGTGGACCACCATCTGGTGAGGCGAACATCGGGTTTGGATTTGGAGGATCGTTGGAAACACCGGCCGCGGTCTGAATGATGTTGGTGTTCAGCTGTGTGAGCTGTTGCTGATTGAGCGCTTCCATGAGTGGCGGTCGTTCCTGGATCGCAGCATACTCTGCGAGCATCTCATCTAACCTACGCAGCTCACGCACACGGTAGTCTGCTATGCGGTTGCCACCAGCAATCATGATATCCATGAGTGCGAAAGCCTTTTCTAGCCATAGTGTTCGGTCGTCTAGGAGGGTCGAGTCGACAAAGCGAGTAACGATTAGGACCATGGTTGATACAAAAAGTGCGTCCAGGTCCCAAGGAAGAAACGTTTCTAAAGACATCAGCATAGTCGATCGGATATGAATTGAGGGCTTACCAAGTAACCCTTGATCTTGTAAGCTTTCAAGAACTACCACTATTTTCTGCGATGCCTCCAGAGACATGTGAAGCACCTTCCTGATCTTGGGTGAAGATATCAGAGGTACCACTTGTTGTGGCGATTCAAACACTTTCTTCATGCAGCAGAACAGCAGCGGTCTAGTGACAATTACGATGGTCTAGACCTGTCAGAGAATTCTGGAAACAGAAGCGTGAAAGCTCTCACCTGGTAGTAGTATAGATGCGAGTGTGCAGGCAACCTGGATATGCCGCCAAATCGCTCATCAGTGTGAAGCGGAAATGAAGTACGGAGTTCTTCCGCCAGACCTGCCAGCTTGTCGAGTACCGTCTTGATACTAAGAACAAACTTCTTGCGAAGTCTCCCTTTCGAGCCGTACACCGAGCTCGCAATGTCGGTGTGCACTTTCGCTAGCTTGATCTGCATGTTGAGAGCAGCTGCTCGCTGAGGTGAGCTTGAGTAATCAGGAAGCTGGCATGACACATCTTCGTCTCTGATAGACTGTGGCAAACCCATGAGCGCGGTCATGTGGCGATCGAGGATGAAGATGGTCCACCAGATTTTGCGGCACCGCTGAACAACTGCCTCGCCTAGGTTCATTACTGGCATGTCTGTGTGCATACCCTGAATCAGAGCTATCCGCATTGCTTGGCCAATGGTGACGTGTGCAGCATTGCGTGAGTCCAAAGATTGCAGGTAGAGCGCGATGCAGCACAGGACCTCCGTTGCGACAATCGGATCTCGGCATAACCTGTTCGTGTCCGGGAGCAACTGTAGGGCGTGGATGAAGAAGTCCGCGCCAGGGGGCCTGGGTGAATGGTTTTTTTGCTGAACGAAAGTCTTGCCGAAAGCTATTATCATTAGGAAATGGATGTACCAGAGGCATTCTTTCCACGCAGCTTTGCCGCCTGTACTCGAGTAAAAAGTGTGCAGATTCAACATGAACTCTTTCTCTTCGAAGAGATGCATCATCTGCCCACAATGGAATTTGACTGCGTTGATCAAGAAGATAGCATAATCGATACTCGGTATGACTGGCGCAGCGGATTCAGGTAAGTGGCGGGTGCCGTCCCAAGGAAGGTCATACGCGGAACCGTCGAAGAGTAAGTCAGCAGCGGGCAGTGGCAACTTGTGCATATGTTCATGTACCAAACTCAACACTTGGCCATGGAATGACCAATTCGACGATGTCCCCAAGTAGACTGCATGACACGTCAGTAAGTATAGTTGGAAGTGGAGTTCATAGAGACCACCTACAAGTCTGCCCATTGGAAGCTGCCATGAACCTGGAAGGGGTCTCGGTCAAAGGATTGGTCAGATTGCCTGCTTCTCGGGGTTCGTCTGTTCCAGGTGAGCTTTCTCGCGTCCCGCCACCACTAGACTGTGCCATCCTTCTGGGTGGATCATCTGGCGAGTGACTGCGATCTGTTCGACCACGATCATCGTGATCGTTGTCAAGCAGTGGGTTAGAGGCTGAAGGTGCATTTTGTGCATCCTGGAGTCTTGCAAGCCTCGCTTGAAGGTCTGATAGGTAGCTGGTCGGGCAGTCAATAGAAGGACTCAAGTCAGAACCAATTAGCGTACCCTTGGGTGACCAAGACTTTGTTATCCCGGTCGTCGAAGATACAAATCAGATTCCGCTTGCCGCAGTTCGCGCAGGGCTGCTGGCCGGAACACTTGATTTTCTGTCGTCGACATCTGGAGCAGCTGCACGATCGTCAGCGAGGAAGCCGGAACAATCGTTTCTGAGGAGCATACGCGTTCGAGGATCTCTTTGTCACTCTTCTGTGTTCGTTTGAGGTGGCCATTACTGCAGATGTCTGTCAATCTGCAGCATTCCTGGAAGAGGATTGACCACAGCCAGGCGGGGCGCCAATAGCGCCGATAAGACTCCGTCTATTCCGGGGCAAATTTGGTGCCAGACGAAGAAGCTCAAGTCAGCATCAATTGTTGGTCCCGTATTTGCAGCTGGCCCACATGATCGCGTTCGCGAGGGAACTGCCGCGCGAGTGTGTAAGGTGCGGAGAAGTCACGTCATTAGGTAATCGAGGCTTGGCTTCTGATCTTCTTATGCGCGCGTCTCATGAACGTCACTGCTGTAAAGATTAGCAGTACCCTCATGCGACTTGAGTCAGCACCATATTCTGGAAGCCTTCGACGAATAACACCCTGCATTGTTCCTGATGTTTCGTTCTCGGCGCAGCGCCACGGCTTGGGTCAGCGTGTGAGCGAAGTCGAACCACACCATCGTCATGCGGTCACTTGCGTATTCAGGTCCGCGATGAAAGCCGCAGTGGAACTACGGAAGCACTGGATCTAATTTCCTATTTGGATCGATGGATAATGCAGCGAGATGCACGATAGATATCTCGGGATCCCGCCCGAGATTCGACCCTTCTACACCGGCTTCTCTCCCGATCAACTTATGCCCGGCCTGCGACCACGGAACAATCTGCAACCACGCGGCCAGAGGCATCCATTGGCCCGTTCCAGATTCTACAATCGTGATGAAGGTGCGTGCTTGACGACCTCATCGATGGCCTTTGCTATCCTTTCGATGTTCGACTGGTTCATGCCTGAAACGTTGATACGTCCACTTAAAAGCATGTAAATGTGGTGCTTGCTACCGAGCGTCTCGCACTGTTGCGGCGGCAAAGGCAGGAAACAAAAAAGGCCAGTCGATGTTAGAATCGCGTCCCAGTTTCCTGGTGTCTGCGAGTCGTCAGCAAATGAACTGGGTGGACGAACGTTACAGTGGGCTCACCTTCTGCTTCTTGGTCAACGAATCGTACAGTGTCCTTCTCAAGCCCACCAACCGCTCTCGCATGACCGTCAACTCATTCTGCCACTGCGATGTCAGACTTGTATCCTTCAAAATGGTGTTCACCAGCCTCGATCCATACGCGGGGCTGGAAGAGAACTCCCATCTGATCAAGCACCTGAGCTGATCGTACACATTGGCAGCAACAGCATCGCTCTCCGCAAGGACGTGTAAGACGTCGCATCGCTCGCCGTACAAACCGAAGTTCTTCGAGAACGACTGGCACGCCAGTAACTCGAATCTTTGCTCTGCAAAGTGTCTCAATCCGAACGCGTCCTCCGCAAGCGGACTACCGAGACCCTGATAAGCCATATCAAAGAATGGAAAATGATCCTTGGGCTTCATCGCCCGCGCAAGTGTCCTCCATTGCTCGTTGCTCAGGTCTGCGCCGGAGGGGTTGTGGCAGCACCCTTGCAGAACGAATATGCTGCCGCTCGGGGCTTGTTCGACGGCTTTAAGGAGGTCGCTGAAGGCTACGACACCCCGCGCGGCATCATAATGGCGGTACTTGACGACTTCAAATCCGACGAGGTTGAAGAGGGGCTCGTAGTTGCCCCACGCCGGTGTCCCAATATACACTTTCTTGCATTTGAACTGCTCAGCGCGACTCAGAAAGAGTGCAGCAAGATGGATGCTGCCAGTTCCAGAGATGGCTTGCGTAGACGCAATTCTTCCTGTCTTGACAGCCTCGGACTCTGCGCCAAGTAGTACTTTGCACGCATTCTTGACAAACTCAGCGTCTCCTGTTGTGACCTCATAGTCGTGGCCGAGATCCGCTTGACTGATTATCTCCTTTACCCGCTTCAACACGCCCAGCTCATTGTATCGACCTTGCTCGTTTCGGTATACGCCAACGCCGAGATCGATTTTTGAGGGTGATTTGTCGGCTGAGGATGAAGACCGGATCCGCAGGACCTTTGGGGACAGATCGAAACATGACTGCGTGGGCGTAAGAGGTGATGTCTGAATAAGCTTGAAGTTCAAGGTTCTGCTTACCTCCTGCATGGTACCATACAGGCTATATTGCTACGCATGCTGCGACTGCTGGTCTGCATCAAAGCCAGATTGTTGGGCACGGCGCGCCCACGCGACCGGTAGCGATCCCGAAAGATCCTGAGCGGTGGGGTCCCCACCGCTCATGTGCCAACCGCGGCGACCATGTATATCCGCAGCTCGAATTGCTAGGTGCGCCATCCTGTGGTGTTTGTAGGCAAGTGGACGGGAAGTTCGTGGGGAGAGTCGTGCCATCCATTGATACTGGCAGTCGGTTGCATCCGCATGTGGGGACAATGGCGATCATTACGACGAGAATTGAGGAACGACATCTCGTTCGTAGTAAGAACCTTCTATTCGCAGGAAAAGTGGTATCCAACCAGCCTCCAACACCTACAACAGTCGTACACATTCCCGAAACCGCCTAGCTGCTCTCGACTACTTCGGCAGCGTACTCGCTCAGGCGTATCCACTCTGCTTCTTATGTCCCTTCAGCCCACACATCAGCATTTCGCCGATCTCCTGCCAGAAGCCCTTGGTCTCCTCGGCGAATGAAGCCTCATAGACATCGATGTACGCCTTCTCCCACACCAAATCGGCCTCGTGAGGCTTGACGAACTTGGTCTTCTTGAAGAACTTCCAGCCGAAGAAGAAGATGGGGGCGAGGAATACCATCTGCAATACACCAGTTAGCTTCGTTCGTGTCACACGCATTCCATATCTTGGTGTCCTCGTACCATGTAGTAAGTGAACAATCCGTCCACAGTAAAGTGGCCCGGGAGGAAGGTTCCGTATCCATAGCAGCCAAGCACAAGAGTCAAGAAGATCATGCTAATCCATGTGCCATAGGGCTGGAAGTAACCGTAGTACGGCATGGCCCTGCGGTCAACACCTTGAGCCTTGGTGGCACGGTAAAAGAAGAGGTAAGTGACACAGATCACGAGATAGTTGATAATCTGCGCACCTGTGATGATGTTGATGAACCAGGTAAGCACCTTGGCGGATCCAGCGTTGACGTTCAAGAAGCCGAGGAAGGGGAAGCAAATTGTGACAAGAAGGCAGTAGAACGGCACGCCTTTCTTTGTGCACTTCTTCAGGAACTTAGGTGCCTGACCTTCGAGAGCAAGACCGTAAAGTGAACGGGTTCCGTAGTAAGTGTAGGCGTTCCCAGCGGAGAAGATCGACGTGCACAGAAGTGCGTTGACGAGGTGCGGAAGACCGCTGATGCGTAGTTCCCTGTTCGACAGTCAGCAAAGCTCGGGTCTCAGTGTGTATTTCTCGCACGTACGTCATAGCGATAACGTAAGGGGACGCAGCAGCGCTGCCACCACCGCCAGAATTACCAGCCAGAATATCGAGTAGCGTCTTGTCGTTGTAAGGAATGACGATACCAATGCAGAGAGCGCTGCCGATGAAAAAGAATGCGAAACGAGCATAGGTGACCTTGAAAGCGTTCTTGAGATAAGTTCTGGGCAGCTTGACCTCGCCAGAAAGCATGGACAAGTACTCAGGCCCGACGATGGTAAATGCCGCAGACCATAAGCAGCCGAGGAAACCCTCAAATCGACCAAGATCACCAGTGGTGTTGTACTCAGCAAAAGCACCGGGATTTTTCCAGTAGCGAAAACCGTACGCGTCCTTGACGGGGTTGCCACCAACCATTGTGATGAAGGTAAAGGAGAAGACGATCAAGATCAGGAAGACCTTTCCGAGGGCAAGCCAGAACTCAGTCTCTCCATATGCCTTCACGACGAATGCGTTGATAGCGAAGTACAGGACGATGCAAACAGCGACGACTGCTGCGACAGGAATGTCGTCACTCCAGTACTTGAGCACAAGGTTCAGAGCTGAGATTTCGAAGGGAATCAGGACTGCCTCGTAGAGGAAAAAGTTCCAGCCAGCCCAAAAACCCCTGGAACCATGTCAGTAATTGCACCGGGGAGACTTCTTGAGCTTTCGGCTACTAACACTGCAGGATCGACCCAGTGTCCGGCCATACGGATGAAGCCACCTGTGACTGGCATAAACGAAGCCATCTCCGCCATGGCATTGTTGACCAGACCGAGCATACACGAGTAGATAGTGTAGGCGAGCAGCAGGCTTCCCGGGCCACCCTTCACCAGACCGTTGGCGATCGAGACGAAGGTAGCCGTACCAATCGAACCACCGATGGCGATCAGTTGGACCTGACGGTTGCCCAAGTGCCTCTGCAGCTGATCGGCATTGTGGACTTGACCGTGGGTCACGCTGTTCTCAGTCTGTGTGCGGTAGATGCCCTCGTCCTCGTAGAAGACCCTATGCGGAGGTGACGCTGACTTCTCGTTGACTTCGTAGGTTTTGTTGTCAGCCATGGTGTGCAAGGACAACTATATCGAGATATGACAGAAGATGAGGTGGAGATGCATTGCAGATGAGTTGGAAAGGATGGGTCTACGTCTATGGGTCATGGGTGGACAGGCCTCTCTGATAAGCAGTGACAGTGAAGGTCAGGAGCTTCGTATCGCATAGCCCGTCTGCAACAGGTTAGCGTTGATAGCGCTGGTACAACCAATTAAAGATGTACTGGGCTTGTGTCCTGTTAGCTGCGAATCTCGCCCATACAGCTTACTTGGGTTAGCCATACTACGGGAATTGTCACAGCTGAGTTAATTTGGGCAAAGCTGTACCTTCATGTCGGGCCAGACACATGGCTCTTTCTGGGGTAAAGCTTCGATTCGCTTCCCCGCATGAAGCCACGCTCGTCTGAGCAAGCCTCAAGCTCAGACTTCGGTCACTCGAAGCTCTTCCGCACACTACGGTAGCCTCGCCGTCGTTCTGATGCCACTCGGGGGCTGAGCCCGGCTCTTGTCTGGGTCTAGTCCCCATCTGTGTAGATAAGCCACCAAGTCCTTGGGAGCCTCTAGGCCTTGCACTTGTTCCAAGATTGCGTGCGGCTGGGCTTGCAAACCATCAACATCCACACGGAAGCACTGCATTTCTTGCACAGCTATCTAGATACAGATCCGAAGATAGGATATGCAATTGCTGTATCTATAGTTGTCTACTGTTCTACTCTCAAACCAACCACGGCTAGCAATCATATCTTCGAGGAGATAGGCCTGTTGATTAGGGGCAAGCTCTGCTCAATGCTCCCAACCTCCGCAGTCCTCGCGTTGACCATCTCTTGAACAGCGGGGGCTGGCGCAACGTACGGCCTGCGCGGTGCCATCTTGGATGGCGCGTCTTCAATACCGGCATACGTAGCGCTGTGAATTGCCGCAGCGTACTTTGTTGGCGCAATACCACCTTTGATTGCCTGCTCAGCGAGCGCAGTCTTCTGGTGCAGTGCAAGAGCCTCTGCGTGTCTGCCCTGATGATAGAGCTCATTAATGCGCACAACACATCGTGGAGCAACGTTCGCAAATGCAGCGATGCAACCGGAAGAGCCTGAGCTTAGACCGCCCATGATGAAGTCCGCCTGGCCGCCAAATACAGCGAACTTGTCTTTGGGCAGTGCGGCTGCGAGCCTCGTGATTTTGGCTACGGAGCCGCACGTTAGCTTCACGCCCACGATGTTGTTGTGGCGCTTGGCCATGGCTTCGATGAAGTCAGACGAAAGATCGACGCCATTGCAGACACCTGGGAAGTTGTAGATCACGATAGGCAACTCGCTGCGAGCCGCGACCTGGTCATAGAAGTTCTCTAGAACCTGAGATGTGGTGGCGCTGCCTGTGGCACTTCGTTAGTCAATGCACCCTGCCAGCTGTTTACATAAAGACGGATCACGTACCGAAGTAGGCATTGGGCAGGACCAGTACGGAGGTCGCGCCAGCTGCCGCAGCGTCTGATATGAATTCGATTGTCTGCGCGGTGCTGTGCGCACCCACCCCCGCCATGATTGGGAAAGAGGGCCCCACGGCCCGCCGCGCGGTCGCGATCAACGCTTTGCGCTCCTCCCGCGTCAACAACATGGTCTCTGCGTTTGTGCCCAGTATCACCAGACCTGCGAGGCCTGTGGTAGACAGGTAGTGGAAGTAACGTGCCTGGTTCTCGAAATCGACCTTATCCGTGACTGGGTCGAAAAGGGTGACCGCAGGGCACCAAACACCGGCAGGAGGGACTTGAGAAGGCATTGTGGGCTGCGAATTGACGAAGGGAATGTAGCGAGAAATGTAGTAGTCCTTTGCTACATCGAAAATGAGCCTCGTTCTGCGATGTTTATTGTATCTCAGATACTTTCTCGCGTCGCTGGCCGTTGTGCTTCATCTCGAACTCCATCACACACCATGGGCACCGGGCAAGCACCCGATTGATGTTGCGACGGAGTAAACTCGATATCGGCATACCCAACACTGCTTCTTGCGAACGTGACTTGTGACTATCTCGGCGGCAAGTGACTGCTGAGCCAAACTTGGTGAACGGGATGCCAGCCGGTGGTGTTGGAGCTTCTCCACAGTTCCCCTCATTGTGCATACTCAAAAGGCACAGAGCCACCATTGCGAAGCTCATCAGCCTCAAGTTTTCGAGTATTCTCACACTCACAACTCAGAATGTCGACCATCCGCACCATCACATCTCTCCGTGCCACGAGGCGGCCGTTGATCAAAGTGCCTCGCCTCGCTTGTCTCCAGGCCCGCACCAACGTCACAGTACCCTTCAGACTACCTGCAGCACGCAATGAGCCCAACCCTACTTACAAGGAGGGCTCAGAAGAGCGCACAGAGCTTGTCAAGGAGCTCAAGAGGCTCCGGTCGCAGCTACCTCTCAAGTCTGAGATCTTCCTGAACGGCACATCACAGCCATCTGCTGGGTCATGGGACCAGCCCATCCCGGCAGAGAAGGATACCGTTTTTACCCACTACCCTCTTATTTCCAAGAAGCAGGTCTCTGATGCCATCACATCAGCTCTCGAGGCCAAGCAGACATGGGAAAAGACTCCCTTTGTCGACCGTGCCTCAATCTTCCTCAAGGCTGCAGAGCTTGTTGCGGGGAAATACCGCTATGAGCTGATTGCAGCGACCATGCTCGGCCAGGGCAAGAACATCTGGCAGGGTGAAGTCGATGCCGCCGCCGAGTTGGCTGACTTCTTCCGTCTCAACTGCAACTATGCTGCTGAAATTCTCGCTCGCCAGCCTGACCGTGGTTCTGACGGCATGTGGTCCCGCATGGACTACCGCCCTGTCGAGGGTTTCGTCTACGCCGTGTCGCCCTTCAACTTCACAGCCATCGGTGGCAACTTGATTGCTGGACCCGCCCTGATGGGTAATGTTGTTCTTTGGAAACCATCCCCGTCGAACATCTACGCTTCTACCCTCGTCTACAAGATTTTGCTCGAGGCTGGTCTCCCTAAGGATGTCATCCAGTTCATCCCTGGTGACCCAGAAGTTATTAATGACGTTGTCTTCGCCAACCGCGACTTTGCTGGTCTCAACTTTGTCGGCTCTTCAGACGTATTCCGCTCTCTGTGCGCCCGCATCGGTAAAGGCATTGGCAAAGGTACTTACCGCGAATTTCCCCGTATGGTCGGTGAGACTAGCGGCAAGAACTTCACCCTCATCCATCCTACCGGTGATATCCCCTCCGCTGTCAAGCACACGATCCGCGGATCTTTCGAGTATCAAGGCCAGAAGTGCTCCGCCACTTCCCGTCTCTACCTTCCCGAGTCCCGTTCACAAGAATTCCTCGACGCTTTCATCAAGGATGTCAACGAGATTACCATCGGCAACCCCGACAAGGACCTCTCTGCTTTCATGGGCCCTGTGATCCACGATCGCTCGTTCAACAAGATCAAGCAGATCATAGATGAGTCGAATGCGGATCCCTCACTCAAGCTTCTTGCCGGCGGAAGCTACGATGACTCCAAGGGCTACTTTGTCAAGCCCACCGTCTACCTTTCAGACTCTCCAGACCACAAGCTCTTCAACTACGAGGTCTTCGGTCCTGTTCTTGCTATCCATGTTTACAAGGACGCTAACTGGAAGAACATTCTCCAGAAGGTTGATGGCGCTGGTGGCGGCTTCGCTCTGACTGGTTCTGTCTTCGCCAACGACCGCGCCGCTATCCGCGAGGCTGAAGACACTCTCCGTTACTCCGCCGGCAACTTCTACATCAGTAAGTTCACCTTTAAAAACCCGTTGAGGTACATAATGATTAACAACCCCAGACTGCAAGACAACGGCTGCTTTGATCGGCCAGCAATCGTTCGGTGGCTCCCGCGCCTCTGGCACCAACGACAAGGCCGGTTCTTCCAACCCAGTCCTTCGATTCACCTCACCCCGCCTGATCAAGGAGGAGTTTTTCCCTCAAACTGAGTTCTTGTATCCCAGCAACAAGCCCGCCGAGAACATCGAGGATGTCAAGGGTGCTCAGCACTGAGTGTTTTTTTACCCCTTAAGTTTGATTTGAGTTCTCAACGCTTCGTTGTTTCACGACTATGTAAAGACTGTTCGACAGTAGGGTCAAGCGATGATGATACCGCATTGCACGGAGCACTGGGACTTGTCATGCAGCTTTATGTATATTTCCATCATCTTATAATGAATCCCCTACTCAGGATCTATTGTGCGTCCGCTGATCGAACTATGCGTTGTCTGTGTCCGATTACCACTGTAGAGGCCTAAGGGCAGATCGCCTGAAAAGTGAGTAGTTGCTATTTATCGTTCACAAACTTGATGTGCGGGACGATGGATGGCAGGTCTCTTGCACCGCAGAGAAAGCCGGAAATAAGCCGCAATAGCTAAGAAAATAGGAGGTAGTTAACACTTATCTACGCGTTGTTTTAATGCGAATAGGCCCTGTGTTGGCTACAATAGTTTGCTGCTCTACCCGACTTTCTCTGCGGTGCAAGAGCAGGTGCAGGCGATGTATGGGTGATGACTAGCGCGACGCTAGCTGACTACCGTGTGCACGGGCCAAGAACATCAAAGTATTGAGCCGCATCCATCACAGTTACAGTATCAACCAAGTTCGACATCATCACGCCTACGCAGTCGATGTAGCAAAGGCGAGCAAGGCCTCGTAATCCGGCGTGCCTAATCCTGTGGCCGGGTCCCAACCACTTACGGCACTGAACCCAGCTCCAGAGATGACACCACTGCACCCACCAATCTTGCCATTCTTGATGTCCGTAAACCCAGTGCTTGCGGTGCCATACAACCAGGGGTTGAGGAAACCGAGGCCCTTCTTGCCCGAGGCAATCCGAGCGCTGTTGAGGAGCTGGAAGATACCGGCGGTAGTTGGTGCTGAACACGATGTGCCAGATACCGACTGTGCAGATCCAGACGCAATGATAACGAAGTTAGTTGCCTGGGCAGAGATGTCTGGGTACGCGCGTCCAGACGAGTTGAAGTAGTTCTTCACTGTGCTGTGGGTAGTGTCGGATGTGAGCCACTTGCTTACAGCGGTGTCCTGGTAACTTGGGCGACCGAAAACTTCGGAGAACCCTCCACCGCCAGACGACCAAGCATTCTCTGGGGAGTTGCCGGTGGTGCCGCCGACTGTTGTAACCCAAGGGCAACTGGCTGGAAAAGCGGTCTGGAAAGATGTCTTGCCGTTGACCTTGCAGGTCGTACCCACACCCGAGTCGCCCGACGAGATAAGAATAGAGACACCACGGGCTCCCAGTTGAGAGAAGAGGTTGCATGCATTTGTCGCGTAGGAGAGCGGCACCGTTTCCTCGTCATCGCCGTAGGAAATTGACAGTGTGTTCGGAAGAGAAGCCGCCGGAAGAGCCAACAAGTAATTCAAGAACTCGAGGTATGGCTCGTTGGTGTTGGTACCACTTCCCACAAATTGTCCACGGCCTGCTGTGCTGTAGTACGTCATTGGAACAGTGCTCGCAATGCTGCCTGCATATTGAACGTCCAAATTGGCTTCAATACCTGCAGGCGACGTAGGGCAGGTACCTCCGTTAACGCCGGTGCAGGTGAAGGACCGAGCCTTGTTGTTGAAGTACGCATAGCTGTTGAGGAAGGTGGTAAAGTCAGCCTTGATGGCATACTCTTCGAGGAAGCCTGCGACTCCGAGCAGCCCTGTGGTCTCGTTCTTCGCGTTTGCAAAATTGTATAGGTGAGCAAGGCAGGTGGGTGTGATGCGCGTGCCAGAGCACCCTGTTACAGCTGACACTGCTTCGATGTTGAACCCGTCGTTCTCAATGGCATGGTGCTCGGAGATAGTGGATCGGAATTGTTTGACACCGAAGAAGGTGGTCGGTTGAATCATGTCCACATGACCAAGGATTGATGCGGGAACACTGTATTCGAGGGTTCGCAGAACTTTTGTCTTCGTCTCGTCGTTTACTGATGTGGTCAGGCGTAAGCTTGCAAAGAGCAGTAATGTCTTCTTACCGTAGGTGTTATATTTTGTCTTGAGCAGCTGTTCAATGGCATCAACAGAGCCTTCGACGGTGACATAGTCACCGGAGATTGAAACTTTGGCGTTGGGAGCCTCGCTGTCGAGCCACTTCTTCACGAGGCTTACAGACTCCTCTTTGGGTGCTGTCATAGATAGGATCTGTTCATAGTCCAGATGGTTGCCGTATTGAGCATTTCCCGGAGTCGCGATCTGCACGTCTGTTCAGCTACAAGGACAACGCCATAAAAAAAGGGTGCAGTGGTTGCTCACATCCAAGGCAAGCTTGTGGAAGTCACTCATCCCCTGGTTCACAAGGTGGATCTTCAGGGTGAGAGTGGTGCTTGCTTTATCTTCGTTGGCAGCAATATCCAGAGTCCACCCAGTTGGGCTACTCTCGATCTTCTCGAGCACAACACTGTTGGTTGGGAGTGCATTGCAGGCACCCAGCAGGAGGGCTGCTAGAGGCAGCGAAGTCAGGGCGAAGAGATGCATATGGAGAATTGGTGAGTAGGCTACACACCTAGAAACCGGACCTTTCGTCTCATGTTATATAGATTCACCTACTGTTAGGTGCTTTGCAGTTGTGCGGCCAGAGCCTTCGTGCAAGATGGAAGGTGCGTGGGTACCTGCCTGATGCGGTTAATGTGCAATCAGGAAGACTGGCCATTTGAGGAAGCTTCCCAAGCTTCGCCAATACACAATCAAGCTTTTATCGCCGAGCATTATCTTGGGCATCTCAAAAAGCTTGTTAGCTGCCTTCTTGATGTACACAACCCGTTCCTGGCAAAGTCGTTCTCCCTTCCAGGACCAAGGTCATCCATGGATCCATCACCTCTGCACGATGTGCATGTGCCAAACAGAGCCATCAGCTCACTGTCTGGCTGAAACGAAGATCTTGTGCTCGCCATGCGTGAGACCCGAGTTGAACGTACCTAGGTAGGTAACAGTGACATTGCCCCGCTTAAGCACGCGAATTTGTTGTTCTGATTCCCCTTTCTAAATGGCGCGATCATCTAGTGCAATAGAGTCTAGCGGCGGCGATCACCAGTGGTACCGAGGCACATCTGCGGTGCAAGTGCACGTTGCAATGGAGTGTACAAGAGATCGTTCTATTACCTATGGTGAAGCAGACCCAATCGACTACTCCGAAACCAATCGCGTACCCCAAGCATTTATACAAGAACATACCGCGAGCTGCCATTAGCTCCTCTCAGCGGTGCTTAGGAAGAGCCAATGATCTCTCGAGCAACCCTCTCTCCACTTCGAACTGCGCCGTCCATGTGTCCTGTCCAGTACTCGCTAGTCTCTGTACCTGCAAAGTGCAGACCGCCAACGCTTTCGCGCAGAGCACTGCCATATGTGGTGAGCACATTCGGGGGTGCGATGGCGACAGGGCCACCCCTCGACGATTCCTCCAAGTTCCAGCGCTGCAAGACAAACTTCGCGAAGTTAGCTGCCTGCTTGCCGCAGTATCGCACGTAGTCAGCGACGATCTCGGACTGCGCTTCCGCGACCGAGAGCTTATGAAGGGCACGCATCTCATCAGCGAGAAGCCCAGAAGAGCACCGAAAGAACCGTCCTCAAGCGTGCTGTCGAAGGCGACTCTGACAAATCCGAAGTCTGACTCGACTTGAGCGCTGAGGTTCTTGCTCTTGCGCCAGAAAGGAGTCTCGTAGATCGGGATACCCTTACAAACGCACCCATCTTCGTCTGTTCAAAGAGCTTCTGGCGAATCGTAGGAAGAGCAGGCTGGAAGGCGATCTGGCGCAGTAGTGGGGGAGCCATAGCGAGGACCACATTCTTTGCGATGACAGTACCTGCCGCTGCGATATAGGCAAGTACATATAGGAGCGAGATTTCTTTGGGCTCGACCGACAAGAGAGAATTACAAGCTGTGCTAAGCATAAACCGAGCATCAGCACGATTGGCGTACTGGTTGAGGTAGTCGTCGAACGTCTGACTGTCCCACTTGGCTGCCTGAAAATGTGACCAGGGAGTGCTGACGTTGAGTTCAGCTGCCCAATGGCCCAGTTGCGCTTGCGCAGCCGCGATCTGTGTAAGAGAGGACAGATCGACCGGCAGTGCGCCTCCGAGTGCTGGATCTGGGGTGAATACATGGCGAGTATTATCGCGCTACAGAATTGTCTGGCCCTGACCGTACGTGTAGAAGGTTTGGAGTCCCAGGTCGGAGATCATGCTGAGGACTTTGTCTTGCGTAGGACCAACGAACTCAGCTCCCACTTTTGTGAAACCGCCATTGGCAAGTGGGTGGTTGTATACTTTTCCACCGACACGGTCTCTGGCTACCAATACGATGACTGACTTGCTGGCATGAAGAAGATCCCGCGCAGCCGTCAGACCGGACAGTCCTGCTCCAATGACGGCGATGTCAACAGATTCGGGCACAGCGGTAGAGAGGACAAAGGAGGCCTGATGGGACAGAAGTGTAAGGACTGAGGCCCTGAAGAAGGAACGCATGGTGACGGATGGCGAGGACGGAGAGGTGGAAGGCTGCTTGTGGTGTGCTTTTGGACATGCAGCAACGGTCGTCATCATATACACGAGATCCCATCTTGCTCAAGAATTGTGGCTGCTTATCATGAGAAGCTGCAGGCATCTCTAGTTGTAGCTGCGGTATGACTGCGGTCAGCTCTCGGCGCAACCCGGCGTTTTCAGCCATGACCGAATTTCGAAAGGTACACAAGGCTGTGTGTACGGAAGATATCGTCTCATTGAAAGAATTTGCGCTGATGTACACATCCTTTCCATGCCGGACGGGCCTCCTGAAAGTCTTCGTGGATGGCCTCTGGGCATACATCTGCCCAGCGTCAGCATCG
This sequence comes from Didymella keratinophila, assembly GCA_011058865.1. NCBI lineage: Eukaryota > Fungi > Ascomycota > Dothideomycetes > Pleosporales > Didymellaceae > Didymella > Didymella keratinophila. The sequence continues at coordinate 16,149 of SWKW01000013.1, read as the reverse complement.
TGTAACCATCGACGTCCTGCAATCTAACCGGCTGGAGCCGTACTGCGCCATTGTAGCTCGATCCAGTCTTACGTCTTTCGGTCTCCATTGTCCGAAATCCGAACCCTGGGTGTAGGATGTCAATCTAAGCTTTGGTGTTGCGGGGGAGCCGATCGGATGACTCGGGCAGCCAAGACCCCCGAACGAGACTCAGCCTCATGCTGCTAACTGACCCACATTAGCCGTAGCATGCCTCTTCAAGGTTGATCAGCGACTGAAAAGAAGTATCAATGTCCATTTCTGCGTGGTTTGACCGGTTGACATGCGTCGCGCCGGCAGTAATGTCGGTCTCTGGACACTGTCAGTTGTTTATTGATTTTCATCGCTGTCGATCTGAAGGGACTACCTTAGCCTGCGAAGTCTCGCAGCTCAATCACCTTGTAAACAGTGCGATACCACCACCCTTGCCCTTCTTGCCGCCTGCTTGTACAGTGAGACCAGCCTTCCCATAGAATCCACGGTTCTTCTCGCCGCAGAGAACACTTGCACAGGTCTCTGGGCCTTCTTTCTGTGCCTGTTGCACACCCCATTGAGCGAGTTGCTTGCCTACACCTTTCCCTTGATAGTCAGGGTCTACACCACACACATGCAGGTCCCAGCACTCTGCACGGTCGCCAGTCCAGTACACCTCCGACGCGGCTGTCGCCGCGTCGAGAAATGAGGCTCTTGATGGATCGGCAGCGCGATTGGGGTAGATGCGGCCAATTGCAGTTTGGTACGCATGTATGAGCGGTGCGATCAGGTTTCCTGGTGAATGTTAGCGCATGCTCGATGCTGTTTTCACCAACTTACGCGGATCTAGTCTGTAAAGCTCTCTCTGTGCACCACCATTACCCAGCCTTCGCCAGTCTGCGGCGCCGACAACTTTCTCATTGCTTTTCTCGTCCCTGGTCACAACGACCATGAACTGGTGTCTCCAGTCCCAGAAGCGTTCTCGCACACCTCTGAGGAGAAACCAGTAGACATCCTCAGGGTACTCCTTGCGATTGGGATGCATAATATCGCCAATGATTTCATCATCGAAGAAAGCTCTGTGCCAGACACGAGCTATAGAGCTAAGGTCAGAAAGTCCCGCTTGGCGAAGCTGATACTCAGACTGGAGCCTGCTTGAGGAAGCGGCAGCATTGGCTGTGTTTGAGGCGCTCATCTTTGCGTTTGCGTGAAGACGGACGAGAAAGAAGAGATAGAGAGACTAGCGGTGCAACAACCAGGCAGACCACACTCATGTTGCGCGTAAGCATTTGGCACTTCCTCCCAAGTAAGGGTCCGGCGGCTGAATTGCTTGTAAGCGGAAGGCGGGATCTTGCCGAGCGCTGTGTATGCGGGCGCAATCAAGCGAGATGCGGTGTCGGTGTTCGTTCTCTTTGCAGGTGGTGGTGGACTGCCTGAGCCGTTGTGCGTGCGGCACAGTCGAGGCTGCGTTCTCCGTGGCGTGATGGCGGGCGGCACGCACGTTCCTTTCAAGGTTCGGGCGGTCCCACAACCCAAGAGCGCGCCTTCTGCCGCTAGTATCCTCCATCAACTTCCAACACCAGATGAAGGATTGCATGTGGTGTAGCCGCTCCCGAATCCCGCATCACCCCAACCAGCGGACAATGACTGCAGGAATGTCTTCAGATTTGGGACCGTCGCAGAGATGAGGGAAGCGGCTAGAAGTGTCTGTTGTAAGATTAACGTTGGCGCGACCGACAGCGGCGACGCAATGCTGTTCGAATACTTGATCCACATATTCAGATGAATAGCGGAAAGAGCAATGACACTAGATCTCGTCAGTCAGAAGTTGAATCGATACAGCCGTGATACTGACCTGAGTCTACAGGAGAATGCCGCGATCACACGCAATTTGGTTTCCACTTTCATCTGGACCTGCCAGACCATGAACGAAGGTAACACAAGGGTCAAACTTTCGGTCGTGATATCAAGTGCGGTGATCAGACTCCATCGAGCGCCCTGGTAGAGTTTCAGTGAGATCCCAGTCATGCTTTGAGAACGCGTTACCTGTCCATAGCATTGCTCGATGAAAAAAGACGCTGAAGGGCATCGTGTGGTGCTCACAAGCACAGACCCAATCCCGCTCAGCGTTGTGATTCCAATAGTGCCGTTGCAGACGAGAGCAGTGTTCTTTCGGTCACGTGCAAACAATCGGCGGAGGAGGAACAGCACGGACAGCTTTGCTAGATAGTGCGATGCCAGGAAAATTGCTCGAGAGGAGAACGTGAGCTGTGAGTATCAGCGTCAACTATGGAGAAGTGTTCTGAACGACTCACTCTGCCAATTAAGTAAAGGTCATTAACGTTGTGTGAGATTTTGCCGAGTCCGTTCTTGAGCGCACCGAAGACGAGAATGCTCTGGACGAACGCAAGCACCTGATTGAAGGGTCAGCGATGTGCTCGGAACTCCGTGTAGACAATATACCGTGCTGGCTACGATCAGTCCATCGTCCCATCCGAAAACCCTCCATTTGATAAAGATTCGAACGAGCAACACACCCACCACGTAGGTCAATGTCAAGGCTGCCGCGATCCACACAGTGGCGCTGTGGTTCTCAGGAGAGTAGTGAGCAAACCTGTTGCCCACTGACGTGTCCCATGGTATAACACTGGGCTCCGCCATACTCGCGTCCATGCTTTCAGTGAGAACTGTATAGATGATTGTCGCTTTATTGTTGATAGAGCGTCTGGCCTTCGCTTAAAACTTTCCAGACAATACTGCACGTTACCAGCCGAATGGATGTTGGTAGCTAAGCGGGACCCCATTCGAGCATACAAACATTGTCCGGGTTCGAATATCCGGACCGACAAGATTGCAGCCTCGATCAGTACGGGACGCACTTGGAATTACGATATGGTGCATCCTGGCGCATGGTGAAGAGGTGGCTGTGTCCGGCACAGCGCACGCCGCAGCTACATCCTGAAATCCTGACCGAAGGGTTTCGCTGGTCGATTTGCCTTGCCCAATCTCAGACAAGTCAATGCCACAAATCCACGCGATGGTCTATGGCGTCCAGGCGAGCAGAGCCACGGCACTCATGGTGAGGTGACATCTCTTTGATCGTCGAGCAAGACTCCCCTGATCCATAAAGCATTTGGGGCTCGAGGAGTAGATTGGCTTGCAAATGTTGGGTTACCTGTGGGATGGCAGAGCATGAGCATGGCGTGCTGCAAGGGCATTACTACGAGATCCCGATTGGATGTTCCATCGTGGAGCCACCCACCACGGGACGGGGGACGTTTCGTACCGTCCTGTGGGTAGTAATAGCCAACAGTGGTGATTTATCCAGCGCCAGTGCAATCCTGCGCTAAGCTGTTCTTGGTGGATCTGACAGCCTCGCCCAGATGTACAACAACGGCGGATGGTTCACCGAATAGCCGAGCCTTGCATGCAAATTGCTGCATGAAGACCGGAGCGTATAGTCGAGGGATTTGACCCGCTTCTGTACACAAATTGTGCGGCGTAGTCAGCCAGAGATATTCGTGAGTTTCGAGCTGTTACCGCTGCACATAGGTGCGAACTATATGCCTCGTGGAAGCGCACAGTCGCAACTTGACTTGGTAAACGTAAAACAGGCCAGCTCTTCATCTGTGGGTGGTTTGAGATCCACAGACAGTGTTGTGACCACCTAGCGATTGGCCCCAGCGAAGTGGTACGAAATCTTACCACCAACCAGCAGGGGTCTGAGACTGGTCGGAAGACCCAGAACATCGTTGGGCAGGGCTTCAACGGCGTGGCGAGCAGTTATGCATATCAGATATGCACTACAGGTGTAGACCTTGCATCCAGCGCAGGTGGGGTCACATCGGCTCTGTCTCCATCGTATAAGACCTTGTTCTGCCACACTCGAGGTCAGCCAGATCACCAGACTTCTTCCACGTTTTGCATATCGTCTCCTAACGATGGACCACCACAAAGAAGCCGAGTCATACATAAAGGCCGATCCAAACCTTTCAGACGTGGGGGAGCCGAACGGTCTAGTCTCTGAGAAGGATGGAACCACTGCCGATATACACGACATGGTACGGATGGGTAAAAGACAGGAAACGACTCGCAACTTTCGTTCCGTCACAATTCTCGGATTCTGTATGGTCATCCTGTCAACTTGGGAAGCCATATTGTCGACAGCGGTATTTGCTCTGGGCAATGGCGGCACCGCCGGCCTGATCTGGGGCTATCTGATCTGCATGATTGGTTTTGGCTTCGTGGTAGCCTCTTTGGCGGAGATGGCGTCGATGTAAGAATACCGCGATCAACAGGAAATAGAGCTGACAGTCCTCAGGGCCCCGACGTCCGGAGGACAATACCACTGGGTCAGCGAGTTCGGACCACCGAGCTGCCAGAGATTTCTCTCATACATGGTCGGCTGGCTTGGTGTTCTTGGTTGGCAGACTGCTGCAGCGACAGTGTCGTACCTGACCGGCAAACAGCTTCAAGCTTTGATCATCCTCTGGGATCCATCTTACGTACCAAAGGCTTGGCAAGGCACACTGCTCATCTGGGCAGTACTGGTCGTTTGCCTCATCTTCAACACCTTCTTTTCTAAGAAACTGCCTCTTGTCGAAGGCGTAATCGTTGTACTTCACATCGCAGGGTTCTTCGCCGTCATCATTCCTCTTTGGGTAATGGGTGACCGAAGCAACACGGGCGACGTCTTCACACTATTCCAGGACAACATGGAGTGGGGTAGTGTTCCTCTATCCACAATGGTGGGTCTGACGGGAGCCGCCAGTTGTTTTGTTGGTATCGAAGCCGGGGCTCACATGGCTGAAGAAGTACGCAATGCGGCTCATGTCATTCCTCGCGCGATGATGTGGACCTGGGTTGGCAACGGCCTGATGGGCTGGATCATGGCCATTACGTTCTGCTTCTGTGTCGGTGACACGATGTCAGTGCTCATGACTCCGCTGGGTTCTCAGCAGATTCAAGTGTTTCTCAACACCACTGGATCTGCAACTGGAGCTACAGGTCTGACTTGCATCATGCTGGTCATTGGTGTTTTCGCTTGCGTCGCAGTGATGGCGACGAACTCCCGCCAACTATTTGCTTTTGCGCGCGATAACGGAGTGCCGTTCTCTGGCGTCTTCAGCCAGGTAAGTCAACGCAGCACCACAACGAGCCTCGACCTGACTAACAATACTAGGTCTCGCCAACTTTGAAAGTGCCGCTAAACTCGGTATATGTGACCATCACGTTCGTGCTGCTGCTGTCGTTGATCAACCTCGGCTCGAGCGTGGCTTTCATGCAGGTCATCTCTCTCGGTGTTGCTGCTATGCTGACGTCGTACTTGATCTCGATCGGGTGCGTCGCTCTGAAGAGAATCCGTGGTGAGCCACTGCTGCCTTCCAAGTTCAACCTTGGCAAGCTGGGGCTGCCCATCAACATCATCGCAATCCTGTTCCTGCTCTTCTTGTGGATCTTCGCATTCTTTCCGTCAGCCCCGCATCCGGCAGTAGCTGACATGAATTGGGCGGCATTGGGTTACGGAGTCGTTCTTATTTTTGCCCTCGTGTACTATGTGATCCATGGTCGACACGTGTACGTTGGACCGGTGGAGTATGTGCGCAAGGATCAGTAGAGTCGTGCCTAGAACAGCACATAGTTTTGTAGCAACACTAATAGAGAATTGAGTACTTCATGTCGTTTCTGCAGTGGTAAAGGCGTATCTGCCGTCAATACGTACTGGAGAAACCGCGTCAGGGATCCAAGCGGGAAGGAAGTAATCTGCGCTACCTGATGACATAATCAACAAAGACCAAAGAGCTCACATTGACCTCGAGCAGAACAGCACCAACGTTGAAAGTGCATCGTCCTTTCTGGTGCTCAGTACCCGTGCTTCGCCAGCTCTGCCTCGGTATATTCCCACAGCTTCTTCTGCAACCCAGTATCCCTTGCTGCCTTGCTACCGTCGCTCTTGACACCTACAGGCTTGTAGTACGCGCCGTTCACTAAGTCCTCTTTTCGAGCGGTAGCTGCCCATGTCTGATTCAGCGCACCGCCCTCCGTACTCTTGTAATGCCCCGGGATCAAGAAGAAGAACAATCCATAGAACCACAATCCTGCTTTCAGGAACACGTTCGCCCGCAGCGATTGGAACAGATCGGTGAAGATGACACCCGGGTGCAATGAAACGGATGTGATCTGCGGATACCGCTCGCTGAGCTCTCGCGCGAAGAGCAGATTGCACAGCTTCGACTGTCCGTACCGCTTCCACGTCCCTTGCTGCTCGAGCTTTTGCTGGTCCAGGATCAGACCGCCAGGTACACCTATAGCGTGGCCTGCGCTCGAGAGCGTAACAACACGTGCATCGCCATGCGTCTCGCTTGTCTTCAGCAACGTAGGCATGACGAGCTTGGTAAGCAGCGCATGACCCATGTGGTTCGTGCCAAACTGGATCTCATAGCCTTCCTTGGTCGTCGAATACGGACATGCCATTATGCCTGCGTTGTTAATCAAGACATCTAGGCGCGTCTCCAAACGGTTGAAAGTTGCAGCTGCTTCGGCAATACTGGAGAACGACGTAAGGTCCAGGGACAGGTGAATGATTTCACACGCATTAGCTACGGCAGTTCTGATGTCAGAAATTGCTGAGGATGCTTTCGATGCGGTGCGGGCGGCGAGGTAGATTCGTGCTGGCTTGTGGGCAGCGAGGTACGTGACTGTCTGCTTGCCCAAACCAGCGTTACCTGATTTTGTCAGTCGACTAAAGCTACATGTAGTCGCACAGAGGCTTGTGTACCGCCAGTCACGAGGATGACTCTGCCCTCAAGGCTGCCAATGTCTTTGGCCGGATCGAATGTGATGCCCATTCCGAGCGCTGTGATTGCGTCTGCAATTTCAGGGATGATGAAGCCGGTTCCAACGAGCCAAAGAGTGATAAGAAAGTCGATTACTGGGCTTAAACGGCTCGACACTGGCGACTGAGAGGTATCTGAAGCTGGCGAACACAACGACATCCTGCCAAAGCGTGGTCGAGATCAATGCGCTACTTTTCGAGCGTTGCGCGTTTCGGCGCGTTTGGTGGTCGATCTTTCGTGTTGTGCCGAGGCTCGTTTGCGCAGCCCTGCAGTGACGTCGATCCTCTCCAACCCCACCATCGACGAACATACGAGGTGACGACGCACTACAAGAACAGAGACGGAGTCGTTGCATTCGATGTTCCCAACATACAGCTTGAAGAAACCGAACAAATCTCACCCTCCGTACTTCGTTTTGGTAAGACTCCCATTGAAGCCGTGCTGCACCAGCGAAGCCGCCTTCACTTGCAGATCAACACCCTTCACACTGTGATCTGAAGGAAGCAAAGTGAAGCTTTCAGGCCACCGTTCGCCAAAGCTGTCATTCTGTCCCTAAAATATAAACAACTTGCTAAGTCGAGGCTACTGTGGGTACAGAACGTTTACTTCGTTGCGCGGATGGTTGACGGGCTACGCGGAGCGGATAGCTTCACGGATGTCGAACGGATACGACAACACGGAAAGCACAAAACGGCAACAACAACATATTAAGAGCAATCTAAGACGCCTTCAAATTACCGAAATTCGTTCGCATGATAGATCTACTGGGTCGTGACTGGTGGCATTACACTTCGACATCATTCCAGATTGTTCACTTTTCCCATCAACAAAGATGCTGCAAAGTAGGTGCCCAGTTGGCAAAAGGGCGATCATTGGATCAAGGGTGTCCATCCTAGACGAAGTGTAGCAGTAGCAGAAATAGCGCTTCTCCACGTCGACAGACTGTCCAAGACATCGGTCTTACCACCAGGCTGACTTTACAGAGTCTGTGTCTGCCGTCACAACTTCACTATCTCGATAGTCGCGCGGCACATGTACCCGATCCGGATGACGAGCGAAGTTTCAATGAAATTTACGAGAACGGCGAGAGGTACCACCTCAGTCGCTTCTCTGCATCAATGAACTCACATCCTTCATACGCGGAAGTGTGCTTCCGTCGCTCATTTCGTTGTTTGTTTCCCCGCTTCGGTCTGTGCGCGAGGTTTCAAGAGTCAAGGATGCCGGTTATAGAGAACTATTTCAACCGGCGGGAGCAGAAAGCTACCTTTTGGGAAACAAGGCGAGGTAATGAGGTGTCTGAGCTTCGAGACGAAGGGCCCATGGGGGGAAAATATATAAACATCTTCTGGCCGACTGATTGAATTGACACCACAGCACTCCAACTCACTTACATTCCATTCTCTCAGCACCTTTTCGAACAACCAACAATGCATCTCACCAACGTTTTCCTCACCTCCGTGGCTGCTGCCACCGCCTCTGCGCAGTGCGCTCTTCCTTCCAAGTACACTTGGTCCTCCACCGGTGCTCTTGCTTCCCCCAAAAACGGCTGGGCCGCCCTTAAGGACTTCACTGCTACTCAGTACAACGGCAAGAAGCTCGTCTACGGCTCCACCGCCAGCTCCGGTGGCAAGTACGGCTCCTTCGGCTTTGGACTTGTCAACAACTGGTCCGACCTTTCCTCTGCTGCCCAGACCGCGCAGAGCTTCAATGCCGTTGCGCCCACTCTATTTTACTTCTCGCCCAAGAAGGTCTGGGTTCTTGCGTACCAGTGGGGCCCCACCACCTTCACCTACCGCACCAGCACCGACCCCTCCAACGTCAGCAGCTGGGGTACTGCTCAGCCTCTCTTCTCTGGCAGGATAACCGGCTCTGACACCGGTGCTATTGACCAGACCGTCATCGGCGACTCGTCGAACATGTACCTTTTCTTCGCCGGCGACAACGGGAAGATCTACCGTGCCAGCATGCCCATTGGTAACTTCCCCGGCAACTTCGGCACCGCCAGCACGGTAGTCATGACCGACAGCAAGAACAACTTGTTCGAGGCTGTCCAAGTCTACACTCTCCAGGGCGCCACCTCCGGCGCCAAGTACCTGATGATCGTTGAGGCCATTGGCAGCAACGGCCGCTACTTCCGCAGCTTCACAGCCTCCAGCCTCAGCGGCTCCTGGACTCCCCAAGCTGCTTCTGAGCAGAACCCCTTCGCCGGCAAGGTCAACAGCGGCGCCACCTGGACCAACGATATCTCCCACGGTGACCTGTACCGCGCCAACCCCGATCAGACCTTCACTGTCGACCCTTGCAACCTGCAGCTGTTCTACCAGGGTCGCGACCCCAAGAACGTCCCCAGCGACTACAACCTCCTTCCCTACCGCCCTGGTGTGCTTACGCTTAAGCGATAAGCGGTTTGAGGTGTTGTGAGGATCGTTGTTGGTGGCCCGGGTGCTTTCGTCCTCCACCCGCTCTTTCAATTGCTGTGAATATCTTTATATTGCTGTGCATACTTCAATTGACCACTTCTTGTTGACCACAATCTCGCCTCATTGATATGGCTTCTGTAAATTGCCCACCTCAACCTAGAGGCCACTATGAATTCTTTGGAGACTGTGACGAACAACCCCTATCACCATTCTGCGCCACCACCTCTCTCCTTATCCACGACGTATCCAGCAACCTACAGTGTATACCTGAACTCTGGGTGTCTATGTCCCAACCTCCATTCATCCCTTCCCAACCGATCGGCCCTCTCTCCACGTTCCCGCTTCCCGTTCTCCCACCTCAAATACGCCATCTGTGCGAGCGTCAAGAAAAAGCAGATGACCATCGCTCCAAGGCAGACCGAATGTCCCAAGGTGTAGTGTGGCGCGTCCTTCTTAAGATAGATAAAAGTGCCAATGAACGCGCTACAGTTTGCAATAGAGATGACGACGCCAACACCTGTGGCCCGAACGTAATGCGGTGCGAGATTATTACTCGTCCATCCTATCACCATCGGACTGCCTTGGAAGACGCCAATCGCAACCAGAAAGGTCCCGGCGTAGCGTGTAGCGTTGTTCTTGGCGGCAACGAGCATGATGTACCCAATTAATCCGACAATGGTGCCAGCGGCGATGAACGCGCCGCGGGTCTTCAAGCGGTCGGAGAAGTACGCGCACGCAATTACAGTGAAGAAGGCGGCCATGTTGGGCGGGACGGTGAGGAGTTGGGCGGTTGTGGAGTGGTAGCCCATGCCTGCAACGATGGATGGGAGGAATAGGGAGAACGAGTAGAGAGGGATCTGAATTGGCTCACGTCAGAGTATGTTCCAATGTGTCGGAGTAGAGGTAGCACTGACCAACAGGAAGAACCAGATAAAGCCGTTGAAATATGTTTGCGGCGCTTTCAACGCCATCTTCACCCAGTACCAGTCGAAGCCCTCTTCATCGACGTTGACGCTCGTCGCCCCGTGAGCATCGAGGCGCATGCGGCGTAGTGCCCAGTCCTTCTCTTCATCGGTTAGGAAGCGTGCGGTTGCAGGTGTATCGGGCATGAAGAAGAAGCAGGTGATCCCGAAGACAACGGTGACTGCGCCCTCGACTGTTCGCTAAGTCAGCTCATGCATTGGCCGAGAGAGAGAGAACAAGAACGACGTACCGAAGAATATCCACGGCCACTTGCGATAATCGCCAACCTCGATCTTACTAAGTCCGCTGGCCAAAAGCCCTCCGAAAGCACCACTGAGCGGCGCGGCGCAGTAGAAGAGACCACTGCGAAGCAACATCTGGCCACGTCTGTAGAAGAAAGCGAGGTAGACGATGACACCTCCCAAAATGCCACCCTCAAACAGGCCGAGAAGCGCACGACATACCACCAGTCCAGCGAAGCTTTTCGTGAAACCCATGAAGGTGCATACCAAGCCCCACAAAGTGATGAGAGTAGGCAGGTAGACGCCAGCGCGGAAGCGTTTGACAAGCCAGTTGGATGGCACATCGGCAATGATGTACGGGATGTAGAAGATCAGGAGAGCAACGTTGTATTGGGTGCCTTCAAGGCTCAGCTCGGTGGAGAGGCCGGCGATATTCGCATTACCAATGTTCGAGCGGTCGATGAAGGAGAAAAGCCTGGATAGTTTAGCGAAGAATCCGGAAGAGAGAACGGACTGGTGACGGAGAATTTTGGTTGAAGGAAAGGATCATGCGCTCGGAAATGCTTACCATATGCCAAACAGCCATGGCAGAATGTGTGTGTCGAACTTGCGATTGAGACGGGCCTCAAGTGCGGGATCCTCGATGATCTCAGTCGACGAAGGTGGAGAAGCTGTCGCTTTCTCAAGGTGCGCGACATCGTCCTTGTCCGTGAAGGACAGTTTCTGGTCCTCCAACGCATTCGCCATGATGGATTCGTGATGCTCCTTCACCAAGACGATAGACTGAATTGTAGATAAATATACCGCAGGATGAAAACTGCGGGACGGCATATGTTCTACCTCCGAGTAGGCTATTTGGACACAAGCGCCACGCGGTCATGCTTGAAAGGACTACCGGCAGCCAGCCGTGCAGCGCTAAGCGCAGGGAAGAGTAGCGCAGGACTTGAGTGCGGGGAATGGAAGATCTGCGTCAGAAATTGCCCCTTCCGGTAAGCCGGAACCCCGGATCTGTAACGTTGCAAGGGATCGAAGAGCCCGGTAGTTATGACCGTCTGGGCGTTGCGACGTGAAGCATTGTTTGCCCATAGAGCGGGCCGGAGCTTCTGTCTGCCAGAATGCTTGTATGAAGGTCGTCCCGGGTGTGGTGATCAGTCTGGCGAGTTTTCGATCCCAAGTCGAGCCAGGGTAAACAAACACAGCCTGCAGCTGCGTCATCAACTCAAGGCTGGCAGGCACGACAAGCGCACATGCAGGTCGCGACGCAGGAGTCAAGGGAGGAGTAGTAGGATTCTATCAAGAAAAGAAAAAAGCTACCTGTTCTGCAGGGCCCTTTAGGCGTGCGTTGGCTTGAGCGATAGCGTCGGGTTAGCAGGTAGCAACGTCGCCTGATTCATCTTTAGATAAGTAATTTTGTATAGATTCCGCTAACGTGTTTCACAAGCGAGCCGGCCACCTAAGCAAGTCGGCCACCTAACACTAGCAACACGCTGTTGTAATAACTTTGCGCAATACTATGCTGTTAAATTACAGGTTAAATAATATAATAATATTATTTAGAAGCTTTACTACCCTCTGCGTCCTCTATTTCTACTATATAGGTGTAGGAGTTGTGTCTAATCTCCCTATAACAGCTGCAGCATTGTCCTCTACACACCCTCTTTATAGGCGTCTTACTCTTACTATAACTACTACCTTCCTTTTTAGTAACTAAGTTAGCTACTTTGCTAACTGTAAGGGTCTCCTCTGCGCATATATAATATTGCTTATAGGTCTTGCGCTTAGTAGATACTTCTACAGCGTCTTAAAGGCAGCCTATTTCCTCCTATAATAATACTATATTATGTGCTATCTACTAAGCACCCTTACTTAACTATTTAACCTACTTATCTAATAAGCTTACTAGAGACCCTTAATAGATTCAAATCTACTTTTAAATTAGAGTTAACTGCTCCTCTACTTTATAAGTATTATACAGTGTCTTTAGCTCCTAGGCAACATTACTATGTTATAGTAGAGTTAGTGTGCGCAGGCGCATATTAAGCTTTAATAACACTACCTCTAGGTTATATAGGACTAGCCTAGTACTTCTAAAGCTTATATAAATATTTTCTACTATAAACGCCTTACTAAAAGCTACTTTAAAGGCTAGCAGGAAGGTTTCCTTGTTAATATAGTAGATGCAACTGCGTGCTAAGGCTAAGATCTTATTACTGTTAAGGGTCAAAGTGGCCTTCTAACGAGTATGCATTTGTCCTATACTACAGAAGCTAAAAGATAGAGAAGACAACTTGCTCCTCTTGTACAAGACAGATTAAGGGGTGCCAAGCCTTGCTTATAAAGTCACGTAAGCGAGTCTTGTACATAGCCCTGTACAGTTAGGGCTCAGCCCATAACAATTACTATACAGGCACTTTAGCAGTAAGAAGCAGGCAACGTTAAGTAGCTGTAATAAGTATAATAAGTGTGCTAGTATATAGAGAGTAATAATCTTCTTCTCTTTACAGTAATCCTAGAAATCTACTAAGCAGTAGCTCTTATAGCTGTTAATAATAAGCAGCCTGTAGACCCTAACAGGCTTTATATACAAGTTAAAGTATTTAAGCTAGGCAAGCGCTAGATTATTATTAGTCTAGCCTATAGGGCTTACTTATATAACCTAGTTGCGTAGCAGGTCCTTAGTAAACTAGTTAGAGATTAAAACCTTACTAGTAAGGATAAGGAATAGTAGGATAACCTTCCCTATTAACCTAACACCTTATACTAAGGTAACCTACTTATAATTACTAGGTTAGAGTTTCTTTTACTTCTTAGGCTTCTCTAAGCCTGTTACTACTAACTATAATAAGATCTTGCCTATTAGGAAGCTAGACTTATTAAAGTTATATATATCTTTATCTATAATACTATACTTTACCTTTATTAACTAAACAAGTGTAAACTAGGGCTAGATAACTGCTAGGTCCTTGCAGGCAGCTTACTAGTAATTATATAGATAGGTCTATTGCGTTTACAGCTCTAGTGTTGTTAAGGGTCAAAGTGGCCTTCTAACGAGTATGCATTTGTCCTATACTACAGAAGCTGAAAGATAGAGAAGACAACTTGCTCCTCTTATACAAGACAGATTAAGGGGTGCTAAGCCTTGCTTATAAAGTTACGTAAGCGAGTCTTGTACGTAGCCCTGTACAGTTAGGGCTTAGCCTATAACAATACCCCCCTTCTTACTTTTACTTGCGAAATTGTACGTCCTGCAGTAACGTAAGCGCGAGGCTGCTGCCTGACGCAGGGCTTAGTGTGTGTTGTTATATTGTATAAAAGAGGAAATGTTGTTTATTCTTAGCAGTTTTCCTAGCACGTGTTTTTCTGTTCTTTTACTGCGCTCTCTGTATGTTAGCTGTAGTAATTAGTTCTCTAGGGTAGCTTAGTAGGTTGTGGCTAGCTTAGTAGTGCATATAAGGCTGCTATACTAACTGCCCTCCTTCCTTCCTCTTCCTTAATTTTGTTAACAACTTAACTCTAACTCTTGCTCTAACATTATATAACAACATAGCTGCTCTAAACTGAGGTCTCTAGGGCCCTAGCAGTTAACTAGGTAGTAGTGTTAACTATCTCTAGGCGTCTACTAGTAGTAATGCTAGCAGCACTTATGCTGCAGCCTTTAACTACTTTAGTAATATTACTTACTAGCTACTTACCTGTACAGGCCCTAGCAGCGTAATCTTAGTTAATATTAACATCCCTAACAGCCCTGCTAATGTCTACTAGAACTACACTGTTTAGTATATTCTAGATGCTGCAGTAGCTAATAAGTTCTGGCGTATCCTTGTGTTTGCTTCTGTATAATAAGTATTAGTCTTCTAGTTTAGATTGCTTGCTAACTTTGCTTGTAGGTTAATATTTGTTGCGTTGCTGAGTTCTTCCTCTGTCCCTGTAGTTAGTTGCTGTACAACGCTACTTTTAGTACTAGTGTCTGTGACTTCTCCCCTGTTGTGGCTCGTACAACAGCCTATGCTTGCTAGCTGCTTAGCTAGCGTTAGTCTTACCTTAAGGCCTATCTTATCTACTCTTGTAGTGCTGTTAACCTCACTAGCTGTACTAACAACTGCGCTACTGCTGTATGTAGAGAGAAGTCTTTTACTGCCTTCCTAGGCTGTGTGTCCTTAGCTAGTGAGTAGGGTAGAGCTTGTTCTAACTGCGTGTAGAGTAATAGTTCTGCTTGTTGTAACTTCGCTTCTGCTCCTTATATAGGCACTTCTTCTAAGGTTATTAACAGTTGTCGCGCGAACGAGCGTGTGAACTGCTGAGGAGGCGCGCGATTGGCTCAGTTACCGCACTGAGCGGGTCCCACACCGCTTAGGAGCTCAGTTAATACAAGGCCTAAAACAAGCTCCTCTACTAATTCCTACAAGCTCAGTTAAGCGAGGTTACTTGACCTTAATATTCCCTTTGTATATAAACTAAACCTTAGATACTACGTAGAAAAGACACTGATCAATCTATTAATCACCTGAGTATAGTCTCGCAAGCTCGTTACAGTTATGAGCCCAGCTTCCTAAGCACAGTAGATCTCCCTGCGCACTCAGCAGAGCTTATAAGACTAATCTCAGCCGCTCTAATTAACAACACACTACACTTCCTTTAAATTCCTAACTATAAACAAGCTAGTTAACTATAGCCTACACGCTCTAACAGGCATCCTGACAGGTCCCTATTAACTTAAAACAAGGTCTGATTGGCCTAATTAGTATATCTAACTAACGTGGCATGCTAAGTTACGCGATGTGTAGGACTTAGTTAACCTAGAGGCTCCTAATGCCCCTAGGATGCACGAAGGAGCTCTGCAGCTACCTACTATGAGCTTAATCCTTAACAACTGTCCCCCGGCCTACTCTACTTGAAGCTAGTCTAGCTAACTGTCTGAATTACAAAGTATACAATTGAGCATAGAACAATAGAACTAGGAGCTTGCTGAGTACAAAGTACAATTAAGCTCCTAGGCGGCTAAGGTAGAGCGCTTACAGAAGCTGTAGAACTGGGTTAACACTACTGTGTCCCTAGATATCCTCTTACTAGTAATAGTGAAGCTTGTTGCTAGGGATGTAACTACACTCTAAGAGCTCGTCTGAGCCCTTAAGGAGGAGCTCGCTCCTACAGACGTTAGTACCTAGACCTAGGTCTGTGCTGAATACTGTTAACACCTTGGAGCAGCTAAACAAGGACGAGCTGCTCTACAAGACTGGTATTAAAAGTGGTTATACCTATACATGCGCGCTAAGTTATACAAGCTTGCGGAGGTTAATAGGCTGCTTGCTGTTTAGGACTTCTTAGATGCCTTGAGCTATAGGATAGCCCTAGAGTAGGCTTGTACTATGAACTAAAGGATTATCTAGGATAGTATTCTGGGGCTTAATTTGCTTAATCTGGACTAAGTCAGCAGGGTTTTTGGTAGATTAATGCATAAGCATACTACTAGAGCAGGTAAAGATAACCCTAGGGTATTTGCTACCTTTAGCAACTAATTAGATATGCTGAATAGATCGCCTAGAGGCAACACAGGAAGCTTAAATACTGTTAGATACGCCTGCCCTTATAAGCCTAATAGTAATGCTATCCCAGGGCTGCAAGTGGAGGCAGTGCTTCCTCCAGTTTTCAGCGTGCCAGAATGTTCATTTTCACGGCGTAGACTACATCACGTATTGC